>WBMV01003664.1:3938106-4360502 GCA_013396655.1 Campylorhamphus procurvoides
ATTTTGTTGGTTTCCTGTAAAGTAAATGAAAATCAGATGTTAAAAACATAGCTGGTTTGTGTGGATACTGCTGCACTGGGACAGCTTGGATTATAAAATGGGGAATACTTGGGGGAAGTAGGGTGGGTTTCATTTAATTTTAAAAAGGAATTGACAAATAAATAGAGCTGTCATTCAGGTGTTACTAGAGTATAGCAGCTTCAGCTGGTTGCTTAGATAGAAAATACTAATAAAGATCCTCTCTAGAAGAAAGTGTTCACAGAAATACTACAAACGCTGGGCTTTTTCTATCTTATAAAGGGTACTTTTTGTCATGAACAAGATCTTTGGTAGGTCAGAGTATTTTTGTTTGGTTTTGGGGGGTTTTTTTGGGGGGTGGGGGGGTGCTGGTGTTTGGTTTTGGTTTGTTTTTCTTTTCCCCGCATTGGATTCCCTCTGTCTGGCAGCCAATCTTGACTATCCTGCCTCAGCTTCTCCAGAAAGTAATCTGTCAGGACTTTCCTTATAATGTCATTTCCAGGTAGAAGGCAGGGAGAGAGGGAAGGGATTAAAGCTAGCAAGAAGGGAAAGACAGACTGCTGCTTTCACGTTGCCTCTGTCAAGTAAAGGCTTCTACTAAAGGAGAGAAAACCACTTTCTGAGCATCTCCCCTCACCTTCTGTAGGAGTGTTTTGTCTATTAAGGAGAGACCAAAAGAGCAGATGCAATTAAGTGATGTGTTATGAAAAAAGGCAGTTACAAAATATGATATTATTTATAACACTGCTTCCCTGAGTAGTTCCCTGAAACAGTCATCTCTCTTCTGTGGGGTTCCAAAATATATGATATTTAGGGTATGCCAACCACAGTAGAAGAGACCTGGGGGTTTTTTTTCTCTTTATTTTTTAGATGACTCTCCTGGTTCTTGGTTAGTATGCAGTCTTTTTAATGACCTGTTGCTGCAGTGCTGCTTCCTGTTTGTACAGTATGTTGACATATTGGAAGTTTGAAAGACTGCCCTGTCTTCCCTGTAATTGATATCAAATATATATACATATTATACAGATATATGTGCATATACAGGCTTTTAACAGGAAATGGGCAGGGTTGAGGCATGCTTCAGCTTTAGCCATGGGAGCAGTCCTCTGGGTCGAGAGAAAGATCTGCCCAAGGGTGTAATTCTCTCCAGGGATGCCTCCCCCAGAGATGGCAAGGGTGATTCACAGTGAACAGGGAGTGACAGGAGGGCAGGCAGAAAGGAAGGTTGGTGCCTTCCTCCAGCCTCACTGCTCATCATTAGCATCAGTGCTGCTCTGCTTTTGGAGCAACACCGGATCTAGCTGTGCTGTTCCAGGTTGTACAGCCTGAATTTACTTTGGCCATCATATTGTGACAGCTCCTAGCCCATGTTATGCAAGGGAAACACGTATTGCAGCCAGTAGCTGAGGAATCCCAGGGAAGGCGTACATGTAGGCTTGCTGGAGACCTTAACTAACACGCCTTCTAAAGCAGTTAAATCTATTAGGACTGAATGTTCCTGAGATCAAGGCCGGGGATGTGAAATACAGTCATATTTCACAATAATCAACATTTTCTAGAGTTTTCAAAAGTTGAAAATACTTTTTTTTTATCTGACAAATTCTCAGCTGTTGTTTTTGTGTTTCTTCAAGTTCCTCTAGCTTTGCCTTTTTATTTTCCCATCTGCATTTTTGTCCCTCTGTAGTTAACAACTAGTTGTAGAGGAGTGTGAATGTATATGCAAGGTTCATGTATATAAAAATCTAACTCTGACAATCTGGCTGCTTTCTCAGTGGGTTCTAAGAACAGAAGGTAGACAGCTCACTAACAGTTTTGCTGAAGTTGCTTCAGTTCATAGGAAGATGATATGAGTTTGGTAGATAGGTGAGAGACAGATTTTAACACCAACTCTGCCATGAATTTCAATGCAAACTTCTTTATCTGTCTTGGAAAATACATATTTTTCCTGGCATGCACGTGGATCAATGTGCTTGCTTTTGATTCTGCCTCTTCTCTTCCCTTTTCATGAGATGTCTTACATCCATGCAGTCAGGATGGGCAAGCTCCAGATTCTTGTATACAACTGACATTTTGCTGTTGTTGCTCTACCCTGCAATCCTGAGGTTAGAAGTCGAATAGCAAGTTGTGAAAGGTTCAGGGCCTTTTTTTTTTTGAATGATTATTTAGCAATATTTATCTAAATCATCTTATGCAAAACTGTATTGTAAAAGAAAATTCTTTGCAGTATGTTTCCTCATTAGTTACATTTGAAACAGAAATTCTTTGTGTTTTGTATTGGGACCTTGTTGTTTTCACATTCATCACAGGTCGAAACTGGAAAAAGATGTATGAAAATGTGTAGACTCTTATTACTTGTGCAATCTGGTGACTGAAGTGAAATTACATGGATGATATATGGACTACATGATCAGATAATCCAAAATGGTGCAAGGAATTAGATTATTTGTTTAATTATAAATGGCATCAGAGGAACTCCTTGGTGATAGCTGCTTCAGAGCAGTAAACTGGAGAGGCTCAGGAGTTATTCTCACACACTGAGGACTACATCTTTTCACATTGTATTTGAGACAACAAAATAGTCTTTCTCTGTGCCGATGTCAGCTCAGTGCTGTAGCTGTAGCTCACCGGAGTGTTCCATTTGGCATACTTCATCACTCCAAAACTTTTCAAGAGATGGGTTTTTTCTGGGGGTGTTTTGTTTTGGTTTTTTTTTTTTTAATGTTGCTAGTTCATTTCACACAGACAAAATTCCCAGCCTCAGTGATGAGCCCTTGGACACAGGAAGAAGAGGTGGGTTTCCCCACAGGCTCTCATCAGTGGTGCTCCTTGGTGGGCTGAAGGATTCACGAGAGAGGAGCTTAGCATCCCTTTCCAGGGAGCCGATGGCTCTTTTAATCTTCCCTTCACCAATTTATCAGTGTATCAAATAGCTGATTCTGAGAAGATTATAAAGCATTATATCCCCCAAATGCGGCATTCTACCAGGCATAAATACTACTACAATATTTTTAACACCCACTAATACCTTGCATTTTTTGAGTGCCGCTGTAGGAATGTTTACCTATAGAAAAATTACTTGTATGAGAGAAACATTTGAGAAACATTTCGCTTCTGATTGAACAAAGTTACTGGGAAAATAATTTTTGTTTTTCCTTACATTAGAGAAAATAACAGAAGGGTTTTTTTGTTGATTTTTTTTAATCATGAGAAGGGTGCAAACTGTACCTCCGCTGCCGTTCCCTCCGGGAGCGCTCCCGGCTCCCGCGCCTGCCGCGGGACTCCTTGGCAGGAAGGTGGCGCTGGCAGCCCGGGATTGGGATTTCACCGATCGCCGCGGGCGACTTCGCATCCACAGGGTTACCTTTTAAACGACTTCTACGGGCTGCATCAAGTGGAAAAACAACTTCCCTGCAGCTGTTTTATGTTGTTTGGAGCTTGGTGGTTTGCTGTGTTTTGGGGTTTTTTCTTGTTCCGATTATTTTCGGTTTTTTCTTTTTTATTAATGCTTGGCACTTAGAAATCCCCCTCTCCTGCAAACTGGGTTCTCTCTTCTGCCCTGAAATGCAGCCTCAACTAGTTCACCTCATACACCACCTTCTTTGTATGCCAGCACTAACCAGCTTCGGGAAGCTCTTTGGTAACAATGGGCTTCTTTGTAAGGAGGGTGCATGGCTTTGGGGATGACCTCTGTGAGCAGTTTTTGTGTCCTTCACCCTCTTGGTGGGACAGAGGACACGGTGCCCTGAGGTGGGGGGAGCCCGTCCTGGTGTCAGCGTCGAGGGGGGATGTAATTTTGCTGCCTTAAATGCTCTCAGTGTAACTGATTTTTCTGTTTGTTTGGTTTGGATTTTTTTGCCCACTTTTTGCTTGTTTGTGTCGAATTCCATGAGTTGGGTACAACTTTATCAAGGTGAAGTGTCCTCTCTTCTCCAGGCTGCCTGTGAATGATGAGTATTAATGAGAGTGTGATTCACTTTAACCTTGAACTTCTAGACATAAAAATTCATTGTCCTTTTTTCTTCCAACACCTGAATTTTGGGGTTTAACCAAACATTTTGGTGAGTAGGAACCATACGCATAGCAGCGCAAATGATTGCTGTTATTCTTAGCAAGCTTTAGGTGTGTGTACAGAGTGCATATATAAAATACATGCTTCCATTTACAGGGTGCTCTAGTGAGCCAAGTATTTCTCCATCTAAGACTGTTTGCATGCTTTGCCACATTAGCTGATTACAGTTTTCATGTACCATAAAATAAAGCTTAGGATGCAAAAGGATTAAGTATTTATATTATCACTGGCTGTGTAAATGGCCTGTGTGCACATAGCTGTATTTCTTTTTATCTGGAGAGTTTTTTATTATTAATTTAACTATGACATTAAAAATTCAAGTTCTTAAATCCTATGGGGTTTTTATAATGGTGGGGGTAATTTAATGATAAAGAACTATCCTGGTCACAAATTTGTCTGTATTAATTTCCCTTCTGAAGAAGAGGAGGGATGGGATAGCAGGGAGAAGATGGTGTGTATGAACTCAAGGCTGCATTTGGCAATTTATCTGAGCACTTCCTGCCAGCACAATGGTTACCCCAGTATGTAATTTGTGCAGAACGAGTAGATGATTTTCTTCATAAGCTTTGAGTACAAAGGGTACTCCATGATGCCATCTAATTGCTTAATCCCCAAGGAGTTCTTCAGGCATTTATTTAACACTAATTGCATGTGTAAATGTTCTTAATTTACAGCGTGTGAAAGTTGCAATGAATGCACACAACAGAGGATGTCAAAGTGACACTTCATGGAAAGATGCAGTTAAGGCAGTGCTAAGTTACTTCTAAATAGGATTAATCATTTATTAAAGTTCATAGCTCATCAGAGCTCAGGGACAAGCATATGATGACTTGTTATTGTTCAAAAGTAACTGGTGGAGTGGAGTCACACCTCTCAAAATTTCTATGATATAACTTAGTACATTACAGTAAATGATGAACTCAAAGACTTAAACAGCTAAACAGGGCGAGCAATTCAGTTCAAGGCAAAGAGCTTGGCTTGGCAGCCGTTGCAAAAAGCCTGCTTGGGCTGTTAATTAGTGCTTGCATTGTAATAGAGCTGTGGAGTCTCAGGCACTGTACAGAGCTGTAGGCAGGGGATGGGGGTGCTGGGGGCATCCCTGCCCTAGAGCTTGCACAGCTTCAGCCCATAAGATGTGGGAACAAATCAGTCTTGCAGGACACATTACATCTATAGAGGTCTCAGGACAGGTAGGTGGCATTTTTTGGAAAGGAACCTGCAGCCCTGATGCCCAGAGTACTGCCAGCTATTTCCCAGTGGTAGAGTTAAAAATCTGATCTCGTATGTGATCTTGAATTTCTCCGCAGATATACACATAGGAACACAAACAACAGCTGGCACTCCTGAGCTTTCAGGAAAAACTCTCCAGTCCTAGATTCTCTCTGTGCTTGATGTCACAGGCAGGGCAAAGCAGCTCAGGAAATCGTACAATTACAAAAATTATACTTTTTGTGGCATGATTATATCTCTAGAAACATAATTGCCTGCAAGCCCTACTTTGTCATGCACACAGTGCAAGAAAAGAGAACTTTGAATGGGGGAAAACCTGTTGTTTCACAGTATCTATTGACAGGGGCAGAGTTCAGGAGACCCGGGTTCAGGCACCCCACCCAACTCAAGCACAAACAACCCTTAGTCACACACCTTTCCACTGTAAGAGATGTACCAGCCCTGGTATTTCTCTGGTTCTTCAGTGAATGCTGACATTTATACAATCTAGTACTTTCAGAGGGGAAGTAAGTCCTACAGGGAATTAGAGTGTGAGAATTCATCTGGAAAGGCAATTCAGCTAGGATTTGTCAGAAAGAGTGGGAAAGATGAAGGCTTGGATGTGAACTTTCTTATCCATCTGTGAGATGTCTTGAGATTTTATTAGCTACAGAAATAATATTGATTGAATTTGAGGCAGGGGACTTAAAATATTCATTCACCTTTTTTTCTGAAAATTAGATAAGTGTATTCATTTTGTGAATCTGTCTAAATTTTACATTGTTTCGTATCTTTGAGTTCAGTCTTGATTGTCGTTAAAAATATGAGGAATAGCATGTGATCACCTCTTCTTCAGCTGTGAAGGGCTGTGAAGGCTTTACTTTCAGACATGGTAGAAAAAAATTTGAAGTGTCTAATTTACCAGACTTCCACGATGAAAACCAGAGCTGCATAAAGGGCTAAGCATCCTGTCATAGAGTGTCTTGGTGTCTCCTACACAGTAGAATCCATAATATAAAGTTCAGTGCCTTTGGCATGGGCAGAATTGTATGTCAGAATGGGAATGACAATACTGAGGAACAGGTGAAAGAGTCATATCTGGATCCTGGCAGGCCATGATAAAGAGAGGCACATGTTTCAAGTTTAGCCCTACTTCTGTACTTATAACTAAACACTGAAGTGGGTTTTTTTTTTCAGTCATCTTAAAGGAAAGGCATGTGAAAATGGACAGAAGTAGAGTTAATCATATCTGGATGCCAAAAGCAGAAGTTCATGTCTGTGTGAATTCTGGTCCAGGATTCAAGCCAGGCCTTTTTTTAGGTTAAATGGCTTCATCATCCCCATGTGAAACTGATGAAAAGAGATGGAGGAGGTTTATACCTGATGAGGAAAACTTAACTTCTCTTGCATCTATCCTGGGCCCTTTATTATTAATGGAAAGAGTCCATTAATTCAAACATATGCTTTTGTTCTCTAAGGCAAAAACACTTGTGATTAAAAAAATCCCCTTCTACTCTTATAGTTTAATTTTCTCTGTCTTTCTCAAATGAGACCAAAAATTGGAAGGAGTATGGATGGCTCAAACAATTTAGTTTAAAACAGAATAGAATGGCCACAAATCTCTGCCTTTCTCTTATGCTGAGCTGCACTGAAAGGCTTTGGTGCTTTGTGCAGGGTTAGTTTGTCTCCCTGCTTATTGCTTATGTTTTGGCAGGACTCCACAGCTCCACGTCTTCACAACTTCTGAAGTAAGGAAACTGCAGAGAGAGAAGCCCACATCTTGCATAAAGTTCTCCACAGTCTGCGCCGAGGAAGCCCCATATATGTTAAATGTCAGACAAAGACCTGCTCTTCCTGTGAGGCAGGACCTGAAAGTGGAAGGATTGTTGGGGCTGGCTGACCACAGGAGGACACAGGGTATCTTCTGGACAAACCTGTTGCTATGGGAGAAAACTGAAAGGCTGGTACCTTTGGATGTCTTCAGACTAGGCCAGATAAAGAGGAGCAACTCTGTTCTTGCCAGCAGGCAGAGTTGCACCAGAACAAGTTTAGGTAACGTCTACTTGGGTGCTGTGTTTAAACAGATTAAGTTGTACCTGAACTGTAAAGGAGACCAATTTCTCACTTTTATTTCAAAAGTTCAGCCATTTGAGTAGATTCCACTTGTACTGGGCTCTCTGTTCCACTGTACAGCAGAGGTGTGTGCAGCAGCATTTGCTCCTGTCTGTGGTCTGCCAAGGCATGTGATCCATCAGTAAAAAACAGGGAGGTACAGTGGTATCCTTGGAAAGAGAGGTGATCACTCTTCTGATGGGATGCTGCTGAACACATTGAAGGGGATCACAGGAATTGCAGAGCTAGCTCTGGTTTGGAGGCATCGGTGAGGAACAAGGAGCAGACAGGTCCTGGAGTAGATAGGAGGACCCAGAGGGCACTCTGGGCACTAGGCTATGTCTAAGTGCTCCTGCCCTAAAATCTCACCTGCATGGACACAGCTGTTGAAGGAAGAGCTACATGTAAAATCTTTCCTTTTCTGTGCCATCTGATCTATTTATTTAGAAGGGGTGATTCTTAAATAGTTAACATTCTAGATTTTTCTATTTTATCTTATTTTTCAGTTCAAAAGGTTTTCAGCGTTTTTTGATAAACAGCCTCCAAGAGAAAGCATAGATATAGCTGGCTTCAAAACTGGCTGGCCCAGTGTCTCACCATAAAGTACTATAAGAGCAAATGTGATATTCTCTCCTTTAAACCCCCCTCATGCTGCCAAGTGTGCATTTGTGCAAAAGCAAGCCTTTTGAAACCAGAAACCTATAAAAATGAATCTTACAATTAAAACAGACAGTGTAAAATTAAGACACCCTTAGTAAGGGTGAAACCATCCATCCTCTGGGGTGTTTATAATCTGAGTGTTATGGAGAACTGAAATCTGCCATTAGCAATATAAGCAGCCTGACTTTTATGTCATTTCAGTGCCTTATTAAAGACTATTCTTATTGACTGGAGTAGGGTTGTGCCTGAGGTAAAATATTATTCCAGATAAAAAAGAATATACAAAGTCATGTCATTAATGGTTTCTAAGATTTCATCATTACATTGCGTATGCTTATAGTAACCACACTGACACCCTTTAAATGTCCCCAGTAAAATATGATATAAGCTTTTAAGGTTCTCCAAATAAGCACCTAAGTGGATCTATAATAAAGAACATTAAAAACAGGACGTTTAAGAGAAGATATTATTTAGAATTGATTTTACTGTTGGAGGACAAGGTTCTGAAGTGGACCTAGTTTTCACAAGACAATTGCTGTGCATTTTCATGGAGTTTTGATAAGCTAACATTTTAAGCAGCTGGCTCTTAAAATACCTTTGTGCCATACAGGTGTGTACATGTAACCTGGAGGGAAGATGGACAAGAAGGACAATTACAGTATTTCTCTTTCCCCCTTCATTTTCCCCTCCCTTGCCACTCCTGCTTTTGCCCGAAGAGGAAAAAGCATCGCATTTCAGGTCCTAGGAAGTCACACTTGCCCTGTTTGTTTTCTGATATAGGCCTATAAACAGAGACATTCAGTCTGTAAACAAGTCAAGCTTACAAAGTGAATGAAAGATAACAGTCCCCCATCTAGCAGTGGGAGAGGAGGGAGGGAGCAGGGGGAGGGATGATAGAGAGGCTGCAATAAAAACAGGAAGGTCTCTGTTGGTCCTCTTGAAGTTAGTGGTTAAACACATCAAAGCGTAGTGTGTGCTTTTTTCAGCCAGACTGCTGTGTCACTTTATAATTCTTCATAAAGCAGCCATCCAGCCACTAACATACTGCAACTGTTAGTGTGAGCTGTGCTTTGACTTAGAGGAACTGTATCCTGCTCCAGGCATGTTAAGCTAAGGAACCTCCTGTAGGTTTACTTGGCATGCTGAGTGCCATTGAAGAAACTGTAACTTTTCAGAGCTGCTAATTGCAAGCTGTTCAGGATTTTTTCCTTTCATTAAAAAAAAACCAACTCACAAATGTATTGCACTCCCTTCTCTCTCACTCCCCAAACTCAAATAATTTTCCCAGGCTCTGAAGTCTTCAGAATTTCCTACAGTGAAATTTTAAGTGGAAAACAAGATGGCAGTGGAAATGAAGGAAAAACAACTATAGTGTATGTATCAAAGTAAAATGTACATATCCTCAGCTTGGTTCTAAGAAATATAAATTATTCAGCAGCTGCTTCAACAGAGAGATATTTTACAAGTTCAAAGCCAGCAGAGTACGTCAGTTCCCTTAGATGGGGGAAGGTATTTTGTTCTCCAAAAATAAGAGATTCAAAAAATTGCATGGAGTTCGTCTGCTCTTGGAAAAGCAGCCAAATAAACACAGGTGAGAAGAGAAGCAAAGAAGAGTTGAACCCTTTAAAAAATGAGAAGAGGAGCAGCTTTGCTCTGGGAGGGGGAATACTGAACAGTGTTAGAAGCTTCTTTGCAATGTGCTTCACAGGCAAGTCACTCTGGTTTATTACTGCTCAAAAATCAGTCTTAGACTGAACAGCATTTGGGTTTAGCTTTAGCATGGGGAGAAGAAAGCAGTAACAATTCTGTAGGTGAAGAGAGCAGTCAGACTAGAGTCAGCCTTTGGCCTGTACTAGAGCAGCCTGGTTTGAAGTTGGAGGCTAGAGTTTTAATAGGTTTTTCTCCAAAGGGATAGCTGCTGCAAGATTTTCCACTCCTATAGGGATTAGTTGTGTAGGAGGTGTTGCTGCAGATGGGAGGAGGAGTGGAGGCAAATGTCCTAGATGGGGGAAATGATTGGTGCTGATTTGCTCTGTTACCAGATATGATGGGTAAAATTTCATGTCTGGATGATGATTTAAATTTCCTCCAGCTGTGAATCAGGATTTTAGTCTTGAACCTTCACTAGTGATCAAAGCTAGCAAGCACTCGCAGCAGTGGTGAAGCTGCAGTAGAGACTTTAAATGGAGGTCAGCCCTGGAGAGCTCATTCAGGGGACATATATTCCATGGGCTTCCATGTACAGGCAGAATTGGAACAGACCATCAGTCGCCTCCACAAATTGAGACACCTGCAAAAGTTCTTTCCTCTGGCATACCTTATTAATACACAGTCAAGTATTTAAATGGATAACTAGTGATTTCTGTAAGCCTTTTTTTAAAGGATATACCTTTTTTTATCTTGATCATATCTTACCTATATTCCAATTGAAGAAAAAATTTGCTCCTCCTTGTAGTTTTTAATAACTGAAAAATTAAATGGAAGGCAATTTCAACTTACAAATCCCTTCAAGTGAGCTTGTATTTCTATAAGGTGATGATGCTTGCTTACAAAATGTATAGTCATCAATTGTTCATGTATTATCAGCTGTTCTAAAAGTGCTCCAAATACAACCAACAAGAATAATGAGCTATAGTAATCACAGAATCTACTGAGCTGGAAGGGACCCACAAGGATCATGGAGTCCAACCCTTAGCCCTACATAGGACCATTCCCAAGACTCTCACCATGTGCCCAAGAGTATCATCCAAACTCTTCTTGAACTCTCTTAGACTTGGTGCTGTGACCACTTCCCTGGGGACCCTGTTCCAGTGCCCAACCGCCTTCTGGGTGAAGAAGCTTTCTCTAATACCCAACCTAAACCTTTCCTGACACAACTTCAGGCCATTTCCTCAGTCCTGTCACTTGTCACCACAGAGAAGAGATCAATGCCTGCCACTCCTCTTCCTCTCACAAGGAAGTTGTAACTGCAATTAGGTTTCCCCTCAGTCTCCTCTTCTCCAGGCTGAACAGAACAAGTGCCCTCAGCTGCTTCTCATATGGCTTCCCCTCAAGGCCCTTCACCATCTTCATTGCTCTTCCTTTGGACACTCTCTAATAGCTCAATATCTTATATTGCAGTGACCAAAACTCCACACAATATTCAAAGTGAGGCTGCCCCAGAGCAGAGCAGGACAATCGCCTCCCTTAATATGAATGCAGCTTTTGTCTGTGGCATAGAATAAATCAAAAGACCTGCAAAATTATTATTATTATCACTTATAAGCAGTAGTATACTAAAAAAAAAAAAAAACCAAAAAAATGGCTGAAATCATCCTCTGCTTAAACTTCTATTCATATCAACTTAAATTGAGACTTTGCTTTTAACTGATGGGATATGTGCCTAAAGTGTTACACAGGCACCCATGCAGATAAACGTTAAAAAATAGGTAGGTATATGTAGGTTAAAGAGTTTCCTGTTAGGGAACCTCAAAAAGCTTAAGTATTGGTTCTTCAAGAAAGGGAATACGATGTCTACCTTTTAACCGGTCACGGGTTGAATACAGTTCCCCAAAGTGTTCCCTTAGAGTCCCTTGCAACTTTTTGCAAAAACGTCACAGTCTTGGTAACATTCCAACTGATGTGAAAGTTCACTAGTATAACAGAGAGAAGAACTTGCCGTCACAGGCTAGTCCAGTGGCAGAAACAAATTGTGAGAGATCATGGAAACATCCTGAGTACAAGCCTAATTTTTGAACACATACACATAATTATGTTTCAGAAACTTATTTGAGACGCATCACTGCCCAAAGGGGCTAGTGGAAGATGAGAACTGAAGTTGCCTGGCACTTTAAAGATTTGTCTCTCCCCCACCCCACCCCCCCTTTCTCTGTAGAAGTTCACTGTCAGTGTGAAAAACTTGAGTGAATAATGAAACAAAATATTTGCAAGCATCTATCAGACAAAAGCCACAAAGTTACTTCAAAGGTATTAGTGCATCCTTCTGTTTGCTTTTCAAGCACATTCATATGCATGACGTTGTGTTTGGAAGACCATCCATGACACAGAAATCCTAGAATGCTTGCATGAATAAATATGAGCAAATGTTCATCAGATGTTCATACCACAAGTGGCTTGCTCAGCTCTCTTGTCTGCTTTTCAAAGCTTGTTGTTCATTTGGAGCAGACAAAACACAAAGTGAGCTTGAGGATTTGGGTTTTGTTCAAAAACTCCTAGGTAATGTGTACAAGGATTCTTTTTTTCGAACATAGACCTTCTAAAATATGTTAATGAGATCAATTCATAGAAATATAAGCAGCAAATGCACTGAATTTCATTTAAGTATCTTTCTGAATAAAAAAAGGCTGTTTTCTACTGGTAGTTCACACCTCTGTTGGACCACACGTAGCTGTGAATATTTAAAGCTAGTTTGAGCATATTGGATGACTCAGAAATCTGACATATTTTAGGTAGCTGAGATCTAAGAATGCAGTTTTCTTTTTTCTATATGTCACCTTGGGGTTTTTGTTTTGTTTTCTAAGTTATTTGGAGGCAGATCAACACCTCAGAGTTCGAGAAGGGTTTGGACAATGCTCTCAGACACGTGATGCAATTCTTGGGGCTGTCCTTTGCAGGGCCAGGAGCTGAACCCAATGATCCTTGTGGATGCCTTCCAGCTCAGGATATTTTATGATTCTATGAACAGTCATGTAAGTCTTCTTCAGGAAGAACTATTAATTCTAGGTTTAGGTGGTGCTAAACCTACAGGTATTGTGTAAATCTTACCTGCTGCAGTTTCTGTAGAATGTGGATGCCAGCAAAACCGTTGAAGTTAATAGGGGCCTTGGTAGTGATTTAAATCTACTTAATTTGGACTGCACGTATCTGACTGACAGAACATCTCATTTTTCTCAGTGTGTTATATACTGTTTCTTTAGTCCCTTCACCTCTGAATGGGTGTGTTTGGGTGCAGCTGAAAAGGCTGCAGTGCTGTGAGCCAAGGCACACTTGCCACCAGGCTTACATGGAAGTCACTGACTTCAACTAACCTAAGGGAGCACCAGCAAAAATTTGCATGTGTAAAACTAACCCACAGAGTCTTTGGAAAATCTGTGGTACCCAAGCTGTTGAATAAAAGAAAGTGTGATTGTTGAGAAAAAAAATATTGTGGGCAAACAAAAATTTTTGATACTCCAATAAATTAATTTCTTAGAAGCAAGCACATTTTTCTTAATTGCTGTCATATATTGAAAATATGTGCTTTTTCTTGTTATTATCTTTGTAACTAGGATTCAATAAATAAGAATAGTAATTATTAATATTAAGAAGCTGATGGGTTAGTGCATGTTTTTCTTGTTTGTGAGCATCATCTGTAAGAGAGCACAAAATAACAACGTTGTCCCTTCAGAAAGGTGATCTGACTTCTCAGCAGGCATAAAGGAGAACAGAGAGGGCTCTGTGGCTTGATTTCATCTCACTGAAAGCCTGGAGAGCTGTGGATTTTATATAGCCAGAGCCTGGCAGAACAGAGCTTTGTCTTGATAACTCAAAATGACTAGATCATGCCTGGTAGCTGGTCCTGGAAACCTGACCCTTGTCACAGGCTGACTACATCAATTTGCAGTAGATTGATGATGTATAGACTGTGGGTGCCCTAGGGGAGACCCTAGAAAGGTCTGAGAAACATTGTATTGTTAATCCATACCCCTCATTAGCTTCTGCTTGCTGGATTTCAACTAGCTGGCAAGGCTAGAGGAGTTGGAAGGGAGAATGTGGTGTTGTCTGGCGTTGTTATTGTTAGTTGCCTTTTGAATGAAGTGATGTTTTAAAATACCTGTTCTCCAAAGTTTAATACATCAAATCTGGCAGGATTCTTTATTTTCCTCTAGCCCTCTTGTCAAGTGCCTGGAATTCCTAGATTTTCTTTGTATATTGATTTAGTGCTCTCTCCTCAACAGCCCAAGCTTTATCTCTTCCTGATAACAGTCTCTCTCTATCCTATTCCAAGTAGTGGCAGGCAAATTATATACGCTGCAATCAATTTACATTTCACTACCATTCAGCTCTCTTTAGCCCTGCCTTCACTGACTCTTTATGTACTTCAAGATGTGTTGCTTAACCATTTCTGCTCAGGGCAGTGCAAGGTTTTGATTTGAAGAAAGCTGTAGTTTTAAACATGGTTTCCATCAAACAGTAACATCTTTGTCAAACTTCAACAGAATTAACCTTAACTGCCAAGGAAGTTTTGACTGCCATCATAAAAATGTTTGATTAGTGTTAATAATTTATTAAATTGGTTTGTCCTGACACTGCCAACATGTTGGAAATCTCTCAACCATTAAAACATTAACAGAGGCTGCAATACAATGCTCCTTCTGTTCCACATTTTATTTCAAGACCACATTCTTATGAGTCTGGTTCTGTGGTGTTCCAATACGCTCTCATTAGGATTGCATTAAAAGATGAAATATGACAAATATTAAAAAGCGTGGGAATATGGAGCAGAGCATGGTGGGTCTACTTTTGTGGGTAACTCTGCTGTGATTAAATTTTTGCAAAGCAAACCTGCTTTTGCAATGTGGGGAAATAAAATTACCAGGAAAGTATTTAACTGAAACAGATCCAATATGTTTGATTGCTTTGTCCAACCTCCTAAAATACATAAGCTTAGAATTTCTGCTAAAATGGGAAAGCTGATATTGGGCCTGCTTATGCTGAAGCATGCTGTTCAATTATATAAGAAACAAAGTTCTATTTGAAAAAAGTATTAACACCTTGAGAATAGTTTGATCAAGTTTTTATTTGATAGTTTACATCTGCACTTGAACTGCTAGTGGTAGGAGCACTCCTGTGTTCTACCAGAAACACCTGTTTGGGCTCATGCAGCCTTGGGAATTGCATGTAACATATTTTGCATAAAATGCCATTTAAACAATAACAAGAGTTTGCTTTATTTTTCAACTGGATGGAAGATAGTTGAAATGAAGGCTCACTTTATCCTTTGCAATTTGCTGATAATATTAGTGAATTTAAGTAAACAATTTTTTTTCCTCTATTTTAACACCTATGTAGGAGCTCCAACATTGTCTCGAATGTGTACACTGATGTTGCATGTTGTATAAGTTAAGCACAGAGATGTTAACATGTGAAAGGAAAACCTTAATTTCTCTCTCCCAGTTATAAATATATACTGAGAACAGTTTCAATACTAAGGCTTCTGGTAGTGAACCGTTGTATAATTATTCATAACAGCTCAGTTCTTCTCTTTCTGGTACCTGAAAAGCTGTGATGGGTACAATAATGAAAGGTGTGTTTTATTTTATGAGAGGAAGTAATCTAAGGTGGTCATACATGTATGTCCTAAACAACATGTGTTTTCAAACTGAGAGAAAATCCTTTAGGCAAGATTTGTTATTTTCTGTAGTTTCTTATTTCCAGGTACTCAGCTGTGTGGGGTACAGACCTGAAATAACTGACCTTGAGTCAGAGGACTAATTTACAATGAGTCCAATGATAGTAAAACTTGTCTCTTTTTCTGTTTAGTCTCCGCTGATTTCTCCTTTCTATTATGTGCAGAAAAACTTTATGGAAATGATTACCATAGATCAGCCTTTTTGCAGTTGTCTAATCTTAAGAATGTCATCCTTATGAAAATAAAAACATTATAAATGCTACTTTGTTTTAAAATGTACTGTGCCTAGTAAGATGTTGGCAAGAACTGTATAGCAACAGTACATCAAAATGTAGGAAATAATCAATTGTTTCAACATCAGAAAGTCGTAATCCATCAACTCAATCAAGTCACAAAAGATGTGTCAAATGCATGTTTGGGGAACAGACTGAGTGCAAACATTAGAATTATGTCTCTGCAACTGTCAGGAACAGTTACATTTGCTTTTTTATGCTATTTGTCTTTGTAATTGTTTCCTAATTATTTGCTGCATTAATAATGAAAATTGTTGAATGTTCTGAAGCCCCAACAGTTCTACATTTATTAATTGCAACTCAAAGATAAGCAGAGCAAGTGACTACTGTGCTATGTGAGGTATTTTAATATGAAGATTCAAATGTCTCCAGTTCTTGGCTAGAGTGGGATAAACTAAGACAAGCGCTCTTACTAAGTGCCAAGAAATTTCCATCTTACTGAGAGCATCCTCAATTCCTCCTGACAGTATGCTTGCCATGTGTAAATGATCTATGAGTTTTCCCAAATCATAAACCAAAGGTTGTATGTATCCTACATGGAAAAATGGTGTCTGGTGTACCTGATTAATGCATTTTATTCATTGTTAATACATTTTCATGGAGTATTTTACCACAGTAAAAAGGGTTGGAAAATTTTGAATTAAGTCCATAAACTAATTATTTTCCATTCCAACATTGTTTCTTTTCTAACAAAACTCCTGACTCAGTGATTTTGTACATGACCTGCAGTTGCATGACCCTGATTATGGTCTAGTGAGAGTTGGAGCGTGCCTCTTAGATGATGCTGGAAAATTAGAGACTTCTTTTGCTCTAGCTTTTCAAACTAATTATTCTCTGATTTTATATGAGAACAATACTCATATAGATGTTGAAATCCTTTTCCTACAGTGGCACTTTTTTCCTGTCTACAGCTTTGATGTACTGCACTTACAAAAAGGCTATGTTTGGGGATAGCAGTCAGTAGATCACATCGTGGTCCTAGTTGTTTAAGAGCGACTTCAAATGCAATAGTATGAATGAACTGAAATTCAACAGGGGAAGAGAACCTCTCTTCTGTTCAAAAAAACAGCCATGCTTTTTGTCCCCAGTTATTTGTGTACATCTCTTACCCCTATTTCCATAATTTAAGGACAGTACAGTTAATGAATAAATGGGCCACAAATATCTCTGAACCACTCTTTGTATACTGTGACTTGATGCTTGAATTGATATTGCCTGTTAGCTGTGTCTCTGATCTTAATTTGTGTGCATTTGGTGACTTTGTTTACCCTAGTGTTGCACTGGTTAATTTAATGGAAACTCTCTAAAGTATAAGCAAGATGACACAGGTTGCTTTTTCCTCTGCCTTTCACCAGTAGCTACTAAATCACACTATTATAACATTTCTAACCAGCCACAACACTAACAAAAAGAACTATTTGCCAAATATCTGATAGTTCAAAGCAGTGTGTTAGAATACTATTTTCTTGTAAACTTTGCCCAGCATTTACCTGGAAAATTAGAGAGACCAGCACTGATGTTCTTTGACTAAGGTATGTATTCTCCAGATCTCTGCAACAGAATAAATATTGATAGTAATCCTGTATACAGCTCTGACACAGTTTCCTCTAGAGGGACTTTTCAGTCATGAGGTTAATATATACACTTTTTATAGTTATTGAAAATATTTGTATGACTCTGAAGTCCAAGTGTATGTCGGGGAGAGGACCACAAAAAAACAACCCCCCAAAAATACAAAAACCTAACCTTTAGAAATGAAATAGAAGATGAAATTTGACTAACACAAAACTTGCTAAATTTTTAATTGTTATCTTGCCTCATTGAAAAACATAAAAAAGCACTAGGCTTCCCAACACAGGAACTGCCATCCTGTACAAGACAAAGCAAGAGCTTGTGAAGGACAGAATGGCTTAAGACAACAGGAAAGGCAATGATATCTGAAAATAAGAAAGTCAGGCTGAAGAAATATGATAGAGGAATGAGACAATACCAAGTATAGATTTTGTTGGTTGTGATTAAGAAGTAAAAGTTGTGCCTAGTGTATTGCACTGCTTATTTTGCTTCCTAGTGCAGTAAGGTTAAGTATTCCAACCTATTATAAGTCTGGATTCATATCTCTTCTTATCTCTCTAGGTTTATGTCTTTCTAGATGTGAATTTAACTGCATGATCACTATAAAGATGGTTGTGAAGTAATAATGGTGTCTGCATAAGGCACAGTTCCCAAGCCACTCAGGAGTTTAAAATTTCTAAATGCAAACATTGGATATTTTATTACTCACAAAGCCTTCAGGTAGTTTGTGTCAGTCTTTTGTGGGTTTGTGTCATTTTATTTTTTCTATCTGTCCTTATTAATAAGTTTTACATCAAGCGCTAGGCAGGAAAAATAGAGATGTAGCTGCTGAATTCTTTCTTACCCATATCTTAGCAAATTCTTGAGAGTAGTATTTTTCTTTTTAACTGTAATTCAACTTTTCCTTGTAAATGGAGTCAGAAAGAGCCAAGGCAGGCAAGGATTCACAATTTTATCCTGTTTCTGTATAAAGATTTGTGTCTGGCAGCTGGCATGGCAGAGTCTTGTGTTACATAAATACATCATGTGCAGCATTGGGGAATGAAAGCTGTTCCACAAATAGTCAATATTTAGCTACAATTATTTAAGTTGCATTGGTATTGCATAGGCATCTTTAACAGGAAAGGATGAACTTTGTTCCTTTCTAGTAAAGATGTTATCTTTATTAGAAGATGCCTCAGAGCTGTGGTGCACCTTTTATATGCACCTGGGGTGTCCTTTTATATGCAGCTGCATTTGACCTGTGAGAAAGCTTTGTCGCATCAGCAAACAATTAATTTTGTTGCCTGTTTAGGTTTTTTTGTTCGGTTTATTTTAAGTTTGTGGTTTTTGTTTGTTGGTCTGGGTTTTTTTTCTTAATTTATTAAAAAAAACCCAAACAAAAATGAAAGACTATACTGCCTCTCTTTCCTCCCCTTTACTCCAACTTGCAACTGTGAATCACTTCCTGGTGCCCCAGTTAGAGGAAATTTCTCCAGAGATATAACATCAGGTGATTTATGCATTTCTTTCTGGTATAATAAAGATAGGGAGCCTTTCAGCATAATTATTTAACTAGTCAAATATTTATTTTAGATATGTTGTACGTTGTATTGCTCTATGGCACATTAGACAAAGTATATATTGTGAGAGTGGCTGGAACCTGGCGGCTACTTTTATCCCAACCCCAGTCAGACTTTTATCAAAAACCACTCCAGGGTGGCGAGACTTATCACTCCCATGGGAAATGACGGAAAACTTTTTTGGTTATTGCCCTGACAGGAGTCTAATGGAGGGTAGATTTTCACTGGTACAAGTGTTGACAGCACTGCATCCTGCATCCTTTCTGGAGCAACTGATTTCACTAGAGAGCACTTCTTACTGGATTAACTCTGTTGTGAGCACTGGGGAGGCTGATTTGCCTCACTTTTCTATTACAGCATTGTGTTACTTAAAGGAAACTGCTGCTTAGTAAGCAGTGAGATTGCAGCCACATCCTCTCTCCCACTGGAGCATTATCCTAAGGACAGGAGCAGGTCTGCAGGCTGGGCAGAGCAGCCCATGGGCGAAGATTTCTGCCTGTTTGCAGGACTCTTGTGGGTGCCACAATTTGTGAAAATACACTTCTGTGATGGGAATTTGAAAGCAATGTTGTTCTCCCATACAGACACCTTGTCCTTTAAGTGGAAAGACCCCACGCACTGAAAACTTTGGAGCACCACAGATATCTTAATATACACCAGCAATATATTTTAATTGATCCATCCTTATGTTTCAGAGGAAAAATTCAGAAAAAAAGGAGTTGGAAAAATTATCACATGGTATTTTCTTCCTTGAGTTGGAAGGCATGAACAGGAAAACAGACTTGCTGCAGAATTACAGGGCAAGTGGGAGAAGCTGGGATGAGCCCTCTGTTTCCTGACGTTTGTGGTGCTTTCAGGAGTATCCCAGCCCAATAAATATTATCCAGCTGTTCACATTGGTTTTGCTTAAATTGCTAAAGTTATGTAAAGCAAGTACATAAATACATTTTTTTGTTTAGATGTTGTCACTGCAGGCATGCCATTATAACCCAATTATTTATACTTCTAAAAAAAGAAACATGATATTATTTTGTGTATGTGCGAGAGAATTTTCCTCCTCTGGCGACAGGCTGAGAAGTGCGTGGGGGGCAGAAAAGGGATTTACTGGGTGGGGGTGGTAAACTGTATTTTAATAGAAGAAAGCATGGAGAGTTATAGTCTCACAGCAAGAAGTAAACATTGTAATCATAATAAATGTAACTTGAGAACAGAAGACAGGGATTTTATTGTATTGATATAGGACACTTGAGCAACAATGGAGGATTTGTTCTCTTACGTTAGTCAGGACACATTGGCAGGAGGGCCCTTTCAGTGGCCATTGCTACCAGAGAGTGTGTCAGAGCTTGGGTTATAAAATATCTAGGAATGTACAGACACAGGCAAAGAGAAAGCTTGCTTTGAGGGGAGACTGGAGAATCTCTTCACTATAAGGCCTGAGCATGAATGTTCTCAACAGCACTGGAAACTGAAACAGCATTGAGGCCTGCTCTGCCTTCCACATTTATATGAATGCTTACATTTGCATTCTGCAGGGTTTTCTGCATGTGCTATTTGGGTATACAATCCAAGGCTGGCTATGCAGATCTATGCAAAGTAATGAGACCAACTTACTGTGCAGTTCTACAAAAGACCATGTCCCATTCTTATCAGGTGTCTGCTTTCAGTGCCACCAGCTTGGATTCCACCAGGTTCCTTACACAGATCCTGTGGGATGGCGTTTCTAAATCTGGATCTCAGTTAGAGGTTGGAAATGTTGTTTCTTGTAAAAGAAGCTACACTGGAGGGGAATTTTTATTGTGTACTTATGGACACAATCTGGACGGCATAACAGACAGTGCTGAATAAGGATGTGGGAAAAGCCTTCACCCTCCAAGAGTCACCAGCCGTTCAACTAAGCAAAATCAATAGTATATTTGCAAGGGAGTAATTGCTGTTTTTCTTTCTGTTTCTGTTCATCATATGTTAGCCATGCTTTCAGGGTTTTTGATAACTTGGCTGCTGGTGAGTTCATACTGTAATAGGACAGAGCTCCTTTCCTGTGGGATTTTCAGTCCTGTGTATTTAGAAAGGCAAAGAGTGGCAAAAAGGTACTATCATTTTCCTTGTACAGGGGAGAAGTGACCCAGAGGAAAACAAAATATCTTGGCCAAGGTCCCTTAGGGCATTGATGAAGAACTGGGTATTAGAGAAAGATCTGCAAGTCTGGTGCAGTTCCTATTTAATGTGTTGTTTGTATGTGCTTTAAGAGTATCTTCTAACTCTTCACTTAAGCTTAGATCCTGTTTGGGGTTTCTGTTTGTTTATTTGCTTTCAGTTCTTGCCTTAAGAAGCTTTTAGGGATGTTAAAACCAAAAGCAAACACAAAAAATATACAACCAATGCACGGTTGTTAGATTCTAGTGCAGGCGTAAAGAGGGGGGGGGGCGTCTCTGTTCTCTCAGTATAAGGAAAAAAAACAAGACCTGCATGTTCCTTTTCCTATAAAGTGTTTCCTCTGAAGAAGCATTCACCAAGGAATGCTCCCATTTGAGACAATAAAAGTATAGTATGTTTTTGCGCATTGAGAGAATGCACAACATGTTCTGAGGCAAATCTTCAATCCAATAATACTTCTTAATAACCCAGTGGTATATGAGGCCCAGAGAGAAGCATCTAAAAGGTGATCCTTTGTTTGTTGTTGATGCTGTTAAGATCAGACCCTGTTTCTTGTGAAACACTTTTCTGAGAGAGCAACCTCACAGCAGGCAATTCTCTCTGTCGGGGAATAACTCAGCCTGGAAGGGGTCTCTGGAGGCTGCCTGGTCCAACAGCCATGTATAGAGCAGGTCCAAATTGGAAATTAAAACCAGTTACAAAGGTAATGGGCTGCTCAGGTCTGTGTCCCATTGGGTTTTCAACATCTGCAAGAATGGAGAGTTCATCCCCCTGGGTACCTGTTCCAGTCTCTGACTACTCCACTGGCAAAAAAAAAAAAAAAGTCATAATATCTAATGGAAATCTTCTTGGCTGCAGTCTGTGTCTATTACCTCTTTTCTTTCATTGTGCACCTTCAGAAGTTTGTCTTCTTTAAAAGCACACTTCATATAGATGAAGAAAATCTTAAGATCTCACTTCACCTTCTCATCTCAAGACTGGACAGACCCAGTTCTCTCAGCCTCTCACTTTATGTTCTATTGTCCAAATACCACCAAGTCAGCAGACTGGTCCCTTTATCCAAAGCAAAAACATTAATTTTGCAGCAGTTATGTCTCAGCTTTCAAGACATCAGTGAAGGCCAGACATGTGGGGTAAGCTATTTCCATGTTTGAAGGGAAACGTGTTGGCACAGACACAAGATACTTTGTCACTAATGTAATTTTTGGCAGGTATGTTCACTCAAACAAGTTTTTTAGATGCCAAAAGCAAAGCGTAGTGTAACTTATATTTCTCACATGTGGCCTCACAAGCAGCCCTGTGTTCAAATTTCCAGTCAGCCTATGTTGCCGTGGCTTTTCTCCTGCCACATGGCAATGCATATCTGAGAAGAAAATTCAGCAAGCTGTTTGGAAAACAAGAACAGAAATAGTTTTTGAGTACTCCTGTAACTTCTGACTATAATTTCAATGATCTTTCTTCCAAAGTATTCAGAAATGTTTTGAAAAGAAATTGTGTATGGTTTGAATTAGTTTGCAGAGTTATTCTTCACTGATTTTCTAGATAAAATTGATTTCAGCTTATAAAAATCCCTTCTGTACCTTGTCTGTCACCAACTTTTATCTCCTTTGCTCCATTGTAACCTGTCTTCATTGTAAACAAGGTTTCAAAGATGTTGTGATGACAGATTGAACATCCAAACAGAGAAAACAAAACCTAATTGTGTAGGAAGTTTACTTTGTGGGTTTTTCTACATGGATTTTTTTTCCCCTCACAGTGTCAAATGGACCTTTACTTGAATTAATTTGATACATTTAAAAAGTTTTCTTTCTATATGCCCTTCTGGGTATCTTGGCTATCTTTCTCTAGTTTGTGCTTTCATGCCAGGCAGGTGTGGGGAAGTGCTGTCTCAGGGAATTTGGTGACATTATGCCACCTTATGAATGGCTGGAGGAATTTTGTATTCTGTGCATACGTCTCTGAAGCTATGTGTGGCCAACAGACTCTCATTACTATATATATATATATATATAAAATCTTCAAACTCACTTGTGCCCTATCTGCAATTGCCATTAACAGGGTTGCTTAAAATTGCCATTAGGGAAAAGGACAACGATGTGTTTCTCTTGCTGGTTATCTTGGCACCTGTGATTTGCTTTCTCCGAAGTGTAATACTTCAAAGTAATTTTTACCAAACTTCACCTTCTAGTTTTGGACATATCACTTGTTCTGGAGTGCTTTATCACCTTATTATATCCCATTATTTCCATACTCGACAAGAATCCTAAAGGACAGGATCAGGTCATGAACCTGCTTTAAGTATGCCTTTACATGATTGCTATCTGCATACTTTTTGCTTCCCCTCCCCCCCCCATTTTTAAAATAATTCATTAAACAAGAATTATTTCCAGGAAGAATACTTCAAGGATAGAGGTACCTGTTCCTCCATAGGAATTGTTTCAGCAGTGAATCAACAACAGGTGCTTTTCAGTCACTTATGAACATACTCTGTGATGTTTACTTTTAAATTATTTCTTTTATTAATTTTGATCAAGTTGTATAGCACATGTCAAAAGTTTTATTCAAACTGAAACACTCTACCCTTGTGTACTGAATGTATTAATCCAACAGAGAAGGAAAATGGACTGACTTGTTTTGTTCTTTTTTCTGGCTCTTTTTATCACTGTTATATTCCAGAGGATGAAAATTGATTGCTTTATCATTTGGGCCAGAACCTTTCCAGGAACTGAGTGGTTTGTGATTTCATTAATCACTATGTGATTCCTTCCTCCTATTTTCTTTTTATCCCTGTCCTCTGTATACTTTCAAAGGTGATTTCCTATGGTTTAAAGACCACTTTGATTAGTTCCTGAATTAGCTGAGACCAGATTTCATGAAGCCTTGCTTATTGGGAGGTATCTGTCCTGTCTAAATAATCTTCTGTTCTCTGGGCAGCATTTATTTCTTTGACATCTGCAGAGAAGGAAAAGAATTATTTTAATAAGAATTTATTTCTCTGGCTATTTTGTAGGTCTAAAATGCGGACTATCAAATTGCCATCACTCTAAAATTGTAATTGTCATTACTCTAAAAATGGAGGTATTTGTCCTGTTTTTAGAAGAACTGCTTAAATGACTTGCCTGATACTTAGTGAGTCAATGGCAAAGGAATAGCACCCAGAAGTTATTGACGCTTTCTTACGATATTCAGTATTCAGACCCTTCATCATGGCTCAGGACCCAGTTGTGGTAAGCTCTCTGCAAGCAGGATGATCCTGTCCCGTAGTAAGCCATGGTGAAAATGTCTGACAAGAGGATGCCAATATGGACAGACAAACATGAACACTAGGGGAAAACCCAGAGGACAACAGTAGTCTGTAATATAAGCAGCCAAAAAGAACTTGGCCCTAAATTCTCCTCTCAACAGTTCCTAAAAGAACATTCTGTGAGTTTGCAAGATTGTTGTTTCCTTGGTGATGCTGACTCTATTTTAGATGAGAAAGAGCAAATTCGTGCTGTGGAAGTTGCAGTTACTGGGTTTGACCAATTTCCCTTCAACCACCCTTACAAACAAAATTACCATCTTAAACTGTCCTTGGTCTTATTGCACACAATTTACAACATGGAATCCCATCAGCTTTTCAAAGAGAACTAAAAGTATGGTATTTATTCTTGAATATTGTGAAAGGACTCAGATGGAAATGTAATGTTAGTAGAACATCTTAAGCGTCTGTATACAATTCAGCAAAGTCACAAGCAGACCTATAAGCAAGCTCAGATGGCTAACACCCACTCTGCATTTCTGTGGGTTATTGTGTGAGCTTTGTGCATTCTTGTATTTTCATCATGTATAGTTTTATTCTCATTCAGGATTCATACATCTAAAAGGAATATATTGAGTTTGTACATGCACAATGGAGACACGCAAATCTTACTGTTCAGCCTCTATTTCATGTCATGTCTGTTTAAAACTCTCTGACCTGTCTTGGAAGTGCTCAACATAGGTAAATCCAGGGGAAATGAGAACACAAAGACTTTATTGTTGTCTTGTTGGGGTAACAACAAAAATTGTTTTCCTTGTACTGTCACTTGGAACTGGCAGTTAAAAAAATCTTCATGGAGCTGTGGGGCTTCTTTTATTTGGTTTTCATTGTGCGCTGGTTTGTTGCTGTTTTGTCCGTTTGTGGTACACAGAAGTAAATCTAGGGAAGTGTGAGCTGAACTTAAGGAGCCATCCTACCTTTTGTAATTTTGTAGTGTTTGTGAGGAATAGGATATAGCCATATCTGTTTGAATTGAGGAGAAAATGCTAAGAAGCTGAAGACTGCTAATGAAAAGACTCTAATTGTTAGTAAGACTTATTAAGATATCTTAATACATGGTTGCTCATTATTTTAAGAGTGTGTGTATGCAAGCTAATGATGTCTAGACAGCATGGACGTACATAGCACATTATGCTATGAGCTTTCTGTCATCTGAAAATCTGGAAGGGAGCTCATAGAGAAATTAATGACGTAGTGGGGTACCTGCTGATTGGTTTCCAAAGTAAAATCTTGGACATCAAATCAGTGTTCATATTTTAAAGAAAGTCTCCATTACATAAATATGTGGAAAATGGACAGTTACTAGACAAGAAAGTAGAAATATTTTGCATTTATATTAGTGGACGATTTGAAGCTGTGGATGCTATGTGCATGGTTTACGTAGTATATTTTTGTCTTACAGTTTTGTGAAACTTATTTTATCTGTGGATCAGTTGAATTTCAAACTGATTTTAACACTTTCACACTAAAAGCAGGCAAAAGACTTGACATACGGGCTTCTGTAGCTTGTGAACTTCCCTTTGGATAGCAATTATACTGATTTGCTGACATCAGGAATTTCCAGAGTGGTACCCAAGCCTGCAAATAAAATGTCTAGAATATCAATCATGTACATTTGAAGCACAGATTTGGAAACTTTTATAGCCCAGTGTTTGACAACATCATCTCTGAGCTTGATTAAGAGATTATTCAATTTGTAACAATTCCCAACCTGGGAGTCCCTCTCTTAAACCAAAAGTGCAGACTTAAACCTTCAGCTCTGAAGTTCCCTACTGTGTTTGTGAAGCCTGTGGCCACCACACATGCACATGACTAACGTTACTCATGTGAGCCATCCCATTTAGATATGCACATATGAGGCTGAAACACAGTACCTTAACTGATCAAAGAAGTAATCCAAATCCCAAATTCCTACTTTCGTTCAAGCACGCACATAATCCTTAGCATGCCAGTAGTGTTTTAATTAGCCATTGAAAGTAGTGTTAGTTTCTGAAACTGATTATACATCTAAAAATCATTTGGGTTAATGAAATAATTTAGTTTCTATTCATGTTCCTTTGGCTCTTTCTCTCCTTTCATTAATTTCAACCCACAAAAAGCCTCACTAAAATTGCCCTCAGTGTAAGTGCATGCTCACAGACTTTGCTCTAATCCCCACAGAATGCTGGATATTGTTTTCAACTTAGAACTAATTAACAGTGTATGTTCCTTATTGAAATCAGAGAGTTTCTGTATCTTACATATTAATGCAGATATTTATTGTGTGCTGTCATTTTCAGAATATTTTTCTTGTCCATGTTTATGTCTGTGTCTTTAATTTTAGGTAGCATCATATCACACTAGAGACTTCCCTGACAGAAAACAAATCTTATTCTTCTCCTTTTTTTCTTTCTACTATATTTGTCCTGGTTTTAAACTGTGTGTGTGTACTGGTTTAAAAACTGTGTGGGTAAGAAACTGGAGCACAGTATTCAAAAAGAGAAGTGCCCTTTTCAAAACTACTAGCGATGTCCTTAGTAAAGGGTTCAGGAGCTGAATTGAAAGACTTTACAAGATCAGGTGTGAGTCCCAGTGACAGAGTAGTATTCAGAAGGTGACTGCTGCCAATAGCTCTGCTTCTGTAACTAGCACAAGGTTTCCAGGTCAACAGAAGGCATAAACACATATTTAAATCCTTTTCCCATGTAAGGTGGAAAACAAATGTGCATTGCAGAAGCACTGCTTTGTACAAGATGGCTCAGTTACTTACACGATGAAAATTACACATTTTCTAAAGTGTGTTACTGAAGCAATGCCCAACACTACAATTGAAAAAACTCCAGTCAAACAAAAACATCCAAGCAGAAGTAGGCAAGTTTATAAACCTAAAATACATTTGGAATAGCTGTGATGCAGCATCTCACTTAGAGTCAGGGTGCTACTTGGACAACTAAACCTGCCGGTCACAGGGATGAATGCCTGGCTCAGAGGAGTCATCCTAATGTTAACATTGTTCTAGATGGGTTGCTGAAGGCACAGACCTGTCAGGATTTTGGTAAGGCCAGAATGAAGTATCTGAAACTAGATTTAAAACTCAAGTACCACTTGCTGTTCTTAACTCTCTTTAGTGGCCATCTCCTACAATTTTAAGGTTCTACAAATCTGCATTATTGAAGTGAAGACATGAGAAAGACCACTTGTGATGGTGAGGGAGGCCACTGGGTAATTTAATTTTAAATGCAGTTATGTGGTAAAAACTAGCTTTTTTTCCCTTCCTGACATCTGAGACACATCATTTGGATTCGGTGTTTTTAGCAACTCAGTTACTGTGATGGAATTGCAAATGGAAGTCTTATTTTATATGAGTCATTCTTTGTTTCTAATATTTAGCAGGGGGAATACTGTTTTGTGGTTTTATACTCAGTCATTGATACTGAATGGATTTGTTCAGAGTAATGAAAGAGGCTCTGATAAAATGGGCATGGATTCTCCACAAAATTTCATTTTCAGTGTGAGAATCTTTGAGACAGATTCATTTTTAGATACTGCTTGTGGATGGGTATTGATTAGGAACAGAATTATTTAGGAGATCTGAACACAGCTGTTATGGCTACATAATCTCCTAGAATATATTTAAAGGTAAACAAATCGTATGTTGAGATTACGAATGCACATGATTTTTATGTGGAAGCAAATACTACTTCTCTGGACAATTGTAGTAAACCCAACCCAGAATTCAGCAGGAGTTTCTGCTCTCAATCATCTGGGTTTGGAGATGATTCTGCAACTCTATCAGTTAACTCAGACATAGACGTTTACTTTTAAAAATTAAGTTATCTTCTCTGTTGGAATGCCTCAACTTTTGAATACTCACTTCAACACAGTTTGAAAAATCTGGGATGTGCTATTTTCTGTTGATTTGCGTCTGTCACGTAAAAATAAAAGTAGACGCTCTCCCATGTGAGTGTAAAATCTACAAGATGAAAAAAAATACTATAACAAAATCAAAGTTACTTGATTCGATTTGAGGTGTGCCTGATGGACAACTACTTGAGGGACACCTGGGTTCTCCATTGATCTATTGACCTTAAGCAAGATGCATCACGTCTCAGTTCTTCAATTCATAAACCAGAGATAACACTCAAGGCCTTCTTTTGTCACATGCTTTCAGATCTTCTGATGAAAGGAGCTTCACAGAAATAATAACCCTATTCACTGAGAATTTAACACTTATTTTCAAACTTATTTTCCATGTTAGTGCAAATGGATTCAGGAGTTCTGGAACCAGGAAGCCCAGTATGTGCTCTAGGCTACTCCAGCTCTTCCAGTGAAACTTTTTCTGAAAAACAGATATTTTGTAAGTCTCTCTTCGAAAGGATTCTGAATGTCTGATATGTTTTCTGCTTATTCTGACTCATAGTCTCTTGTTCTTGGTTGGTTGCCCCCCCCTCCCTTTTTTTTACTCCCCTTCCCCACAAATCTTGCGGAAACTCAGTCTTTGAACTCTTCATTCCTGTCAAATCAGGCTGACTGACCCATAGGATCAGAAATTCTTATGGGGGTGGTATTGGTGGGCAGAAAGTCTTGTGTAGCATAATTGTGTAGGTCCCATATCTTTGGGAAACCAGGGCAAAAGTTATGCCTGCCTTCATTCTGTTTGCTTTGAAAACCATAGAATGGACTTGCCAAAACAGTATCTTCCAAACTCAAAGCTATCTTTATCCTTAGTAAATGGGGTGGAATGCTAGCCAAAAAGTAAGATATAATAAGATTTACAACACAGATGGGACTACTTTGTGAATGAATATAACAGGTGAGAAACCAATTACATCTTCATCACTGCCTAATCTGAGTCAGTAAAACTGCTTGCTACAGAGGAAGTGGGTGGAAGTTGTGTATAGGACTGCTGGTTTCGTGCGGCACTGAGCTATCCAGAGAAGACAAAGGAATATATGCATACCCTTAAAAGGGGTTACAGAAAGGAGAGGGATGGTCTGGTTTTCTTGTTCATGGTGATGAAGTCAAGCTTCAACACCAAGAAAGTGGTGAGGTAGATATCTTATGGAGAAGAGGGAACCTTTCTAATGCAAAGTTTGAATGGATTAGCTGGGACCTCTGTTACTACACGGTTTTTAAAACAGGATTTTGCAAGTGCCTGTCAGGAATTATGTAAGAACACCTGGTAAGTACAAGGCCTCCAGAGCTCCATTTGAACTGCTTTTTCTATGATTGTTCTATAAAGAAGAGGTTGCCTTGTGAAACACAGATATACAAAGATGTAAATAAGCCCTTTGTACACTAAACTGTTAAGGTTTTTCTAGCTAGAGACTGACAGAGCTGAAGGTTTGGCTTGTGTAAAACAAGTGCTAATAGAAATACTGTCCCAAATGAGATATTCAGCCCTCAGAGGAGGAAGGACCAAAGCCTTTGAAAATAGGCACAACTAACTTCAGGACTCAGAAGCACTTTCCGTAACAATATAAGTGCAACTCATATGTATGGTAGCTTAGTAAACACCACATAACACTACTGTCTTGCTAAAGGCTATAAATACTTTTAACACATCTGGGCAGCTCCCAAGCAGAAAGAAGCTTCTCATCCTTGGCTTCAGCCATGGATACTGGAAATCAATGCCATGTGTAGTGCAGAAGTGTCACCCATGTCATGCCCAGAGTTAGAGAAAGACAAGGTATTATTCAGCAGGGAAACAAGTCACTGTTTGTTACAAACTTGGTGATAGAATTTGAAAAGTGCTGTTGCATCAAAGGTCCAGATCTCAAACCTTTACTCATCCATGCAGTCCTTATTTAATCTGTCCTGAAGTCAGGGGCTTGTTCAGCCACATAAAATTTTCCTGAGCTCCAGAAAACAGTACCAGCCCAGAAGTCAGTTGTAATATCTTTAAACACTGCCTGGATCTAGCAGCAGAGTTTGTGCATAATGCTGAAATCTGGCTATACAGCAATTCACTGCTGCTGCTTTGTTTTCCTTTTCTCCCCATTCATGCTGCTTTATACTTATTGCTATGGACAGTTATGGATAAATATCTAAATTGTAAGTTTTGCACAAAAATATTTGCTTGAAAAGAAAGTCTTTAAGCTGAATAATATGCCATTTTCTTAAAAAAAATCCATCAAAACGTTTTTATCAGAAAACTGTAAAACAAAAGAAAAAATTAATGATGTTTTATTAAACCTTCTGTAATACTTTCTAGTTTAACTAAGTTTACTGGGAAAAGATCATACTTTTCCAGTCAGCAGGCTGGAAGTGCCAGGCTTACAAAAGCACTTTCGCTCTGCAGCAAAACAACATAAAGGGTTGCTTATGGGGAAATACTAACTTGTCACATTAAACTTACTGAACCGGGAGAGAAAAAGAAATCCCAACAAATCCACAAATGGCGATGCTTGCAGTCTGCCTTGAACTCACCAAGTATGACGAACAGTGACACTGCTGTCTTAATGTATTGCTGACAGAGCTGCTGTACTCATTAACCTTTGATGAAACAAGATGTCACTTTGTTCACATCAAATACTCCTTGATGCCAGTGCTCAGAGACTGTTTTTGTTGCTGATGCAGACATCAGCTATTGTTGAAAACATTCTCTCTCTCTTCCAACATTTCACTGCCCATGAGGATTTATAGATGCTGATCATTATCAATCTACAAATGGAGTCTGAAGCCAAGAGCGTGTGTTTTATTTCTACAGCTTTTAATGATTTCTTTTTTTATTAAAAATCTTTATTTTAAATGTAATTCAGATACATTTAAACATCTGAAAATGCTACATTCTTGATGTGTTACAGGATGCTGCCAGGAACTCAAGAGTACATTTGAGTAATCCCATCATCTTTTTTTTTTTTTTTTTTTGAGGCTGATGGAACTACTAAAGCAATATTTGCAGCATTACAGCTACAGAGTAGAAGCACGTTGTAGGGGGAAGAGGGCATTGAGTTGTGTAATATTCCGGTCAGCACCATGACTAAACAGTGGTGTAGCCTGGATTAGAACTGACTGTTCCTAGTTCCTGATCTGTTCTCTAGCCTTTTATCAGCATTGCCTTCCATTATCAACATTTGGAGCCAATCTTGCTGTTCTGTGTACAGTAAATATCATGTTGTCTAGCAAGGAAATCCTGACTGTCTCTAACCTAGGGATAATTTTTATTTAGTCTTTGCTTTGCATGATAAGTACATTAATATTGCTATAAGATAAATGAAAACAGAGTAAGAAGAAAGGGGGAAAATTTTGCTCTCCTTGCTGAATTCATAAATTTTCAGTACTGAAACCCTGAGATCAGAGGTGCATGTTCTCACAGTTGCTTTTGTGCATGTTCTTTTAATGAACAGAAAAATATTTACAGATGACCTCTAATTACATTCTTTCCACTTTATAATCCTCAGTATCTTTCTTTTTGTGTGTTAGGAGATTTTGCAGGTTTTGGCTTCATCTTTTTTTCACAATTAGGTCTGTAATCATTACAGTTCTCATGCAAATGTAGCATCTTGGGAAGTAGTTGAAGACAAGAGTGGGAATTAATTTGCAGTTGTGCAGACAAGGAGTATCTGATCAGAACTTGATGCTGGATTTCTACCTAAAGGTCATGTCGTGCCTCAAGGGGTGATGAGCCTTCAAAGCTTTGTGGAATAAAATAACTATAGAAGTGTTTTTTAAGAGAAAATATTTAAAGAAAGTAAGATTAAAAGAATAGCAAATTGTTTAAGGCACAGGAACCTTTTCAGACTCTTGGAGTAAGAGGAGGCAGCAGAGGTGAATGTTAAAAACAGAAAGTGTAAGTAGATGAGATGCAGGTATTTTCATGGGAAATGTAGGAAATATTAGTTTGCCTAACACTGTAGTGCATCTGTCCCTTATTGAGTGATGAAAGCCTGGGAGATTAACCATCCACACTGGTCCAGCTTTACAAGATGAACATGTGAAATTCACAGAATAGCAAACTTACATGAAATGTGACCGTGCCACTAAACAGCAACACAATGGAAAGTGCCTCTGAGAACACATGGAATACGATCAAGCATAGCTGATACAGCGTCCTTGAAAGGTGGACTCATTTAAAGACTTTCACCTGTTGCTTTAAATCATTCATACCCCATGGCATGTCTGCCAGCACTGTGACCCCTGGTGCAGAGTGAGGAACATCAAAGAGAGAAGGGAGCAGATCAAGTCTCAGGTGGGCGTTGCAACCACTTTATGGGTAAAAGAAGTGACAGTAAGTTATAAAACAGGTGGAATTTGGATATTGCAAGCCTAACATGAGTTACCCAACAAAGAGTAGGACGGTACTACCTGTTCATGCAAAATCATGTAGAAGGTGTTTTAGAAGATTATATTATGTTATCTCAAAGATGTGTGAAAATATGTGGACTACACATTACTAGCTTATTAAAAGCTCTTGTTACTTATTTTTTTTCAACCTAAGAAGGTTTAATAGCCTCTGACGCTACCTGTAATCACAAAAGAAAATAAGATAAAAGTTTAGTTTTTATCAATCAGGTTAATTTTTTTGAGATACGTCACCATGCCATTCAACATCTCTGCTGACAGGCTGCTTACGATCAAGTATTTACTGTCAGGCACAGTTTTCTGCTGAAATGGCTGTTTTCTCTGGAAATATACACATGCTACTTCCCTTCTCTAAATGTTCTTCGTTTGCTTTTAGGTACAACATGTACAGACTGGTTTTAAAACAGTAGAAATTGCTCCCTGGAAATGAACTGTAGTTAAAATTGAAGACAAGCTCATTTACAATCAGAGCCAACAAGTCTGCAAACATATGCTCTGGGTATCTAGTATCAGGCCAATTTCAGTAATGTTCATTTGACTATGTACTGTATAATCTGTAGTTATTGTACCAGAAAAAGTCTGTTATGAAACTTTATCATTTCTAATCACTGAATCCTAACATAAAATACTTTTTGAACAAGAATAAAAACACTTTCACAAACCCACTTCAAAGAAAACAATTTGTAGATTGTTTTTCTGAACTAAAGGAAACTGTAGGTATTAAACACATTTATGATAATGCTGATAATATAAGTCTGATGCCAACTTCAGGTCCTTCAATATGGTCTTAGACATTACTGACTTTGTCATCCTAATACAGGGCCCAAAGAAAGTCTGTGCTTTCACAACAGAAACTGTGATTGCAAAACCAGAACCATACTGAAGTCCCCACTGTAACAGGTATCTGCTCTCTGTGCTTATACATAGTCACATCATATCTTAATGACCTTATCCTATCTTAGTAGTCTTAATGACAAAACCCCTGCTACAGTCCTTTGAACTTTTTGTACATTAGTGTCCTCAGGGTTAAAATTCTATTCAGCTGAGATTTTTTTGTATTTGCGGTGGATTTTTCATATTTCAGTAGTGATTGTCTTTTAAATTATTTTAATTTTTTTAAGGTTTACTTTGCTTGGTTGCTGTTTACTTTCTGGAAGAAAAGGAGGGGTGGAAGGGGAGAAAGTTTTGTTGTCTCCTCTGAGTGGCCAGAGACTGTCTATGAACTCCTTTGAAAAGTGATTTCAATGAATCAGAAATGCTTTCTCTGGTGTTCCTGGGTTTTGGGCTCCAATGTGTGTCACAGGAGTTCAGATTTCATAGTGCCCTTGAACAGAGTGTGTTTCTAAGACAAACAGCAACCTGATGGTTGTGCTGAAATGCAATGCTACATAGTTTCACTGACGTGAGGAAGCTGAATTAATGCCAGTGGAATGTGAGCCTGGTGGAGATGTGGTGGTCTCCACTAGGACAGAGGGAAACAGGACATTTTCTGCAAGCTGGAAATTTGGGAGGTTCACATTCAGCTCCAGAGACAATCAGTTACGGTAATCAACCCTTATTTGGCCAGATGCTTGTCTGACTGGAAGTGATAATGTTTTCTGTAAAGTTAGAAGTAAAACCCACCATATTTACAAAATGCCACTGCAACCTCTCCATCCAAAGACTTCAGACTGCTCTTTTGGAAGATGTCATTCAGTGATAGAGGGGACAACATTTGCTTTTGTGTTTTAGGACATTTACTGTTTTCAACAACCTTGATTTTTAGTCTTTCCCATGCCAATGTCAGTCAAGAGCTCTTCTTTCCCATATTAATTTCCTTACCCCTTTTAGTTATTCTAACCTAGCTCAGTATAAAGATGTCTTTGCAGAGAGTAAGAGTGTATAGGAGTGCTCAGTGATATCTTTGTCAGTGGACACTGTGGGAGTACAGTTCCAGTACACCTCTTGTTTATGTGTATGAAGGTTGAAAGGTCTTCTGTCCTAATAGAGAGAAACATGATCTTGAAATAAACAGAATGTTCAGTATGATGTTAGCTTTTATTGTTCTTTTTCCAACCAGCTAAGAGTGAGGTGTAATTTATTATTGCTCCTTTCTCCCACTTCAGCCACCACTGTCCTGGCTGTGGGAGAGGACAGGAGGAATGGATACAGATGTAAAGGGTAGGAGAGAAATTAGATGCCTAAAATAGAGGCACAAGTTCCAAGCCCATGCTCAGATCCGAGAGTGCTGAGTTGGGCTGCTTTCTATCCTTCAGACAGAGCTGTTGGAAACTGAATATTTTGCCTACTGCCAAAACTGTATTTGAAATGCCATCCTGCAATTTTTCATCATCTCTTTTCACATCACTGCTGATTATCATTGATGTCGGCTTGGAAAAGGAGATGGTCTTCTATATAATCATGCAACCACCACAGAGTCCAAACATTGCCAGGGCAACCTTTCTTCCTGCCGTGCTCTGCACATTTTTGCAACAACTGCTCTTGTAGCATAGGCGAGTTTCAGGGCTTAATGGGCTGGGACTCACAGACCCAAACACTTGGCAGGAATGGTGAGGTTAATTACTTTCTATTAAGGTGAAGTCCTGGCTCACAGAGACTTTCGGTGGTGACTTCAACACAGCTTGGATTTCACCCTTCAAAACCCAGTGACTGTGCAACAAAAGAATGTGTCCTGCCAATTTGTGAACCTTTGATTTCAGTTGCTGCTGCCCTACTTAGCACTCTGTGCTGGCTTAACAGTGTCTGGCAGCAGTGAGCTGATCCTACCCACCGTCCTGTAACTAATAAGTAATGTATTATTTTATTCACTGACTAGTCTAATCTCTCTATACTGGACTGTGTTACCAGACACTTTTGCCTGTTGTAGGAACTTCATATGATATTTTGGAAACTTGGCTAGCGGCAACATAACCACAAAAGCTAGGAATAGGAAAAGCAGCATATGTGCACTTGAGAGAACAGTTTGACAAAATTGCAACAAATCACAGCAATTCTGCATATCTCATGTATGCAAGGCAGGCTGATTTTTTAAGGCTGTTACTGATCCTGTGCATCTCAAGGACACCATGACAGCCATTTTAAGTATCTAGTACATAGTCAGTCATATTTTATTTGTGTTGGGGGTGAAGGAGAAAAGTTGGTTGGTTGCTTTTTTTTTTTTCCCGTGTTGTTGGTTTTGTTTGGTTTTAGTTTTTTTAGGATTTTTAATCATCTGTGAAGGTTTCTAAAGGATACTTTTTCCTTTTTGATAAAGTATTAAAAGTTCTTGACTTTATGGTTAATAATTTTGCTCAAGTTTACAAAGAACAGTTAAGACAATTCAGGTAAATATTCTCATCGACTCTAAGGAGGTTGATTACCAGCAGTAATCATGTGCAGGAGAGTTTTCTGTACTGGCTCTCAGTTAAATTTAAAATTCAGCAAAAGTATCCACTGAAGTCAACTGGAAATTTTTCCAGAGTAGGGAGTGAATATAAAACTGAAGAGAGTCCGGAGGACCAGGCCCACGTTAAATAGTTTTACTCCCTGAATACAAACAGCTGAAGGTTTCTGGATAAGCCAAGACAAATACCTTTCTTCTGTAGTTTTTTTCTTTGCCAGCCAAATCTAATTTTTAGCAATTCATATGACAAATGCTGCTAAAACAACATGGAAATGGCATATATCTGAAAACGATATGTCACTTCAGACTGTATTTGGGACAGTCTGTTTCTCATTGTAACATGTATTTAATACATATCTAGTCCCAAGTGCTGCTCCGCTTGTTCCAGGTTTTTTTATTTGTATTATATATGGACAATCGAGGCACTATGTTCTTTCCATAAAGTTTTTCCTTTCACAGCAGAAGACTGGAATGGAAATAACATGAGAGGGAAACTGTGCTTCACCAATGCCAGAAAAAGAAAAGTATGCAAAGTTAAAGATTTCAAGTTAAAGAGCACGAAGTTTAAAGTCCAAAAATCAGAGACCAATTTTCAAATATTTTTCCTTAAGAAAACAAAACCAACAACAAACGAACAGAACCCCAAAAAATCGCAGCAACAAAACAAACCTGAAACAAAACAAAAAGTACAAGAAGCATAGTCTCCACAGATGTCCTTTTAATGCCCTCTTTTATTACCTTACTGTGATGGACCTCCTCTTCCCTGGTCTTTTTACTCCTACTGACAAGTAATCTTAGCCTGCTAATCCTGACCCTTAAACTCTGCTACATAATAATTAACTTTCAGTGTCTCATGACTCTGATTTTTCTGTATTAAATGCATGCCTTGGTATCCAGTCAGTACTGCATAAGACACCAGTTAGACAAAGAATGAAATCCAGTGCTTGGGAGAGAGCTTTGTTCCTCCATAAGACAAATAAACCCTATTTCCAGGACTTAAGTGACATTAGAGGTTTGTTGATATTGAGGAATTTAATCTGTGAAATGCTTAAAAAAATACCTTCCAACTAAATTCACAGACTTGCACTAAATCTCCACTGACTTAGATTGTAAGGATTTTCTTCTAGTTAACTTAATGGATTTAAAAAAAAAAGTATCCTCTAAACCATTGTAATTTTTATTTTGGGATACGAGTCAGCTGGCAGATAGTCCTTGCAAAATCCGTTTGTAAGGTGATGATTTTCCACAGAAAAATGATGATCCTGTTTATGAAACAGAAAACTTTGAAATCAGTAAAGCTCCCTTCCAGAGAAAAGCTGAATTACTCACAGGAAAAGGAAACTTTCTTACACTTGGAATCAAATTCACCATGTTTAATACTGAAATTACTTAAAGATTCTAAATCAAAACTTCTGTGACAAGCAGAGCAGGGAGAGCAAGATCTTATTTTTTTTAAAGCATGTGCTTCAAAAACAAACTTTTTTCCAAATAAGTCAGTTTATTGTTGTTTTTCGTGGTTTTGATGACAGCAAACAAGATTCAGAAATTTAATATCTTGTTTCCATGAAAAATAACAAGTTATCTTTAGAACAGCAGATGTTATTTCTTCAGATGAGAAAGGTGCACTTTAATTCACTTTTGCTAAACAGACTTTTGACTTTATTGGCAGGTTTTCAGGAAAATTAAGTGAAAATGAGAGTGCATTGCCAAAGTGCAAAAGGCTTGGATTTAAAAACATGTCCACTAGCAATCAGTTTCCAGTCATCAGTCTAGAAGCTTTTCCATGGCTTTGGTTAAAGTGCAAAGGATAGAACAGGGCCTAAAATTCAGAAAATCACTCCTCATCAACAGTTTAAATTATAGAAAAAGCTGATTGTGTATATTTAGTGCAAAATACTGACATATTTTGTCAGATGCACCCCTTCTAAAGGGCTCGAAAAGAAAGAGGCCTCTTGAAAAAGCCATGATCCATCTACAGATGCTGAAAATCGAGGCTTTCATTGGTAAAGTCAGTGAGAATCCTGAGTGTTGCCTGGTGAGAAAGGCAATCAAATTTATCACTTAACTCCAGGAAGATCCACAGGCAGCCAGGAAGTGAGGGGATGCTTCTGTGGGCCTGCAGGAGCAACTGGCAACCATCAAAGGACAGCAGAGCCTCTCAAGAGAAGATGGGCTAAGCCTATGTCTCTATGAAAAGGGAGTTGTTGCTTTTTGGGGGAAAGCAAGAATTGCTGAGGTTGTTTGCTGCAGGCAAGAAACACAGTAAAGAAGTAATTTCACAATCTCCCACCCTACCCAGGGCTCACATTATTTCCAGGTGTGCAGGGAAGAGGTGTATATATGCAAAGCATTGAGTGCTGTGGAGTACAACTGGGAGGCAGAGGTGGCCACCACCTTGGGTCATTAACTCCTGGATTTACAGTCTGCTTAGGCAAATCCAGGGCTTGAATTGAAGGGAAATTGCATCATTAAAAGTCTTAAAGGAGGGGGCTGAAGGACAAAAGGGACTGGGGGTTCTTTCTGGTGTTTCTCAGTGGCCACTTGCCCTGCCCATGTCTCTCTTGTGAAGTGCCCACCTGTGAGTGTTCCACTCCTGTGGAAAGCAGAGAGCTGCCCAGGGCCTTGAAATTTCAGATATTTGAGCAGATCTCTCCTGTCTCAAATCAGTAAACTCTCCTGAGAAAAGAAAATTAAGTTAGTCTCCTGATCTTTCATATCTCTGTGGCTGAGACCTCTTACAACAAATGCTTCAGACGGTTGTGCCTCTTCAAAAAGAAGGTGAATGCTCAGGACCTAGCTATTTTGATTTAGATTGAGCTCAATCTGAAAGAACCCTGCATGCATGATCGTTACTTAACTCTGCTGTGCTTTAGTCAGCAAACAATGCACATAACAGCCACTTAATTCTTGGTAAAAACAGAGATCTGTGTTGTTGATTTGTAGGGGTTTGGTTTTAACCATAACCTTATTTAAAAGAAGAGTAGCAGGGATGGCAATGATGTACAGGAATTGTCTTAGAAATTTTGAGAATTCCAGCTCTGCTAAATTCTCTGTTTCAGGAGTGACATGAGCAAAAGAGAATGTAGCTGAGAAAATTTGTGTGTGACATAAAGTCTGTATCTCTGAACTTAAAACTAAAGTGGGAGCCACTGAACAGCAAATGTGCCATAGTGATAATGAACCCTTTTTATCCCTGGTTGTATGAAATCACAAGAAGACTGGTATTTTTTTTATATCTTTTGCCATTGCAGGCTTTTGCCAAAATGCTGGAGGTGTAACATAATCCCTCATAATTACATGTTTTGAGAGACAGAGCATTCCTTAGCTGTTTATATGGATTAAAACTGACTTAGAATGCTAGAAGGCATTCCAGTCCTAATGGTAAACTAATTAGCAATTAATACAGTGCATTGGTTTAAGAGTAATTTTTCTGTTATACTTTGCCACTAAAATGCATATATTCAAGTAAGCTACAAATGATTTCATGGAGTTTTATCTCATTAATGTGATAAATTCTTGGTCCCTTTACAAGCAGAAGAAAAGTGTCACAGAATAGCGATTAAAGAAAAGTAGTGCTGCAAGAAGCACTAATTTCATTATTTATTTGCAGACTTGTATTTATTTATCTGTGACAATAATTGACAAAAGGGTAGGATCAGATCTTTATTCAGATTTTAATTGCCACTGTAAAGGCTCCCCATTAATAAATAGACTAAAAGATTGTTTTACATCTCTGTTAAGGTGTTGGAATCCTGGAACAGCTAAACAGACCATAAAACAATACTTCACAGATTTGCCCTTATAAAGATCTATCCTGGCACCTTTTCTTTCTAATGATAGGTTAATGTGTTTAGTATACATCAGCTGCCAAGTACGAGTACTTCTCTGAACTGTATCCAAACTGAATAAGTCTAAACTAAGATATGAGACTGTTTTTTTCCATTTGCTTCAGTAGGTTTTGGATCAGACCCCTGTTGAATCTTCAAAGGTGAATTAGAAATCTTATGGAATCATGCCTTCTTGTATCCCTTGAGCTGATTCCAGCCCTAGAGCTGGTCTGTGTAGAGATTTCTGATAGTGTAGAACACAAAGTGAGCCTGGTAAGATTCTTTGAATTTGTTCACGTGTTCGTGTAACTTGTTGATTTCTGAGAACACAGAGAATGAAATCTAATGCTTTGGTTTCACAAGGTGATTTTTTTTTTGTTTCATTTATTTAATGAATTTACCATTCTTTGCTGTTACATTCAAGTGACAGAAAAATTGGAGTCTATGGGTACATATGGTAACTCTCTGACTCACAATACTGACTGTCACTGCACATTCAGCTTGGTTTATCAGTAAAATTGATATCAGGAGGAAGGCAAGACCTTCGAAATAAAACCTTTATAAATATGTTTTCTCCATGCTCAGTTTGGAGATATGACTTGGAAGACTGGCAGAAACAAACGAAAGAGAAATTTCTTTCCAAGCCTTGGCAGGCAGCTAAAGTTACAAGTGCCTGTTTGTAAAACATTGTTGGTTAAATTCCTTAGGTGTTCAAATAAAAAACTTGCACAGACAGTATCTTTTTCATAAGTGCCCTCCTGCTTAACAAAATGGGTTCTTATCAGAGAACTGTCCTTGGACGATTGGCTTGATTGTTTTTTTTAACACCTTGACTGGAGTTCCTGCATGCCAGCCAACCCTCCATAGATCCTAAAAAGATTCCTCAGAATGGGAGTTTCTCTCTAAGAAGGTCACAGAAACCCTGTTTATTTGAGGTCAGGAGACTTTTGGAGGACACCAAAGGAAATAAGTGAGATGGGAGAGGGCACAGGTGTTTTCTTCAAAGGTCTGGATTAAATGAACTTGCTTTCCAAGAAAAACACACAGATGTGTTATTCCCAGCTAATGTCATTCACAATATTCCTAATGAAAGGCATAACTGTTCACATTTAAATCTTTTCCACATTTCATTATAAATTTGAAAATGGTCCAAGTTTTATGAGGAAGGGGGAGGAGAACTGCTAATGTACATACATTTTTTTTAGTCGTAAATTTGCCAGTTCGGGGTGTCATTTGAAGTTTTTCTACCCCCATCTCCACTTAGCAGAAAGGAAAACCTGGAGATCATGAGACCACATCGCTGAAGATGAAACGATTAGCCTAAAAATGTGTAACTTTTTCACTGTGCAGCAGCCAACCCCTGAGAATTGTATAGCAAGCTGTATTTTACAAGAGGTTTCTGTGGGGTTTGCACAAATCCACCGTGCCATGCTTCAGTCTGCCCCTTTCCCCTCCTTTGCTGAGGAAGTGGTGTCAGTGTCTGGATCTGCAGGGCTTCAGCTGCCTCCCTTGCCCGCCCCTCCCACACTACAAAGCCCAGAGCCACAGGGTCTGAAGGACCCCCATGGTTTGTGGGGTCAAACTGCTGGGGAAATAAGTCTTGTAGCTGCCATGGCAACTCATCAGTGGCTGTGATGGCACTGCTGTGGTTCCAGCTGCAGAGGACCCCCAGTGTCGCTCCACAAGTTCAGCACGTCCCTGCGTGCAACTTCTCTCTGCTTCCAGCTTACTGACCAACTTTTGGGCAGGGACTGAATGGAATTCAGAGGAAATACCAGCAGACCTCAATTACTCCAGCGGTCCATGTAATGTCTTGGAAGTCATGGAAATGTGGCTCCTTTGTTCTTCAGTCTCTTGGCTCCTCTGTGTGTGCTTGAATGTATTTTCATCTTGGGCTTTATCTGTCTTATTTGCTCACATTTTAAAAGCTGAGATCTCAGAGGTATTTTGGCATTGTTAGACAACTGTAAGTGTTTAAGGATGCTGGAGTTCCCTGAGGCAAGGATCTTGCTCACATCCTACTGAGGCTGCCTACATGGTGCAGTGTAGAGCTGTGTATACAAATCAAGGTTGCTCCTGGGGGGGCCAGCTTGCCCGCCAGAAGCTGCTTGTCTGTGTTGGTGAAACCAGCCAGTGCATGCTATTTCTCATCGTGGCTGGTTAGGCCAAACTGTGTGCCAAAACCACGCCTGTGTCTCTCCCAGTCTGCTTGAGTGTCTTTTGCAGGACTACCCTGTGCTACACAGACCTTCGAGTAGAATACCTTTTCCAGTAAGTGCCTCGCCTAGTCTAAGGGCTAGTTCTGTTTTGCAGGTAATAAAAACATTTTGGTGCAACACACTTGCAGAGAGATATTAGAAGTTCTATGGTGGGACTGTAACAGGTAATAGCATACTTTCCATTGAAGTTCTTAATTAAGAACGACCAAACATTAAATTGACTCAAACGTGCGTTCACCCTGCTTGCCAGTCTGAGGCAGTGTAACATGGCTCCGATTTCTAACCAGGATTTAAAGTTTTGTCCTCAATTAGGTTATCTAATTTGCTTCATTTAAACACTACAGGAAAACGAAAAGCAGGTGTTTCCTTCATCAAGCATCTATTGTTATGCCTTTTTTTTTCTATTTTGAATTATAGTCACAGCATTTTTTAATAATGAACCAGGACCTCCTCTTTGTTTTCAGCAAATGGAATGAAGCTGATTCTCCTAGTGGTTACTGTCATAGTAGACAAAGCTCTCCCATAAACGGGAAGGGGAAAGGAAAGGCAGCTCCAAAATTTTATTTATCATCAGTGTGTCTTGGTGGTACTTGTAATTTCCTGTGACTACTATGATTAATTTAAAAAAAAATGTTCCTGGAATAAAGGAGCAGAAGCAGAGCTTTGGCCTGAGAGCACAGCAACAGCATCCCAGATAAACATGAACTCCTTTCACAAAGTTATGGAACTCTCCCAGCACAGAGCTGTGTAAAATGTGAGGAAAATCATAGCATCACTGAATAGTGATTTGTATCCCAGTTTAATCAGGGTGGCAGGCACCTATTTTGCATTTTGCTTAAATGCTGTGTTAGTCTTTTATCAAGGTCAGTGGTTGATCACAGGCTGCAAAATCCAAAAACTTATGAATTTGAGATGATCAAAATCCAGCCAATGTAAATTGTTTTGAAATTATTCAGTTTGAAATTACCATATTTGTATAGTTTTATAGTTATCATAATCAAAATTGTAGGCACCTCATGATTAAAGAAAGAAGTGGATGAATTCCATGCATTTATTTCAAACATAAGAGCTCAGAGCTTGTCTTGGAGAGCCTTAACAAAGCACCAGTCTCAAAACTGGGATCAACATGGAGCACTCTGTTACTGAGTGAAGAATAGCCTTTTTTGATTGTTCCAGAAGAAGAGTGAGCATTCATGCTCTAGCAAGTGTTTTCTGAGAATTCAAGCAGGCTGAGGAATTCTTAGTCAGGCCAAACATTAGATTCTTATGACTTTTTACATTGATTTTCCACAAGCTATGGATAAATTTAATAGAGGTCAGCACTTTCATGCGTATTAGTAAAGGATGTTTATTGAAGTTTTACCCAAAATTCTGTGAGATAGAAATCTTCTGAGACTAGATACTTGGAAAACTGTTACTTAAGCTGCAGGAAATTGGGTGTGATCATTTCATTATAAACCAATTTGATCGCTGGCTATCTCTTTGTAATTCAAGCAAAAACCTGCCAGATTTACCAAATGCCGCTCTAGATGTTGATCTCAGTTCAGTGATATAATTCACTCCACCGATTTCAATCAAAGTACAGCAGTAGAGGGACCATCACTTCTTTGCGACAGGACTTTTACTGGACTGTACAGCTAACACCATTGCAGAGGTCTTTAGGGACAGGGAGTAGCACTTGTAACTGATGAAATTCTACTTGCCTTACTAACATCACAGTCATGGTATTAAAATGGCAGTTTTCTCGGACTGCTGTGGTTTGAAACACTAGCTTTAATTTCACAGCAGTTGACCTTGATCGTGCGAGACAATAAGCAGCAACACCATGGAAAAGTCCCAGAATACAATTCTCTTTAAAAGAAGCAAAACAAATCTGATCCACTGGTAATCTTAGAAGGTATTTAATCTAGCAGGAGAGATGACGGCTTCAATAGGAGTGTTTAAAAACTTCTACTCATATGCCAGTCCTAATAATTTTCAAGTACAAATAAGCACTCAAATAATTAAATTCCAAAATAACTTCCCCCTACCCCCTTCTCAAAAAGCCTTAACTTATAAGAAATGGCCTTTACCTATAGATAAATACTGAATGTGGTTGGGCTATGAGGCTTGCATTCTTCCAGACTGGATTCATATACACAGACATTTTTTAGCACGGCACATGCATGAATAAGCACCAGGAAGGCTATGCAAATACCACATTTCTATTCCACTCCTTTTAAAGCACATTCCATGCTCATGAAAGCTGATAGGCTGGTGAGCAAGAAAGGCGATAGAGTTCTTTGGCCTTATATTCTACTTTATAACAGCAGTGCAAACATTTTTCCCCACCTGGTCTCATTAGTATGGATGAATGAAAGGGGAAACTCTTTTTTCTACAGCTGATAGTCTCATTCTTATGCCTGTGCCATCATTAGCACACAGTGCCAGCATATGGGTAAGATTATTTGGGGGATGGGGAAATGGACTTGCCTGCTTGCACAAGCAACCGACAAGGCAGCACACTGAGGCTCTCATTTAGCAAACCTTCCTCTGTGTGTGCTCCAGCCTGCCCATGCTGGTGAGGCTGTTCAGAACGTGCTTAACTGTAATCAGATGTTCAAATTCAAAAGGATTTGAACATCTGCTTCTCATTAAGTGCATGCTGAAGAGCTTTGCTGAATCAGGGCCTTAGCCATTAGGAAATAAACAGAGACCACCAACCTATTTTACATATACTCTTGAAGAGTGTTCGGATAGATAGTAATGACTTTCAGTCAGTACTGCCCAAAGTTGGCTTTGAACTGCTGACCTGGAGGTGAAAGGCTTATATCCTATTACCAGTCCCTGGGGCAAACCAGTCTTACTTGTTTTCAAATATTAATGAATTAAGTCAAGTCAAAAATGGAGCCCGATTGATTGCCTTTTCCCCATATTTTTCCTGTGTCAGCATCAGTAACTGCTGCTGCTGTAGAAAATCTTCAGGAATTTGTGTTGCCCACAATTCTCTGGTTTAAATTACTTGCACTGTAAGCAGAGTCTTCATAACTGAAACAGTTGGTTAGTTTCTAAAAATATTTAGAAATGGACCTTTCCACAAATGTTGATAGTAACTGTTCATCAAGGAAAACATACTTATGTGTAGGGTCTAATGAATTATTTAGGTATCCATTCTTCTTGCAATATGCAGACATAACTCTCACTGACACTAATAGGAGATTAGGGCATGCCAGGAGCAGGGAAAATCCTTGGAGAGTATTTAGACAATATTCCTTGAAGGATTGGTGGGGGAGGGAGTGCAGCAAGACGGAAAATTTCTGTGTAAACACGAATCTGTCATTTTTCTTCAGAGGATACATGTATTTATAGTTTTAAAAGACAGTGGGGACCCTTAACTAACAAATATTTAAAATTCTATTTGCATCCTTACAGCACAGCTTAGATGAAGGCCACACACAGACCTTCAGTTGAAAGTGCAGGCACATTAGTAATGAAGAAAATAAATGTTCCTGGTGAGTGCTGTTTTGAAAGCTTTGGGTTTAGTCTTGGGTATTGGACTTTTGGAAACCTTTTTTTTTTTCTATGAAAGGAGGCTTATTGAACACAAATATTATCTGAAATCGTTGGCTATAGGTGGTACATCTGATCTAATGTTTCACACGTTGAGTGGCACTAGTCAAGTATTATATGAAGGCCCATTTCTGGTAGGATCCGCTCAGCTCTGTGTGACATATGCACAGTGGTGTCCAATGCACATAAGGACATGTGCATATGTGACCTAAAGCAGGTCAACAAACCAGGAACATCTGTAACCTAGACCATGGCATGACTGCAAATGCAGAAAATATTCAGGTGGTATGGCAAGAAATGCAGATAATTTCGTTTTCGTTATCAGTCTTTTTAAGCCATCCCAACATATCAGAAAGCCATCTGTCCAGTGGTGTTGTATCAGAGAAAACTCATTCCAGTTTCATAGAAGTGGCTGTCAAAAACCATTGTAATATCAAAATTACGTAGTCTGTTCCCTGCCTCTGCTGCTTCTCCTCCCTGGAGCTATCCTGCCCTATGTGGCTCCTTCAGCTGTTTTAGGTGTGAGTCCAAAAATCCTCAACTTAGTTTCACCACTGTGCTCTATTCCTAAAAGTGGTTATTTGGCAGCAGGGAAGAACAGCTCTCTAAATAAGCCTGTGTGGGGCTTTTGGTCTTTTGGTTTTATTTGCTTTTCCCTAAGTATGTGTACTGCCACTGGTTGAGCAGGAACTGGGAAGGGAGAGGGGTAAAAGGTCTTATGACATGAGACTTTTGGGTCCACACTTGTTGTCATTTCTGCATTTTGAAACTGAAATCTTCTGCCCCACTGTGTATTTCTGGTGTTTGGTATTTCTGAGCCCTTACTGTAAGCTATATTGTAGGCAGGTTAATTCAGTTTATGGGAGAAACTGTGATGCCATTAGCAAATGCTTCTGGCAAATGGCAGCAAGTAATTTGCAACCCTGAGAAAGTTATTATGGCCTTTTTCCCTGCTGCACACCTGGCAGGAGGACAGCATGCCAGGAATCGTCACCCTGAGCTGCTCCTGTGTTCCCTGGCTCTTGCAGGGAGTCTGGCCCTCGCTAACCTTAGGGATTGTGTGTAACGTGATGAAGCGCACGACTTCCAGACAGAAAAAAAATACTTTTAGCAGGTAGTATTTCTTTACTGTAAACACTTTCTCTCAGTTCTGGAAAACCACAAAATAATGATAATGGAAAACACAACTTATTAGAAATTGCATCCTGAAGTCACAGCAGAACAATGACACTTCACAGGAGAAACAAAATGTGAAAAGAGCAAGCTGTATTTTCAAATAGAAATTGGATTACTAAAACTTTTTAATTAATCAAAGATTGAATCAGCAATTCACAAAAGCTATACTGAAAAGATATTGTCTTATCTTGACCGCATATCATTTGTGGTGGGGAAAAATTACCAAACCCAGAGGAGAGGACAAGGGCTTACCCATAGGCAGATATTTCTAGGAATTCAAGTTTTTTAGTCTCTAGACACTGCAGTTTCCTTTAGCCTAACTGATTTTCCAAAAACATTTGAAAGGATGATAAATTCCTCTACCAGCTGTTTATTATATTTTATATACTGCTGATGGCATTTACTGCTTTCTCCAATGTTGGCTGTTTATCAGACTGACATAAAAGAACATGGAAGAAATGTTATTGTTTAAAAAATGGTCTTTTTAATAATGACTGAAAAACCTTTTTCTGAAATGTTAGTTTAGTTGTGCTGGATCACTAACTTCAGTTCAGGGTTGTGTCTTATATTTGCTTTAACCAATGTGTCTTTTCAGTGTAGCTCACAGAAAAAATGAGCAAGCCCACATGAGGGGAAAAAAATTACAAATCAATGATAGTAAAGCTGGTTTTGGATTGTTTTATGGAAACAACATTTCTATGAATAAGATGATATTTTTGGTGAAATGTTTTAAGGTTTGGTTAAAAGTAGCTGATAACTCTCCTCTTCTTTCCCCCCAAGACAATTTGTTTTAATTTTTGTCAAACAGAGAAAACACTCCTCTTTTTTCAAAGCTAAACATAAGTTTACATGGTCCTTTGTATGAGCAGGTGTTAATCACATGCCTTGTCCACTACCAGTTTCACTCTTTATGGTACTTTATTAAGAAAGATATGTTGCAGAATAAGTGAAGTGGAAACTCAAAGTATTTCAGGTTGCTGTGCAGTTATGCCCTGCTCTTCCCTGGGACTGATGGTTTCGAAACAGAGGCAAATACAGAAGGAGGAATACTGAGATTTTGAAAGGTCTAAGGGAGCATTTTAACTGGACCAGACTGCGTGGTGGCTCTAAAAATCCTTCTTCAGGCAGGCACACAGCAATGCAAGGTAGGACAGCCCATTAGCCCAGTCATTTTCAATTAATGAATAGAAGCTGTCAGTGAAGATAAGGGAGGTCGTTTGTAACAAAAATGGGTTGTTTTTTCAGGGCTTAGGGTCGACATCAACCTAGGGCTGCATCTACTTACATGTATAAATATTGGTGCCCTCTAACTAAGTGAAAAAACATTATATTACAAAGAAATAGGGGGACAGGGCTAATTAATTTCGTCAGTCCTGATCAAGACATGTATGTATCTTTGCAAATTTTCCTGTCAGAGAGCTGCCTGATGGGTAGGGGATGCTCCACTGTCAGACCTTGTGCTGCTCTCAAGATCCCATGCCCTCCTTGGTAAGGTGGCATGCTGGGAGCATGTTAGGGGCAGAAGGAGAGTGAGTGGTCATCCAAGACACCCACAAAGCTCCACAAACCCCTGAGGGCAAGGCATCCTTTCCTGCCATGCCCGGCTGCTTTTTGGGGGAGAAGAGCCACAGGCCCTGTTGGCAGGGCATTCTCTCCTTGGCCACCACTGAGTTTTTCTTTGCAGAAAGAATCTGAATGTGCATCATTGAATTTGGTTTGAGAGGGCTTTTTTTTTTTATTTTTTCAGAGTGAGACATTTATTCAAACCTGCTTTCTGGCTGGGGTTTTCAATGGTTTGGTCTATGTTTCCTTAACAAAGATATATGCTGGGATTAAAGGATCTTGAGTTAACCTCCCTGGCTTATTTAAAACGCACTCTTTGTAAAATACACATCAAAAGTGTCGTGAACTCTCTTTCACTCTGGGTGGCATGGAGGGTGGAGAAATGTTATAAACAGAGTAATACAGGGTAAATTGTAATCTAAGAGGCAACCTTTTTTTCCTATAGAAGGCAGCAGAACCAAAAATGCAATGCCTAGCTGCAGAACTCTGCTAAAGAGAATAATGTCCTATTATTATCATCCCTTCATTGTTACACTGCTTCAAATCAGTATTTTGTACTCTTCTGGGAAAACAGGTTGGGCATAAATATACTTTATATGCAGCTGAGGTTTGCTGAGCATTGCTGTTTGTTTCAGCAAGAGGAAGTTGCAGGTGTCTCATAGGTTGGCAAGTCCTCTGTATTTAACGCTGCTCAGCTTCTGTAGTTTGGCCTTTGGGGCCAGGGATTCACAAACATCTATTTACCTTATGGCAGTTCCCAAGACACTCCCTTGCATACCAGCCACTGGTTGCGCTTTCCTTCACTTGTCAAATAACAGATTTGGGATAAATTGTGTAGAATTACAAGCGGCACAAATGCAATGCATAATTTTCTACCTAGCTGCCAGAAGACAATGATAATTATGTTTTTATTTTAAATCATACAGTGGAGGTGGCCACATTTTGTATAGTTCTAGTGTTACTATGGCTATGACCATAATAACACTTTAGACTTCTTGCTCAGAAATGTGCTTTAATCTCTCTATTTTCTTTTTATTTTTTCCTAGAGAAAATTATAGCCTAAGTAGCAGGAGGCAAGTAAACACCTTACTTTACACATTGGCACTTTCATTACAACAGGACAGAGAGCAACATTGCACAACCTGAAAAATATATTTGTATAGTAGAATCAAAGTCTAGGTAACATGGAAAAGATTTCAAACTACGGAGTAGGTAATTAGTCCCATAACAATAACAGAATTTGTGTTTAAATATACTTTGATAGTCCATGCACTAAAAGGTATTTCTTGCCATGAATTCAAATGACAGTGTTTGCATATTGAATACTCAGCAGTATTTTAGGGGAAGAATGGGTACAATATGGTAACTGCAGCTGTGAGAGGCCAGGATATGAGCTGTCACTTGGCCCAGCTAGCCCTTATGGCAAAGATGTCAAACTGGGCTGCCTCTCGCCCTTTACACATGTCACTCACTCTACCTACTGTTGCTGTTTATTTGTTGCAATTTTGGTCAGAGCTTTGGGACCTTCATCCCACCTGCTCCTTTTCTCAGTGCATCAGATGTGCTGTTGCATCTGTGTCCATGTAATTTGTTCCTGTCTGTTAAGTGCTGCTCTCCAGTCATGGGCACAGCTTCCCAGCCAAGAAGTTGCTGGTGAGAGCAGAAGCCATATGGAATCGAACTCATCTGTTTTCTATTTCATAATAATGTTTACTTCATAACACTTTCTGCAGCCTGATACTACCATGGCCCTGGTGAGGGATGTGCTGGGGTCGCTGCTATGGATGGAATTGTCAGAATAGAAAATGTTTTTGTTCCCTACTGAATGATTGACAAAATCATTCCAGTTGCTGAGAAAGAAATGGAATGAGGGATGGAAATGACCTTCCATTTGAAGGTCTGAAAGGGAATGATCATAAGGGTAGGGGGAGCCCCAACCCAAAGTATCATACATCCCCTTCCACCATACACATGCACAATGTGCTCTTAAGTTAATACTGAGCAATGAAGGGTGAGAGATGCTGCTGTAAAGATGCTGTTTGAGGACCTCAGCAGCAACCTTGCACATGGGTTTATCAAGACTTATTTTCTCCCATAAGGTCACCACCCCTGTTGTGAAATGATGCTTTGAACTGAGAGGCTGACAATTCCCTGCAGCTCCCTGGGTGACCACATTGTCAGTCTGAGCCATGTACTTTTTTAGAATTTTTTGTATCCATCTTACCTTTTTAAGGCTTGAATCTTTCCTCCATTTTAGAAGTAGGTTTTCGACTGAGTCTATAACTCGGTCTTGGCAGGGATGTTACACAGCCCAGTGTAATTCTTTGCAACTCTGTAAGGTCACAATTTAATAAGTAAATGCACTGACTCCTTTGCCATCTGAGGGTGATGAACACCTGCGTTAGGAGGGCACTGAATTCTTTCAAATTATTCCTGAAATGACTTGTGAATAGAAATATCTCTTGCATCTCAAGACATGTGGAAACAATAGTCCCACAGAGTCAAAGGCACCGTATTATGAAATTTAAACGTGTTTTGCTTACATGGGTCTTAGGATAAATCCTTTCTTTCTTTCAGCTGTGAAATCTTTCTTTCAATCCTTCAAATAACCCGTCTGAAAGAAATCATTCCAGCAGAGCCATTACAATTAATTCTATTATGCAAACCTGTAGTTTCAGATTTTCATTAAACTGACAAATGGTTCCTCGGAGTAATTTTCTAAATTACAAAATATATCTTGGCTGTTTTAAAAGGCCTGTTATCACACACTATCCTGTAACATAGGACTGTATTAGTGGGGTGAAATTTAGTCCTCAGCCAGGATTTTTTAAGGAGCTAAGTTATGTGCTGATGTCCAATACTAGTTTTAAATTACTTAGAATCCAAGGGAGTTGATTGGTATACAAGATTTTGGGGAAAAGAAGTTTCCATCTTTATCAGGGCATTGTGACAATATTAGTGTTTATAACAAAACAAAGGAGAAAAAGGTGGCACAAATTGCTAGGTAACATTAATGTTATTAAAAATAGGTTTTGTGCCAGTATTTTCTGGCAGTCCTAAGCACATCTTTCCCATCCACTGAAGTTCCTGATTTGCCTGGGTTAGTGCTAAGGAAAACTCACCACCGTGAGTCTTAGCAGAACCCCAAAAGCAGCAGAGGTGCTGTAATATGGGCAGGCATGGGAATTTAGCTGAATGGTCTCCTAAAGAAATCAATAATCAGATCATTTCAAAAGAACCATTCAACAAAAACTTGGGTAAAATCACAGATTACTTACGACATTGGTTTAAAGCATTTATGCTGATAATTAAGAATAACAGACAAAGAGTATTAAGTAGAGGAGAGCAAACATCTAGGCAGTCGTTAAAAGAATGGAATTTTTCTAATCCTCTTACAAAGATGCTGTTTTGGGTCAAAGTCCTTTTCTGCATAAAGCAGCCACACCACATTTTTTAAGTCAATGAAGAGCTGAGAGCCATAGCACAGACCCTCAAAACTACTTTAAACAGACAACTCCCACTGAGAGACAAGCATTTAAATTAATCTGGGGACGGGGTCTATGAGATGAATAAAGTGAATTGAGTTCACACTGTATTGTGTGGCAAATAATTACGTAGCCAAATTAATTTGATATACCAGAAATTTACTAATGCTTTATTGGTTGGAAGTTTCCACATTCTGTATCACACATGTGGAAGGGTTAAGAAATTCTGAGAAGTGCTTTTTATTAGGTTAAACTAAGAGATTTAAAATCATACAGAGCCACATGTATGAACAACATCTGCTCTTTACATTTACTCTCTTTTTTATTCACAGTGATTGTTTGTTCCTGGGAAAGAGGTTATATGGTTGTTTCTATCTGCCTCAAAAGTAACTTTGAATCTGCAAAATAAAGTCAAATTTAATTTTTTATTTCTTAAGTACCTGTGAATCCCATGAAAGCCTCATGATCCACTTGTGTTATTCTGATCATTAGTAAGTGCTCTTGATTGCAGCTGTCTTCCTTTGAGTCCTTTTGACCCTTGTAGGATCTGTGAGGCAGTAAGTCCAGTAGAGGATCCTTTAGTACTAATCTCAGATCTTACTCAATTAGGCCTCCTTGGAAGACATTGTTTAATGAGTTGGAAGGGCCTCAAATTCTACTTCTAGTCTATCAAACCCAATAACAGCTCCCTAAGATGCACAATTAACCTTCCCCTTGGCATTTTCTTCCACACTTGCCTTCATGTCACCTTGGCTGAATTCTCAGTCCTAAATGTCTTTATCACCCTGTTTATTGCTCAAGCCTAAAGGGAGAAGTCTCTTCTAAAAGGGCCTGACTGTACCAGCCAGTGTAGTGAAGTAACTCTGCCTCTTTTCTCAATAGCACCTGTTGTTGCTGTTGCAAAGGGAGAATGTATGAACAGGAAGGTCCAAAAGCTCCTGTCTGTGGGCTGTGTAGAACATAAATGATAGAAGGTGGTACGGTCTCCTGTTCTGAGAAGTGTGAGGGTCATAAACTGTTTAAGAGAACACTGGCCAGTAGTGCTTTTCCTTGTGGTATATAGGCAGTTGAGCAAACTCCTGGCCATGTCAGAGAAGGGGCTCAGAAGTCTGGAGAGCACAAGACTAACGTTTTCAAACCTGTTGTCTCATTATACTAATGTTTTGGTATAGCCTTAGCCTTTGGCATTCAGAGGTGATGTGGACTGCTCAAAATCACCTGCAGTACAAGAGCAATTCTTGTATTCTTAGCCAAATAAACAGACATAGGAGCAGATTAAGAAGAAAGTTATAGGTAGGTCATATGGGATTTTTCGCTTCAGTAACATATAGTGCATATATACAAACTGATGTTGGACCTTGCTGGATCCCCTTGTCATGAGAAATGGAATTGAAGAAGTACACAGAAACTGAAGCAAGGCTCACTTTACTGCAGTTAATACAATTAGAATTGTAAAAATACTCTCACCTCCCCATTTAATTCAGTATTTTTGTGGTAAAAAGAGGAGGGGTCTTTTTCTTTCTTCTTAAGAGTTTTTTCCTCTCTAAAAATAATAGCCTGTAGAGTAAACAAGAGGCTGACTCTTTCAGTGTAAGGAATGGCAGAGAAAGGAGTGAGTTGATTCCTCCTGATTTTACTCACCACAATTACATAGGACTTTTGTGAGCTAAATCCAGTCCTGTAGAATATTACATCTCTAGGAAAAGAAAAGGGAAAAGGAGTTTTTGATCCAAATAAAGCTAGTTTGAGCCACATAACAGCACCATAGTGAGCTGTGGCTTTAAATGATAAACTGCTCTGACTATAGATGGACTATACTATACCCTATAGGTAAATAATTTTTCTCTGTAAGTGGCTGCCTTTTCATGCTGAGTTCAGTACAATAATATATTAATGCCTTTGCATCCTTGGCCTATTTCCTGAATTAGGTTTTGTATTAAAACAGGAGCTATTCCTAGTTATTGTGTTTTTATCTTTTCCTCCTTTTTTATTCAGATACTAGCTGATGCAATAATGACTCAGTAGATAATTTAGGACAAAGTAAGAAATGCTAAGTTTCCCACTTCACCTCCATCTCTGGCCTCTGTAGACCAAATAACAGTACATCATCAATTGCACAACTTAGTAGGATAGCAGATTTCGGGCTGTGAATAATAATATGATTCGAGGTCTCTTGAACCCTTTGTAATTACTTCTATTAACAGATGACTTGGTGCTTAATTAGCAAGTCATTTCGAATCAGTTCATACAAGTTACATTTCATACTAGATAACTCTTCTGAGAGTTGCCTAGATAGATATTTTTCTTCCTTAAAAAAAAGAAAATAAAATTCATGGCATCTTTAAATACTGCATTGATTGGCAGTTAGCTCTGAGAAGTCTTGTGGAGATAATTGTAGCGCAAAAATGCCACAGCCTTTGAAAATCCAAATTATATTTTCTCATGGAGTGATAACTTTGATGTCATAATTATGATCATCTAACTAGCAGTGGACAGCAGGGAGAAGCCAGGCTCCAGCTGTGTCTGCAAGCTGGTGCTGGTACATACCTGCCAGCTGCATAGGAATGAAGTTTTACAAACACTTTCCATCACTGTTGCACAAAACTTTCTCCAAGGTCCCTCTGGTTCCTAAGTGACATGGCTCCTAACACTGTTCAAAAAAGATGCAAATGTTAGCAGAGTGAACAACCAAACTAATTTACTGGAGTCCTTAAAAATTTTGCGGAATCCAGCAGTGCTTAGTAAAAGCTCAGCCTCCTCAGGCATCTTCATTTTCTCATTTCATGAGTTCAGCTCTCAAAGATGTGACCTTCAGTTTAATTTTTTTCTCTTCAGAGATGCTAATGAATAATAAGACATAATCTAATTTATCTTAAAATACCTGTACTTCTCATACTAAAATGTTCTGTTCAGAGTGGTGAGAAAAAAGAAACCATCCACTCTCTGAACTACCTCCACTAAGCCTCATAACACTTGGTGATCCTCCTGTGAAAGCGTGTGGAGTCTCAGGGGATTACTGGAGTGGTTTGGGACTCATTAGAAATGTCTCCCTAGCTCAGGCAGAGTTTATACTGCACTGGCCTTTAAACAGGAGGCTATCTAGTTACACATACAGGCGGGTGTTCTGGAAAGCCCAGAGCAGACCCGCTGCTGTCACCTGGCCCTGGCAGGCACTGGGGAAAAGTCTTCACTTTTGTAATTTGGACCTCTGAACTCAGCCAGCAATTAGAAAATTAAATTTTGCCAAATGCTGGAATTAAAATCTCAAAGTGATAGATGCCAAATTTCTCTAAAACAAGCAGACCTGCCAGAAAGATATGACTTCGAAGACCAGACTGGAAGCACATGCTGTTCTTAGGTTCTGTTCTGGGTTTTTTGGTTAGGGTATTTTTGTGTTTTGGTTTTTTTTTAATTCTTTCTATTTCAAGTGCAAGCAATGCAGATTGTTTATATCATGCATATATAATGCTTATAAAGTTTATAGTCTCATATATAAAAGGTTAGTGTGGTATTGAGGGAATATTTTTGTACAGTTTTCATCACTGCCAGTATACATCAAAAAATCAGTTTTTTTTCATTGTGAAGTAATAAGTCCAATGTGTATATGACATGCCAGTCCTCCATCTAAACTCAGCATGTGTGTTTGGTTGCCGTGTGTTTGGTCGCCATGTGTTAGAGATGCTGCTTTGTGACTAGGTCCATACATAGGGCAATCTCTTAAGTCTCTGAGAAGACTGCAAAGCACAGTTCAGCAAGTCTTTACTTGTTTATTCAAATTCAAGTGAGAATTTTAAAATGGTTTTGTTAGCCTCCAATGCTTTTAGATGCTCTTGCATATCAAGAGATGCAGTTTAAGTTTAGAAAAGGTGCAAGCAGTCTCAATTGTTATGTCCGTTCCTATTATTGTGTCTTGATTTGGTCCCTGATTCCAGAGAGACATTTCTAGGCCAGTACTCAGAGTACAAATATTGTTCAAGCCACAGAGGCAATGGTTAAATAGCCTAAAAAATGGCTTAACTAGAGTTTCTATGATTCCAATGCCAACAACAATATTCCTAATGTACAGGTACTTGGGGAGAAAAAGAAGAAATTATTTCAGATCTGGAATATCTTTGTACTCAGGCGCAAAACGGAATTGAAAAAAAAAAACAACCAAAGAATTCTGTGTTTCCAAACCCATTTCCCCACAAAAATTCATACACGTTACCTAGTGAATGTCAGATGGGTCTCTGCTCCAGCATCATGACTTTGCCCATCCATGGGTTGCCTGTCTCATTTTTCAGTTAGCTTTGCTTTATATCGTTTCTTGCTAAGAGGCCACCATTATAGGCCTGACCTGAATACTGGAGTTATGAAGAAGAAAAAAGTCACCCTGATGGAGAATAGATAGTGACAAAGACTTTATTCTTCTGTCCACACCATCAGCTGAGAGGGACCTGCTATCAGCAGTAACTGAGCCTTGAATCGCACGTTTTCAGTGCTGCAGGCGGGAGATGGTCTTGAGTTACAAAGCTAAGTCTCACATCAATTAAAGTCTGTGTGCACAGCAGCTGCATTCAGAAAGGTGGAAGAGATTTAATCTTCACCTTTCACCTTGGGTCAAAATACAAGGTTACCAAGACAGACTTATTAAAAATAGATTGTTTCTGCCAACCTAATGTTTAAATTTTCAGTTATTAGAAAAGCTCTTTAATATTTGCTCCCTTTGTCACAGAAACTTGCTGTAAAATAGCAAGGAAGTAACAAAACTTTTGAAATGAACAAATAAATGTTAATGCCAGACTTCCAAAATCTGTAGCAATTTTGGCCTTTCTTCTTGATAAAAATCAGAGAATTATTCTCTATTGCATCTTATTTGTGAGTAGGTGGGCTATTATGATCAGGTATAAAGAGTCTCCCAGGACTGAATACTTGAAGGTGTTCTTAGCTTGATTGGATATACAGTGGGAATGAGACTTTATTTTAGTACAAATAAATTTTTAAGAAACAAACCCTATATGAAGCACTTACTTCTAAGCTACATTTCAGAAATTGTATGTCAAAATTCAGCTCACCCCTGAAGTCTCTGCGCATTTTTTTTTTAGAGGAATCTGAATAAAGCCCAAAGGGGAACATGTTGCTGACCTGTGTTCCCAGGATAACGATAAACAAGGTATGATTGATCACATTGGCATCTCAACACCTTTTAGATGTTGTTCGTGTTTGAATTCGAGGACAAACATCTCTATATGCAAATAGTCTTTGTGTTTCTCTGTGTATCTAAGTGAAGAAATTTCCCCAGAGAGTTTAATACAGATATTTTTCTATGATTTGATACAGTCTGTTTTCCAAAGTTTCATGGAGAAATATTTAACTGCAAGAATATAGATGCATTCTAAAGATAGAGTCAAAACCTGTGTTTTATATGGGTAGGAGTTTGCCACTGCTAAAATCAATGGAATCCTTGTCATTGAATTGGAAGGGTATGAATGAACTGCCTGTGAACAAGAGAAACTCTTAGTGTCATTATTTTACAGAAATTTTGTCATTCCAGTTTTACATCATTAACCTCAGGCTCAGTAAAACTGCCATAACAGAACAGGAAAAGCAAGTCCTGCTGGTAGCAACCCTTACTCTTTAATGATAATGTTTGGAGTAAGAACTCAGCTAAGAAAGTTAGGAGAGGATTCTCACCTAATGTCAAAGTAAAAAATGCAATTTGGTGTGCCTCTGCTGGGTTCTGTGTCACTCACACTGTGATTGTGTCCCTTTGAAGAGGTGATAATGACTACACATTAGTCCTCTGTACAGAGACTGTGTACTTCATGACATGTACATTGTTTGAGTTATAACTGAATATGACTTTTTAATATATTCCAGATATGTTAAACAATAACTGAAGAAATATGTGGAGTATGTTCAAGTTTTTGTACTAAAACACATGTATTTTATTTATTATGTGGAAACCGTACAGTCATCACAATAGTTACACTCTGATATTTAGCTTTTTTAATTAAAAATTATTACCTTTATTAAAACTGTAGCAGTACGTGTAATGAGTTTTCTATTTAGATTATCATGAATCTTATTTAGAGTATGACTGATACAGAGTGACACTGGTCATTGCTTGCACATTAAAAAAGGTTCTTCTTAGTGGTTCCAGGTCTGGAATAAGTCCTAGAGGGCTTAGATTCATGGTGTCATATGATGACTGCCATACAAAAAAAAAAAAATTTGCATATATGGTGTCTAAATAAAGGTTAAAAAATGGACTAAATGTAACTGTCAGAGCATCCAAAAGTTTCAATGTCCTAAATATACCCATTGCCAATGAAAAGTCACCACATAGTCCTTGTGGCTGATGTCAGCTCTCAGTATAGCGTAGATGGAAAAAGCTTTCCCTGCCCACTGTTAACACAATGAGCAACCTGCATTCAGAAGGCCTCCTGAACTCCTGGCTTTGGCACTGCTCTGCCTAAACTGCTCTGCATATCCTTCCTCTTGGCTTCACATGAATACCAGGATCGCTTGCATGCACCCTTGTACAGGGCTGTTTCCCATGTCACCTGAAATAACAGTGGCAGTGCAGAATATAAACACATCACTGTGTACCACCTTATTAAACACAGATGTGGCTCTTGCGAGCGCCTTCTCATCTAGAGCTGCCTCACCTTCATTTACTTGGGTACCAGTTTCCTACAAAAGCATCTCTGTTGTGCTGCATTAATGTGGTGGTAGCAAAAGTCAGGCAGGCCCTTTCTGTAGGGCAGAGGTGTTCCTCCAGTCCTGACCTTCTGCGGAGTTAAGGTTAGAAGGCCAGAGTTCTTTTGTTTGTGCATGAAGTATACCAAGTGCCAAACTTTGGACGGCCTTAGCTAAGTTGATAATGCTTTGAAAAATTCACCTCCAAAATCGGAAAATCTTTATATATAACATTTGAAAATATAACCATTGCTACTTGTTAATTTAGCAAATAGGGAGCCAAAGGTATTGCATATCAGAATGTCAGAACTAGTGGCAGAAATGCATGCAGCTGTTGCCTTTCTGGAGTTGAATGGGATTTCCTTGGTTTTACTTTGTTTTTTAGTGTCTCATCATCTGTGGTCAATGTCTCTTTTGCTTCTGGTGAGAGGAATGAAAACAGGACTTGCCTGGTTGAATTTCTACTTTATTACAATTTTTATGCAAATTTACTGATTTTGATTAGACTTCTACCAGGACTTCTCTGCTCCAGGACAGAATTCTGCCAACAGAGATTTCACTAGTCCTTTATTCACCCATGTTCCCTCAGCTGAGGGAAACTTAGTCAAATCTTTAGTCCAAATCAGACAGATGAGAGCACTAACCACCAGACTTTTTTAACTAGGACTGTATGGGTCTCCCCTGAGTTTTTGTTTTCTGAATAAAATTTTTAAAGACCTTATTTTCATCACAACAGGGAATAGGAAAAAAAAATTGCTTGAAAGCTGAAAAAGTTTCATGGTACAGAAACACCATTTCGTATTCATATGTAATCCAGAATTGAGTTTGTCAGTGTAGTCTGAATTCTGTCTTTGATCTCTAAAAGAGAAAGGCAACCCATGAAAATACGGTTGAACTAAAAGAACATAAACAGGCTTAAAATACCACTTTCTGGTAGAGGGTAAAATGACTTTCTGATGGAGGGTATCCCACTGAATCTAGGGCCTAGTGAATTTAGCTGGGAGACTTATAGTGCAGTAAAGGGACAATTTCAAAGCTATAAAATTTGCTTTCGCTTTTAATCTAATGTGTATCTGAATTTCTTTGCTGGATTTCCAGTCTCATTATCTAGTCATTGGCATTTCATTTCCCCAGAAGTATGGCAGAGCAAATCATTTCTTGGCAAAGAAATGTACACCTCCAGTAGGTTTCTCTGCAGAGATCTTTTAATTTGATGAACACCTCCGATTCTCTTAGTTGACTCTTGCTTAGTAACAGATTGGCAGAGAGATAAATAGCACTCTGCCTCTCCCTGAGTCCTGGAGAAGTGCATGCCAATCCATATTCCTTGCCTCACCTGCAAGGCAGCTTTGAGGGCTCAGATCTTTTATAAAATTGATGAGAGCTCAACTGCCTGGCTCCATTCAGCATGCAGGTCTCTGGAGCAGAAGACGGCAGTACCACTGTAAAAACTGGTGTAACAAGGGCATTTTCAGAGAGTGTTGAAAGATTCTGATAAGACCAAATGCCTCTCTCTGCTGATTCTTAATGAACCCTATGGGAAAGGGTGTACCAGTATGGAAAATTAATTCTGTGTATCTTAACATGGATCTTTTGCTGCCAGAATGTAAGAAAAATATGGCATAACAAATAAACAAAAAACCTAAACATAAGAGCACACACTGAATGTCCTACTAGCTCAGCAAGGAGAAATGGGCATTTGAGTGATCTGAGATGGCTTAGTTGTTATCTGCCTTTTACTCTGATTTTATTCATGGAAAACTTGTTTTCCTTTCAGTGCACTACAAATGACCAGTCACCTAAAACATTAAATAATGAAATTCAAATGTACTGAGTTAATCACTGGAAAAGTGCTTCATCTGAAAACTCCACAGGGGATCACATTTCAGAACACAAGTGTCCTTGTACAGTATGCATTTCCTCTTTGGTTCACAGGTTTGCTCATGCAGAGATTTGAAGCAATATTGAATTACTGCCCGAAGCCATGCCTGGCTATCTTTTCCATTAATTACCTTCCATGGCTTTGGGACAGATTAACTGATAAATATATGAATCCCTGGTGCAATAACCTTTACTGTGTACTTAGAAAAACTGATAGGCATGTAATCTCAGAATCTGCAAAAACCTTTTTCCTTTCTTCCTATAGATTACTACTGTGCTCTTGCGATCCGAGTTGCCTGTTCATGCTGTTGTACTGTCTTTGATAAAAGATGCTGTTAAACCAACAATTAGGACCTCTACTGCAGTCCAAAAGGAAGATTGGTATGGCTTTTCAGAAAATATATTTGTTTCTCTTTTTTTCATATACTATCATGGAAGATGGGTGACATGCCTTGTGTTATATATTCTGTGCAACAGACACTTCATGGTCTAAGAAATGCAAATCAACTGTTTTTCTGTTGTTTTGAGGGGTTTTTTTTGTTTCAGTTTTACCTTTCTTTGACAAAATGTCTCAGGAACTGGTCATTCTGAAAGGCTAATCACATTGTTATAAAAAAAAACCCAAAAAACAAACCTAGCTTCTGTTGCAGCTGGGTTTAATGTTTCTCAAAACTGCCCTTCAGCAAACTATCTGTTGCAGGTTATTTGACCGGTGTACCACCTTCTTCGTGCAAAAATTGCTTAGACTTTTTTAATTTTTAAATTCACCAAGAAGTGCTTCAGATAGTCATTCTGTGCATGAAGAACTGTTGTATTATTTCTTTAATTATATGTTGTGGGTATTCTTACTGCATCATCTACCTAGACAATAATGCTGAATAGCATGCTTGCTGGGGTTGCTTCAAAGTTCCCACATGTAATCCCAAAAGCTCTGCTTTAGGTTACTATTGCAAGTCAAAAGAATCACTTGACCACAGCCTGAAGAAATCAAATAAAGTCAGATAACAGCATTATATATATTTATATATATATATTATAAAGCACATAGAGAAAATTAAGTACACTAATTTGCTTGCATCCCTGTTTCAAAGGCCTTTGCATTGATGCATATTATCAATTGTAAATAACACATGGTAAACACATCTATTTTCCAGAAAGTTATTGCAAGTGAACACAACTTTTCACTAATGTCATTATAGCAGGTCAGTTTAGATCTATTCTCATTTACTGGATCACGTCTGAGTTAGTGAAAGCCAATTATGCTTTCAAAATTTTGAACATGAAATAGAACTATGGGTAGGGTAGAACAATGAGAGCCTTTTTGATTTGCTAATCTTCCTTGATACTGGTATGGAATTTCCTTCAGTAGAATATATTTAAAAAATTACCTACAAGGCTATGTATGTCCTAAAACTATGGGAGTAGCATTGCTAATCTGTAGTTCCTTAGGCTGAAGAGAGCCTTGTTTTGCATGCCCAAGCAAGCGAGTTTTATAGCAACCTCTCTCCTCTTGAGCCTGAGCACTCTTATTACTAAGCATCTATAAAATTTATGCCTCAAGTAATTTTTCTTCCATCTGTTCAGCTTGAATGCAGAACATTTGTTAAACATTGTTTGGTGGGATGTTCACAGTAAAACGCATGCCCACCCTGGTGTTAGACTGGCTAACTGGTCTTTTTAAGCACAAAGCTGATATTATTAGATGGCACAGAGCTTGTACAAGTACAAATATGAGAGAGCTGTAGTTTCTTCTTCTCTTAGGAACTTGAGTGTTCTTTCCCACTGTTGTTCTAAAAAGAGTTAACTAACTACCCACTTAGAATAATTAGAAGTAGTTGAAGTCCACCTGTCAATTGCCTAAAGTGAGATTAAGTCCAGTCTTTGCAGTCTGATACGTTTTAATTTCAAGAAGCCAGGGCCATGTAAACATTGAAAGTAATTATGTCTCTTTCTCCTCCTTTTCTTCCTTTTTCTTCCCCTTTTCTTCCTGATGTTAGTTATTATAGAAAAGAGTCAACTTGAGTTTCAGAAAACCTGCCAAAAAGCCTCTGGCATTCCCTGGGGGATCGAATTTTACATTCTTCAGCAAACAATGTCTCTGTCCAGAAATGCAAGAGGAAAGCACTGTTTTTATTTTTAATCTAATATCAATGTCTAACCCTAATGGAGCTCCGATTTTTTATTTTCAAGGCTGAGGAACATCTTGTGTTGATGTTAGTATGTGCTTTTTTAGGCTTCATTTGTTATCTTTAAGCAGCTGCTAAAGTGTAAACAAGTTGTTTTTCTCTTCTGTGTTAAAAAGGCTCTTTACTTAACCGAAAACTCCATTGCTATTGTGCACTATTACTGGGCTATGCTAGCAGCAGTGAAAAAAAATTACTGAATGCAATAAATGTTTATTTCATTTCAAAACCTTTCTAAAGTATAAGCCATCTATGTTTCTTTTCAGCCTTCTCTTTTTCCTTGCTAGTTGAAAATTATAGAGAATCAGTTAGACAGGAGAAAGTAACATAAGAAGTTATCTGTGATTTTTTTCACATATAATAGAAAAGGGATTTCATATTTCTGACAGTGATTTTACATACAAAACAAGTACAATCTAGAATTTCAAGAGTGATGCTCATTGAGCATGCTAAAGGAGGTCTGATTTCTCAAAAATCAGGAAGTAAAAAACTTTCAACCTAAGGCAAGCTGAAATCTGACCTTTTTGAATTATTTATATACAGAACATATACAAATTTCCCCCTCCCTCTGCATTACCCCAGCTCTATACTTCCCTGCCAGACCACAAAAACTTCCTAATGATTAAAAAAAAAAAAAAGGGGGGGAAGGGAGGGGAGGTAGAGAAGAGGGGTTTTCAACACTGCATGCAGCCAGCAGCAGAAATGTGTGCATGTGCATTACAGAGGGAGTGCAACAGGTGACCTTCAGGACTGCAACTACTTACCATCTCCATTGATGTATACCCTCTCTCCAGCAAAATCGTTGCCACCAGATATGATTACATCACTAAGACCGCTTCTTGAAGTTCACAGGGTATATAAATCTTATAATCCTCTTCAGACTCTCCCAAGAAAACTTCACTATTAAGAAAACAATGATGTTTCCAAATTATTCCTTACAGCTTTACATATTTAGGTTTTTTGTTTTTTTTTCCTTTGATTCATTTTACTTTTTTAGCTTGATCTCCACTTGATATACAATTTTAAAGTAATGATATTTGCTTGGAAACCCATAATGCACACCCAAGGATATGTACAGTGCTATATTTTAGGGATGAACTGCAACTTATGCCTCTCTTTAGTCAGCAGTGTGGCTCAGGAGTCTCCTGGCAACCAAGGGCCAACAAGTGGCTTGCTTAGCCTGGCATTATTTAAAACCACCAAAGGACTGCACAGAGCTCTCTGCAGGCAATTTGTCCTCCATCTGGTCGTCAGAGGTTTTTGGAACAGAGGGTGCTTCTGGGTCTCTTCCATGAGATTTCTTCAAAAAATTACTTTTGCTCTCTACAAGTTTTATTCCACGCTCTCCACTGTCCCGTCTGAATATTTTCTGAAGGGCAGTAAACACTGGTGTTCTCTCGTTCAGCTGTGTCCTCTCTGTGCTCACAGGGATGTTTGTTCTGGGATGAATGGGTGTTCACATACTTGTTTTATCTTTACTTTGGAGAATAAAAGGGTTAAAGAAATATGCCTTTTGAGGGAGCTAAAGCTAGGGAATTTTTATGAAGCAAACTCCCTGAAGAAGCTTTGTTTCCTGCAGATTGCTAGAAGGTGGTAGGGAAAAACATTACACCAGCTGCAAACCTCTTGGGATCTTCCAAGTCTTGAGGCAGAGCGTGCTGTATGTGTGTTTGTGTTTTGGGGTTAGGGGAAATAAAACCTATTGGCAGGGTTTACCGCAGGAGTGAGAGGAAAGAAACCACTGTAGGGTTCAAATGAGCCTCCTGAATAGAGGTGTGATTTGTCACAGGATCTGCCCTTTGCTGCTGAACTAACTTTTCTCTTTTTTCAGTCATCTGAGATGTTTCCTGTATTTAAACCTTCCTGGGTCCCTTCAGGTGCCCTGCTGGAAATACTACGAGTTTCACTTGCTATATATTTTACTCAGTAGAACATATTTTGGATGCTTTAGAAATAACATGCCCTGGTGCAGTATGAGCTGTTTTAAAGATCAGAAATATAAGTGGACTTCTATACTTTTAGCATGAATGTGTTGCAGCATCAGGGAAAAAATGTGATCGGTGATTTATTTTATTTTTTTTTCCTCTAAAGTGATGCTCTAGTCAACTGGGCATTGTTTGCCACTCAAAGGTCTAACAAAAAATGCCTTTCTGTAATTTTGCCTGTGTTGCTGAGGTGAATCAAAACATCTAAATACTAACATGGATAACACTAACTTAATAGCAAAACTACTAGAACTGTAAATGTTTGCAAGGCACTTAATCACTAAACTTTCTTATACTCATCCCATTTGCCTTTTTGGAAAGAGTTACGGGGAGCTGGCTTAGTAGATGCCAAGCTCTTCTACACATGACTACTACTGCAGCTTGATCCTGCATGCCGAGGCTGTGTTTGGTTCTCCTCAGATTTTACCAGCTCAGGACAGTGCTGCAGAAACCAAGAAGGCCAAGTGATTTAAAACATAATTTTCTCCCCTCTGAGCCTCTACGGGTTTAATTTCACAGTAGAGGGCACTGTGCTTATGCAGTTCATCCTCTCAAGAAACTGTATAAACTCCTGGTTTCTTGTAGGCATAGAGATTCCAGGGTGCTCTTCAAAATTACAGTTTTAGCTCTGCTCAACTTTCATGCCTAATTGAGGTAGTTATATTTTACTCCAGCTCTTGCTTTGGTTTCTAATGGATTTTTTCTACTCTTTGTCTCCTCTGCTGCTGTGCATTGTTATATAGCTGCACTGTTGCATTCCAGATACAGCTATGTTTTAGGGGTCAGGCAGTACATTTCTATATCAAGTATTTAGTTAAATGCTTTTTGGATGTTTCTGCATAAAAAGAGCTCCATTGAGACTAAGAGGATATTATTATTCACAATGTGGTGACTAGTTTCACACATGGCTGAAGCAAAATAAATCATCACTGTTTTTAACAAAACAGTGAGTAGACCTCTTGTTGACCACAGCATATTTGTGGTCAGCAAAGAAAGAGTCTTTTATAGCTATTAATATGCTGCCAAGGTGCTTTAGCTGAGATTTTTGCCCTAAGGGAGGTGGGTTTCCACTACCACATATTCGTGTTTCTCTGCTAAGCCCCTTTCCAGAGCCCTACCTTACAGAGTGATTTGATACAAAAAATCCAGTCCTGAAGAGAGAAACAGGTTACTGAAAGAACTGATACAGATGAATATTGCTCAGATGCTCATGACAGATGAAGCAGTAATTTTTAGTTCTGAGCAGTTGTACATGAAACTAGTAATATGTCAGCATTTCTGTCATGCACGGCAGATTAAAACCTGAAGGTCTGAAGAAGGCCTAAATGATAGATGTCCAGCACCACACTGATACTTTAGTTGTTTGTGCTTCCACTTCTGTGCAGTTGAACAAACATATGTTCAAACATAGTTGTTTAAATTAGTCTGTTTATTACACAAGTGAATGGAATGGCATGAGTTAGGGATGTGGTCATCTAATTTAGCACCCATACATTGGTACCTGAATTCCCTGGAACAAGTTGGAGTAAAACATAGTGATTTCTTATGCTGAGAGTCCTGCTGAGCAGACACTGGTGGATCCAGTGCTGGTTCTCCAATATTTCCTCCTATCACTCTACAGAAGTTACTGTGAGTTGTTCAGACATGTGGCCAACTGAAAGTCCCATCAGAAATTCTGAATGCTTTTCCAGTCAAAAAGCAAGAAGTTTGAACACACTGATATGCTGCTTCAAGGGTGCAAATGAATTGTGGCTCCTACAAGGAACAGTAAGAAGAAAAGATATAAAGGAGTACATAAAGAGAAGAGTCATGGGTCGTATGAGAAGAAGGGAAGGAATATAAAATAGGAAAGCTACTCTCCATAGCATATCATTATGTAAACCAAAAGCAGAACCTTTACTTTAAAGGCTTACATTTGACCTAGACATGTTTTTTGACATACCATTTACAAAAGGCCCTACTCTGATCTCAGTCCAGTGTAAAAAGGAATGTATTGAAAGCTCAGTGAATTTATGAGAGGAAAATTTCTGTGAAATAAGAAGCAGGGTCATACTTATAAACACATCTAAACCTTCTCATAGCTCTCCAGAAGTTGTTCTAGAGTTGCATATCTGTGAATAAGAAAAATGAAGCATTGCAATAGTTTATTGAAGACATTTCTTAGTTTCCTGTGTATTCATAAATAAACTTAGCTTATATTTGTAAAGTATGCAGAGTGCACTCTCTGTGTTTACTTTGCTGTCCAGCTCTATGTTTTCATGTGAAACAAATGGTTTTTGCCATCTCTAAATGGCATTAAAAGTATCCATTGTCTGTCATCTTTAAAGATATTAAATTCTTCATGAGTGTTTGTCTGAAGTATTCTGTACTCTGTCTATGCTCTGAGCTGGCCAGATAAAATTCAGTTGAGAAATAATGCAGTGAATGCTCATCACCACAAAGATGTATCAAGATTAGTGTACTTGATCTCTTTTTTAAGGCAGTTATAGCTTACAAAAAGGTACTGAAGAGAAAATTTTCTGTCTGAATGAATAAATTGGTAGAAATGCATTAGGTATTTCTCTTAAAAGCTTCATGCTGTATCTGTATCCTCTACGAGTGGGTATGTCCCTCTCTCTGTATGTGAGGTAAATAATGGTGCTGACAGTTCTTTGGAGAAATAGAAATGGGGATTGATTATCAGTTTTAAAAAAGAAATTCAGCTGAAGGACTCAGATCCAAACAGATTTGATTTTCTGTCACCTGTGGGAAACACGCATGTTCCACAAACTCTAAAGTACAGTAAAGCCTAGAAACAATTTCCCCTAAAACTTCGTAGTATTCCATCTGTGCCTGTATCTGTTGTAATGCCTACCATCTTATTCATCATCCTGGGGCTTTTTCTTTTCAACACTGGTGATTAATGCACAGTATTAAAATCGACTTGATTTGGTGATGGTTAATCACACAGTTCTTGCTGAAGCAGTTCTGTTGGTTGCTATGGATCAGAATTTATATATGATAATAACAGGAGAGAAAATATTTGATAATATTTTACTGAAGGGGAAACATACTGTTGGTATTGCTGTTTCAATACCAAGTTCATAGTAGTGTTAATGGAATTAGCTCTTATAAAAAATGATCAAGTTTTATGGATTATAGTTTTTGTGTGTAATCAGAACCAAGTGCCAGTTTGTGGCCTTAAGTATCATGCTGCTTTCCCCTTCTTTCTGTATTAAAAGGAAAATCTTCTGAGCTTTTGTAGAAGCTGCCACACTTCTTTGCTGGACAACAAGGACGATGTATCAAGGAGAGCCCTGAAGTTGTCTCTGGGAACTTGGATTTTGCTGCAGGGTCTCTCTGCTGTACAAGAGTTTTTCACAACCCTGTTCCTGGGTCACTGCTTGTGTGAGTTAGGTATTGCTTTACAGTTTCAGGAATGTTCTCTCAGTAAAAGACATTTGTAAATACTAAGTGTTAAGGTTCTGTGGTGATCTTATGAATATTTAGCAGGATTTCACTTCTCTTGCCTGTTAAAATCTTAAATGTTAAAATCTTAGAAATACGCATTACTTGTTTCAGGGGAAAATTACTGCTGGAGGTCTCTGAGTTCTTATGACAGGTATGAAACTTGCTCACTGTTACTGAAAGTGCCTTATGAGAAACACTTAGCTGAGTTGGGAAACCTCTGAAGTTTGCAGAACTCACTCCCATGTGCAGCAGTGGGGCTGATCTTCAGAGAGCAGGACTTTGTACAGTAGTGATGCTGAGGATCACCCTCCTCCTCCTCCGTGCCCGCAGAGGCTGAGAATGCCACATTGCTAGTGCCTTCCACTTTAAGATGTGAAAAGCAATGCTGTCCACCAAGGCAATCTCATTTTATCAATAAAAGCAGGGTGAGAGGCCATGTTAGGATATAACAAACCTGACCTTTCTGTTCATAGGTACCAGGCTGCTCAAGCTAGCCACAGATATTTTAGCTGGTATTTTTGTCGAGACCAAGCTGTTCTTGAGAAGTAAAGCTTGTTTATGAAACCTCCACTGAAAGCAGGTGTTGCAGACATCCCATTAGTAACCTTTGACTTACCTTCCCCTTTGAAACTTTTCATCCCAAAGGACTGACATTTCAAAGTCCCCCTTTTTTGTGTGTCCCTCCAAGTTTGCATATTGTAAACATTTTTCTTCTCTGCTCTGATGGAACAGAGCCAAAAACTCTGCACAATGGGGGAACTAGATGTTAATGAGCAGAGATTGTGGGAAAATGTGTACAGGGCTGCCCTGCCTGACCTGCATGATAATGCTACATTTAGCACATTCTTTTCCATTAGTGTAGCAGGCCTTGAAATGGTAGCAAACAACATGTATTGTGAAGGTTTGTTTTAAAGAAATTTGCTTTCCTAGGAGAGTGGAAATCAAAAATTACTTATTGTGGAGAGTTGGCAGACGGACAGCTGGCACTGGAAATATTTATGCACTAGCAGTGGTGTGAAATTATATATTCTTCTTCATGGTTTTAGCAAAATTGTTCTATGTGAAGGCTTACATTATGTTAAACACATGTATTACGTATGAGCTCATGCTGAATCAAGGAAGTTTGCAACCTATGGCATTTAGGAACTGATGAGAACTAAAATGGCTGTTGGGCCCGTTAGGACAAAAAATATTCTAGCACTTTGGCATCTTCTAAATAGACTTTTTTTTTTACTCTGGCTGTGCTCATGACCCCTTTTTAATGTGTTTATGTCAGTGAAGTTTTGTTTGTACAAAATGCTCCTGAAAAATTAATTTTAGCTCCTCTGAGCCAAGATTCATTTAATCATAAGACAAAATTTATGTCTCGACCATATGAAAATCATTAGGGGCAAAAGGATTCTGAGAACATAAACAACACCATGTGACTTAGACACCCAATTGCACAGCTTGAACCTATCAAGTGGTGAACATATTAAAATGCTAAAGAGAACACTTACAGTCAGCATTTGGTGTGCAATGAGTAGGGAGAAATTTGTTTGCACAAAACTTCTGACTAACAAAGGAGTACTGAAGGAATTAATAACAAAAGATTGACTGTAAATAATTTCTGAGCAGAGAAAAAAATCAGAGAAAAAAATCTGTTAAAAAAGTTATTTCTTGTAAACTTTTTATCCAGTTATTTTTCTAATAATACTTCTATATGTCCAACTTTGCTCTTTCAGTTAAGGAAAGAGTAATTTGTGTAGTAAAAATTTCATACAAATGTGAACTGTTTACAAATAACATTCCAGATCCTCATCGGGAAATGCTTATTTCTTCACAGTGAAAGATTCCTAAAGAGCTTTCTAAGGGGAAAGAGACTTCCAGTCATTACTTTAAAAACAACACTCTTATCTCTAATGTAGAGTGTATGTGGGCTCTAAGCCATATATTGCAAAGGACAAAGCAAATTCTTTAGCAAAACATCTGCTAGATAAGAGCAACATTCCTTAGAATAGGTTTTCTGATGAAAGAGATGCCAAAGCCTTGATTCCAAAAGTACTTATATGCTAAAACAACTACAGTCTGTTCTGGTATATGCTTTCAGGAACAACATCAAACCCTGGCTAACACCAAATATACAGAGTTTGTTGACTAATCACTTCGGGGCTGCTCAAATAAACTTACCTTTGGCATGGTAAGAGAAAAGAATGAAATATCAATCCCATTTTCAGGAATCTTTAAGATGTCATGAGATGTATATGTGGCCAGCTGATAGGCAGTCTCTGTGCCAATTATGGAATGGATTTCTTTTCCCCACTGTCTTTGAGTCATGAGCAGTGTGTGACTGGAGCAGCCGTGCCCCCAGAGCTGCTCAGGGCAGCTGAAGGGATATGGCTGCTCTGTGTGGCCTAAAGCCTGTGAACTAAGGGTGAGGTTTATGGACTCTGCTCCACCAGGAAGGGATTTGCAGAAAGGCACTGCTACTCTAGCATGAAAAACCAGAGCATGGTTTGAGAAAGGAAGCAAGGTAAAGGGAACTGCATACAAACGTATCAGGAAAGTCCCTTGGTAACACCAAGATAACCTCTGAGCAGAGACCTTCCAGGGCTTGAAGGCTCTGGCTAAGGCCCTGGTTTTAGTAGAGTACATGGATAGCCTTGCTGTTTATTCTAGGGAAATCTTCATGGTCCAAGTGGGTATCTGGTACCAAGCTGGGTGCTTTCAGTTCCCATTTTTCACTCTCTGTCTTCCATGTCTGTTGCTACAGTTCCAGGTTTCTGATGTGCCCTACTGCTTGGTGTGACGACTGCAGAACATCTCTTCATTGTCAAATATTTCTGCATAATGATTCGAACCAAACTTTGGGACATGTTTATGGCAAGTACCAAGTCAGTGACTTTGACTAGGGAAGTATCATGTTCTTTCTCGGTTAAGTTTTGGCTCATCTGCATTTCTCATGGAGCTGTACCTTCATCACGTGCCTTCTGTTTGTTTGTTTTCCTCTTCATTGCACTCGAGGGATGCTGCGGTCTGTGTTTTGGGAACTGCCCTGAGGGAAAGAGTCAGCGAGTTGCACTGTAGCTGGAAACAGGAAAGCAGGAACACAGGGTATGTAGTGAAAGAGGAGGGATTGGGAAAGTTGCTTATTCCTTTCATCCTACTTCAGTTCCTGTCAGGTGGTGACTGCATGTGGTTTTGATTTTAGTTTTTCATATGGAATTCTACAATTTGTAGACCATCACATCACAGCTTACATATGATTATGCACCAATTAGTGCACTCAGCCCACCTCCTTGCTGGTTCTGGCTTTTTATTCTTTCACCAGTTTTGCTTTCAAAGCACTGCAGAACATACCTTTACCTTTCTTCTTTCTTCAAAAATGGGCTCCTTAAGCTTCACTGTCTGAAATTACCATATTAACCACTACATGTATGTGAGTGCCATAAGAGATGGCCTTCAGCTTGCCCACCACACATTAGATATGGGTTCTTACAGTCAGTGCTAACTTCTTGAGTGATTATCATCACTTAAACTAAATGTTGTAGATCAGATTTCAGATCTGGGTCTTTCCTGGACTGATTTTGTTCGGTAATAGAAGGTATTCATCTCACCCTGCTTTCCCACAAGCAGTTAAGTGCTCACACTATTGAAACCTGGAAGAGTCATGGAAGTCTTGAGCAGCAGTATCCTGCCCACATCCATCCTGCTCTAAAAAGGTAAAATGGAGGGTTATGTTATGTTAAATATATTTCAATTTGCTCTTGCTAAAACTTCCAGGACTCTTTTGGTAAGTGTGGGCTTATTCAGAAAGGCATAACTATTAAGAAAAGCATTTGAGCACAAGATAAAACATGATTCTGGATAGGAATCCACAAGCATGTATTCAGATGCTTTTCAATATAGGTCTTTACAGAGTTGATCTCACATAATCTTTTTGTTTCTTATTTTGTTTTAATCTTAAGGATCTTTGCAATAGATACCTTTCAAATATTTGTATGATCCCTTCTGATATCTTGCTGCCTCTAAATTATTAATAGAGTTCCCCAAATCTCTCTATTAAAAACAGTATTTGTGCTCCCATTTTACAAATTATATGAGTTACAGAGAATAGAATTTCCAATCATGCAAAAATAAAATCGGGCTTATGCAGTCCAGTCATCCTCGCTCTTCTCATCACAGAGTCCTCTTGAAAATAGAGGAGATAATTTCTTTTGAGACAGTGATGTTTCACAGAGTGAGTGCAGCTCTGCTCTCATGTTAAGAAATTTAAGCTTTTGAAATCCCACTTGCTGCCAAAAGACTTCTCTTTCAAGACTTTTAGCTATGGGTGACCCTCTGTTTAAAGTCTTGTCCAGCTGTGCTTTATAAATATCTCTTAACTGATTAATGAATTATTTCCTTCAGTGAAACTCCCCATATTGCTATGCAGACTTTGCAAATGCAGTTTTGCAGTAAACTTATTAGTTTTCCAAATCGGTTGCCTTGTATTTTAAAATTTGGTAGTTATGCCTTGAATATTTTTAACTTGCTGGCATAATTTTGACCCAATTTGGTGAGATGTTGTCAATCATTGTTACAAGATATAGGAAACAATACTAGAAAATCAGATCTTGCCATTTTCAATATAACAAAACAGCTCTGCTGCTGATCTTGCTGGCTGTCTAACAGATGGGCTAGTGTCCCATGAGAAGACAGCCACTTCCTTGCATAATAAACAAAGAAGGAGAAGTTGTCTGCAAACCATTAGTATATTGTAAAGTTAGATGCAACGTCTTGATATTGTCAGAATGGGTTCCTCAAGCACATTTCTTTGACATTCTGTCATAAGTCAGACACAAGACAGCATTAAATCAAAATTAAAACTTTAAAAGGCTGCCAGCTGTTTAACTTTTTCCAACATAAGAGCTCCAGTAAAAATATCCTCCATTTTCTGAGTACTGATAGCCAGTAGACAAGGGTATTTGATGGAGGCAAGAACATTCAGCCCATGTGATGTTTTACCAGGATGCAGGGGAGATTCCTGACTCCTTTTACATTTTTACAGATAGAGATTTATTTCTAACACTATTCTTGCTTGAATTACAATCTTTTTATTGTATATTGGAAGCTTGCAAAAATCCTGGCTGGTCATTACATTACAATTGTGTTTTTTTGATGGGACACCTAAGGAAAATTGTAAGACCCACAAAAATCAATGTGTTTTTCTTAAGAGGATATTTTTAAATTCAGAAGACAACACACTGTTTATAAATAAAAGTCTATGTCTGGCCACTTTTCACAAGAATTTCCACTGAAGTAGAAATAAGTAACAAGTGTTGTCATTTGCAGAAGAAATAGTTTTTGTGTTGAAACAGATTTCCCACCTTTCAAAAAATCATTAGAGATGAGTGTTCCAATACTGAACTGGAAATTATTCTTTCTTTATGGTTCTGATGGAAAAAAAATTGTACAGCTCTCAATTTATTTTTTTTTTTATCCAATTACTCATGGCAGTTTTGGCACCCCAAAAAAAAGAAGGATAATCAAGTCCCAGACGTATAATTCTGTTTAAGCCTGTAGGACATGAAGATGCTGAGCAATGTGCTACTTAACTAGTTGCCCTGACAGGTCTTAAGACTTTACCATTAAAATTCCATGTTGAAGTTAGAGGCAGAAATAAATCCAGTGATCTGAGGAGGAAAGAGAAAAAAAGTACACCCTATCTGGGTAGACTGAGGTGATGATCCCTTTTTTATCCACCTTAAAATTAAAAGGACTTAAAGACAAAATTGCTAAAGCCTTTTACGGAACTACTGTAAACTGAAGAACTGACAAAATCCAAGGATTATTACAAATAACACTGCAGACTTTTGTTTGACTTTTATCATAGCTTGACAACTTCTGTTTCTTGAACACATTAGCAGTAGAGAAAATTTTAAGAGAATATACACCGAAACTAGTGCAAGCCCCATGTCACAGTTTTTTATCTGCTCTTCTCAGCTTTAGAGTGATTGAAATTCGTCCAACTTGTGAAAAAAATGTATGGAAAATAAAAGAGGGATTTTTCAGAACACTCAGTCATGTCCGAGTTTTTATATTCAGAATATAAATGAATAATAAGTGAATGGATAAGTGAATGGATATGCAGCATATTACATATCTCCTGAAGTCTCCTGACTTTTTAGACTGGTAATTGTGTGTATATAGTACTTTTTCTTTGCCGTTCATGGGGAAAATGTAAAATTTTCTTAATTGGCTAAGTGGTAGAAAATTCTACACATTTACTAGAAGTTTAAATCCTGACGAGTTACCTTGACTTGTTCTTTGCTTTTAACTCAACTTGGTTTTGCTTTAGCCTGTATGCTGTCTTCTTATTTCATTCTGAAGATGTAGGCAGAAAGTTACTAGATCTTCATAAGACAGATGCAGTGTTTATGACGTTTATGTTAACTAATGAATTCAAATGACTCAGATGTCTTATGGAAAACCTATGTTTAACCTTGCATCATATGATAATTATCAGAAAGCTAATTTTAAAATATTCTCCAATCCTCCATCTCTGCTGGTTGCTTTCATGATTTACTTGTCATTCTTAGGAAATTAAATGAAACCCGCTTCTCTACAAAGGCAATGTAACCTGTAAAAGTAATAATGCCACACTTATAAATGGCGAACAATTATAATTGGGAAAAAGTGTTTTATTTCACTGGTCATTCATTATTGTAGAAAATACAAGTATTTACAAAGGACCTTAGGACAGTTCTGTGGGATATAAAACACAGCCAGGGGGCTCGAGGCAGAGTTTTCATGCTTTGAAGCAGCTTTCCAGTGTATTTGAAACAGTATAAAGAATAGTAACTTTTTCTTAATCCTCTCTTTGAATAAAACAGTGACATTTCAAAGGCTGAGACAGTTTTGAAAACATAACTAAGATAAACCCCTTTAGCTTTGCATCTTGCTAATTCTATGGGATCATATGTAACCAATGGCTAGAGAGAATAACTGCATCAAGATTTGTGCCTCTAGTTTAGCAGGACCTCTTGTCCATACTTTGAATCAAGCCAACCCTGAACATTTTCTCCCCATTGATCCCTCTTAGGAAGTTCTATGAAAAGCACAGGCAGCACAATGCATCAGCTCCTTTCAATAGGGCTTTTTGGGTCCTGGCAAAAGTGAAGGGAACAAATATATTCAGGCTGCTCTGTTTGTGACAAAGGTCATGGCTCTGCACTTTGTATCTGTTATTTTCTTCAGTAAGTTTGTGTCCCTGTTAATGTAGATTAGAGTTAGAATTCATAGATTTGGTCTGAGTAGGCCATGAAACAACAGTTTAGTAAGATAAATACCTTAAAAATAATACAATTGCAACATTTTTCACATGTCCGTATGTAGAATAATTCCTAGCACTCCTTTATTGTTTATAATCTCTTATATTAGAGGAAAATTATTACCTCTGTCATGAAATCAAAAGAATGAAAAACTGATGCTACTGATAAGGTGATTAAAAGGTAGAATTAAAAGATCTGCCTAAAACGATACAGAAGGAAAGAAGGAAGGAAAAATATATCAAAATCAGTGAAGAAAACAGTTTTGCACAAGTCTTCACAATGACAGCTATATGTATTCAATTTATATCAACAAATGCAGCTGGGGTCCTGGCATCAGATGCTGTGGGCTGATGTGTATTGAGTTGCATCAGAGATCTGCTTCATTTCTGGACTTGTGCAGCATCTGTCCTGGCATGCTGGGTAGTGCAGTGATGCTCAGTGCCAGAGCCACTGATTGCAGACCACAGCACTGTGTGTGGTTTGAGAATCTGATTATCAGAAGACTCTAACAAAAGCGAGAGTTTGGGCTCAATGACTCAACTCCCTTGCTGTGGCAGACAACCACATCACTGTAATTTTGTTTATAAATCTAATGTCACTACTAGAAAGCTGTGCCAGAATCACACTGCTGTGACAGTTTCAAATGTTCTCCTAGTTTTCAATTGCACTAGAGGCTGTTCTGAACTCTGCTGTTTATGCTATCCAGCACACATAAAACAATTGAACATATGCACTCTTGGTCTATGTTTTGTAAAATTAGTAAGCCAAGCTGCCTTAGTTTTCTCTCATAAGAGAGGCTACCCATTCCTCTTATCATCTGAACAGACCTTTTTTGTAGGTTTGCCAGTCTTACCTTTCTTGAACATCAGTGAGGAGGATTTATATGCATGCCTTCAGGTACTAGGGCATAGTGCAATAGTTTCAGTAATTCCCTTTTCTACTTTGCCCAAAGCCTTGTGAGGTTACATTTGCCTTTTTTAAGTGCTGACTGTGATGAAATAAAATACCATGCTCATTTTCCTCCTGTGTTGCATAAATTTCAGTCTCTAAGTTTGTAAGAGAAATTCTGTTTTTTCCCTTGCTGATATATTGCTGTCCATATATCAGTCCTCCCTTTCCCAGCAGGGGTAGAGCTCCCCATCTTCACGTAACCACTAGCTTTGAATTAACCATTTCTATTGTTTCCAAAGTAATTAATGAAATTATTAAATGCTGGTACTAATATTCAGCTCCTCAGTATTATGTTTTTGCTCTGGAAACATATCCAATGATTTTCTGAAAGCCAGATAATTTCCTTTTCCATATAGTAGTGTGTAGCATACCTTTGGGACATCTCTGGTGTGTTTTATTCTGTTTTCCTTTTGTCTAAAGTGTTTTTTACTTTAACCTTACTACTTCTTCCTAGGATCTAGCATGTTATTGAATAACAACCCAGGATGGGACCTGAGACTGCCGAGATCACTCATTTCCCACTCTGAAATATCTGAATTCTCTAGTTGTTTAGTACGAATATAGTGGCATGTGAAGTTCAGCATTTTTGTAGGGAGATTTCTTGGTGTTTCTTGACTTGAGTACATGTAATTCTGAGCTTTTCTTTCATTTTTGTGCAAGTGTTCATATTAATTACCTTTTTTGTGTGTGTGCAATTGTTCAACATCATTAGAAAATGAGCTGCTCTCAACAGCAAGATCTTTGCGAGTAATTTCCCAAATATCATAATTAAAAACTTTGTTTCATTAGGTTTTCAAGTGTTTTGTTAACTCTATACAAAGGGGGGATTTTGATAGTCACAGATAGGATTTAGACATCAAATCTCACCCTTTCACCTTTAGAAAGTCTTCCCATGAAAGTGTATATGATTTCTGATCTATTGTTTCTCAGGAGGTGGAGAAGAGCATAAGGAGCAGATACCTCTGACTTTTTTTAATACCTGCCAGCTCTGTAGCACCTCTGGCCTTTTTCTTCAGGGCTTCTGTAATTAGAGCTGTGTGAAGTTTCACACGTAGAATGGAACTGGATAATTCTGGCATCTAATCAGGTCAAAGGCTAAATTCCTCTGGTGTGCAACATGTTACCCTAGGCTGAATTATAGCCCTGTAAACTGGAATGGTTAGATCCTTAACTTTGGAATATTAACTTGTTATATTTTTTTTAATTCATTTATTTTGCAATAGATAAGGAATCACCACTGTCAATTTTGTATCACTGCTGACATCTTTTGCCCACACCTGAATTGCAGGACGTTTTTCTATGCTGCAATACCCTCTTTGCTTTTCTAATTGAGGGAGGGTATGTGGATGACACAAAGCATCAAATAGCCTTGACCCAACAGGTTGATCCACTATAGCTACCTAATTGTGTACTCTGTGGATCTGGCCCCAAATGTGGCAATCTCACTGCAAGTGGTAACTACTGGCCTAAACTGGAATGTGTAAGCTGGCATGGTTGATTTCAGCTGTATAAACTGGTTAAGGCCTTGACGCTGCCATGAGAATTACAAGCTCTGATCATGCAAACCAGAGGTTTAGAAGAAAAAAGCTTTGAAGATAAGTAAGCATTTGGGTACGAGTTTTAAACAACCCCTGTAGAATTTCACTTTGTGCCAAGTGCCTGAAGAGCTAGATGCCCAATGCATGCTTTATAAAGTTGGACTGCTGATATTGTTTTGTTTCTAATGTATTTAAAGTACTGAAACCTTTCCTTAAGATTTATGTGTCCTTCCAAAGGGCACCCAGTGAATAGGCTAAATGCTTGGCATGCTTTCATCCTGGCTGCACAGTCTGGCAAAGGCTATGGATAACTGGGTCCACAGTTGGAAAACACAACTCTCCCCCTTTTCCCAGATAAGAGTCTTAACAGTACTCTTAAGTTTGGCCGTCGATCACTTCTATCAAGATGCAGCTGCCTTTGGCCAAGCCTCTGGGATCTCTGCAAAGCTTTTCTCAGCCACAAATCATTTCTTCATTCAGCATGTCACTTGACATCTTTGGTGTTATAAATTAGTTCAACAGGGTGGACACCCATTTCACCTCCTCACCAAGGGCTCAGTTCTCATGATTTCTGAAGTTATTTATTTTTGCTTTAGGGGACAAAGCAGTTTTACTCTCCTACTGCGCTATCAAGAGAACAAGTCCCTTTGAGCCAAACACCTGCTTTCCTTTAGAAAGAATGATGGGGAAATGCCTTTTTAAAAGCTTCTATTTATCTACTTTCTTAATTTACAAAAAGTCCCTTATTACTCAGATCCCCAGAGGTTCAGTAAAAAAGTATAGCAGGCCAAAGTCAAAAAAAAAAAAGAAAAAAAAAAAAGGAAAGATAAAGTACTGCCTTTCTCTTGTTGCAACAGGGACAAAACCATGGCAATGTGCCCTTATGGTTACCAGACCTTTATTCTCTCATGGAATCAAAATCCAGAAGCAAGTAGTCTCCACTAAGAAAACAATAGGTCACTTGGGAGTTTTTGCTGGCCAACACCTGCAAGATGGAAGCCATTTGAGACACACTGAATGTTCCTTCACCTTACAGGCTTCAGTCTCCTCATCCAGACACTTCCCCTCAAGCTGAACACAGACACAGCTACACTTATTAGAAGGTGCCCAGAATATTCATGGAGGCTTCGACCCATCACGATTTCGCACTTCTGCACCACTTTCTTTAACAAATCTGGAGAAAGGTAGCTCAAAGCTTTATTATTATTCTTATTCTTAGTTAAGGGTGTTAAATGCCTAAATCCTCATATCTTCTTTTTCCACAGATTTTAAGGTGGCAATTTGCAGACATGACTGTGCTGCATAGTGTTGCCATGTTTCCTTGGTATACCATATCCGTCTGTCTGTTTAACATGCGCGGTGTCTTGCAGTGCCACAGGGAAGACCGGGTATTGTTGGTACATCTGAGCCCCTCAACAGTGCCAGATATTTTAAGTAACAGGTCATGTTCTGTGGACGAGCAGGTAAAGAGCACACGCACTCTAAACATACGTGTACTAAGATTTATTTTCTGGTGACCTCATTGTAACAGTGCCTGAAGAGCTCAGCCACAGACTGCAGCTGCACTGTACTGCACAAACACACAGAGGAAAAAGGATTTCTTGCTGCCAAATAGTTTATAGTCTTGGGTCATCTTGCTTCTAGCTTATTATTTTGATCCAAAATGTGCAGAATGGTGTGGTCTAATTTGGTTTTAGTCTAGAAACATACAAACTTCCAGTACAGGACAGGGATGTGACTATTACAGTGACTCCTATGTCTATACAGCTGATCCGGAGTGCTTCAAGTGCTCAGTTTTGTCCTTGGCAGATGGTCTGTGGCCCACAAGCCACAGCACAGCCCTTCACTGCTGCCTTCACATGGCTTTCTCTATCTTCTTAAAACGAGTCTTCTCTGAAGTCGGGTTATTGCATCTCATTCTGCTTTGCCTTCTGGACTGCTGCACATCCAGCTGTTGACTGAAATATTGGAGAAATCCACTGCCTTTGGATTGGATCTTTTTCCTCCAACTCAGTCAAGATTTGGGAAAGTATCTAGGAGTCACAGGAATATATATAAAGAGACTACTTAACTAAAGGTGGTTTTGCTTTGTGTGTTGGGTTTTTTCCTCTTGTTTGTTTTGGTTTTGGGTTTTTTTCTGTCCCATGGTAATAAGTAAACTAGTCAGAAGAGCCTGGTCCTAGTATATGAAAGGTTTGGACAACGTGTCTCAGGATCAGGATGATCTGGAGCAAGGAGTGAGGTTTGTTTTTTTCCCATCATAGGCAACTATCTTAATCAGGAGACTACTGACAATTGTGTGGGGAATGTTTCATGTTATTCTCTGTTAAAGAGAGTTAAAATAAATAAATAAATGTGTGTCACCTTCCTAAATAAAATATACTGAGATTCTGTTCTGCATGAACAGAAGAGGCAGATTGACTCTTAACAGAGACATTTTGCAGTTCAGAAGTGAGAACAGAACAGAATTCTCAGAGACACGGGCTTAGAGACCTGTTTTTCAAGAGGGGCAAGGACTCCTGCCTTTCAATGCCCTAAGTGCTAAGCTTTCTCCCTTTCACCAGTTGGGTGGGGGCAGAGAATGAAACAAAAAAAAAATTTTAAAAAAATTTAACCTGTAATCCTTTACAGATGCAGTAAAGAGCCAGAACGTACAGTAAGAGTAATAGCAGATTGGCATTGGAATGAAAAATTTGTGGAAAGGACAAATATCTATGACATATATTTTCCAGCTCAGCAGAAATGCAGTTTCAACTTGATCTCAGATATCACACTCTAGTCTAGAGTACATATACAGTAAATATGATGTATAGAGTATAGTGTTTCTCTTAACTACATACTTAGGCATCATTTCCTTGGCAGCAGAGCATACTTATACTTAAAAATATTTTCTGTAATGGCAACTTTGAGATTATATGTGACTTAAAATGTGAAATAGTTCAAGACACAAATGTGCACTGAAATGGAAAAGCAACTGCAGAAGCAGAATCTTGTATTTATAATAAATTTCATGCAATTTTTCAAGCACAACATTTCATTTCTAGTAACCAAGCATATTTCTTCCCACTTGCACACCTACTATTGTACTAGTGTCTTATAGTTAGCATATCCCTTTCACGTGAACAAATAAATCTGCAATCTACAACTGCAAAATCAGTTGTGTCTGATGAAATTAGTTTAACTTACAAAATACCATCTATAAAAGAACAAGAGTCTGATGCCTTTTATTCTGGATAAATACACACTTGATGAGTAACCCCATGGACTCTAGTCCAATAGTGAGTGGTAAGAAATCTGAACATCTGATGAAATGTGAAAAAAATGGACACTTTCTTTTTCATTTTCCTTTCCAACACCTTGAAAATGTTAACTGCAGATTGACTGAATGTTTCTAGTGAGTGTGTGAGGGTAATCCAGAGGCTGGATTTCTGAAAAATAAGGGAAATCCTTTGTATGTGCTCCTATAGGCAGAGGGTGGCTTGCACACTAAGGAGGTTTCTTGAGTTTTTAATCCATTTTTGCTAAGGTAGCATTTTAATTTGCTCTCCTCTTGCTGGATTTGGTAAGACTTGCCTCAGAAAGGCCCAATACAGATTAATTTGCAAAAATTGCTACACTGAGAAAAACAGTCATTCTCAAGAGCAAACAGATAATCTCATACAAGAAACACACCTTGGATTTTACTTATTTCTCAGTGACACAAGGTGTAATTTAGCTGTCTAAAAAGGAGTAATTTGTGATGAACGTCAGAAAGAGGCCCAGAAAAGCTATTTTTAACACATGCACACAGAGCCAAATGACATTTAATTTTTTCAAATTCACTCCCCAGAGTTGTTATATACATCCTCGGTGGCATTATTAAGTGGAGCTTTTCAAACAGATGAAGTATGTTACTTACTGTGGCTAAATTGAAATGAAAGAAGATATGGCTGTTTGCCAGTGAATGGTGTGTAGCTTGTAGAAGCATGTAATTACATAAATCACAAACATATGCAAAAGATGTTTTCTCTTTACATTTAACTGGTGTTGCCTGGAGCTATAGCTGCTTGCAACTCTATTTAATTACCATAATTATTTTAAATGTGTATATCTGGGCAATCTTTGAGCTTTATGAGAATGTTATTCATACCTTATCTGCAAAAATCTAAAGGGTCCCATTCTTTCCCAAAGGGGCTGCAGTAACTAGGTTTCTCCAGATTTCAGCATAGGGTGGCTGTAATGTTTATACCTTTACTTTGAAATACAGGTTTTACAAAACTTGAGCCTCTGAAACTAATCAGATCTTGAAATCTCAGTAGAGTAGACGCCATAATTTCCTGGTAGGAAATTAAGCATTGTACATTGTTTGTGGAAAGAAAGTACCTGGAGAGGTTCTGATTAGCTTCTTTTACATCTTAATTTGCTGACTGTGTAAATGTTGTTTGGTCAAATAGATTGACAAGTGTCTAGGAAAGGTATTGATTGTGTTAAAATAGATACTTCCTATGGGAAATGTAAAAAACCCTGACAGACTAGTTGGGATTTTTCAGTTCATTTTGTTAAGCAGTCAAATGAGTTAGAGTGGGGTATTTTTTTTAAATTCTCATTTGCACTAATGTAAACCCTATTCAAATAGTTGATGCTAACAGAGTTGCCCCAGAAATACCACGGGATAACACGGGGTTTTGGTTCTGCTGTTGTTTATGTCAGTTTTGTGTTGACTTCATGCCATTTGATATCAGTTGAGTTACTTGTGGCTCAGACCAATACAAATGAGAGATGTGAGTCCTGATATATAGGATGACTGGCCAATGTAGGCATGCCTCAGTTTGCCCTAACTAATGTAAATTGTTTAGTATAGAATTCCTGCAGTTGAATACATTGGAAGGGGTAAAACACTCAGGAATAAGAAACCTGATAGCTAAATAACCTCAAAAGCCCAAGCAGTAGGAACCATAAGCAACTGTCACACATAACTGATGAAGAATACTTAAGAGTACTGTTACAGAATCCTTACGCACTAGAAAACCAAGAAAGGCAGGTTTTGTGAGAAGAGGGTAGTATAATTTATCAGTTTGGCTCTGCATTTATAAAAACACATGTTTTTGGATAAATGAGCTCTCCCCATGTTACAAAAAACCAGTTGGTCGAACACCTGAATGCAAAGATAGTGAAGCTGCAAAGGGTTCATGTTGCAGTAAAATAGGAAATAGCAGTCATCAGAAAATTTAGGAGTCTAGCCCTAGAAATAAGGTGAATATAAGTAAATACCCAGTGGAGAATCATATTGAGACAACACAGGACTTTTACATTGTTCAGTGTCAGGGAAATAGGTTGATAATTTGCACCTTGTCTCTTTTGTTACCACTGTAGTTAACTTTGCAAGTGACGTCTCCTTAAAAAGCTTTTGTAAGTCACAAGATTGTGTTTGTTTGGTTATAAGGTGACATGCCAGCTGTAGATCAGATGGTCAGTTTTGTGACATGGCTTAGTCTTTTCTTCCACCACCCAAGAGGCAACATACACAAAGCATTATTGTCAGAGATCAGTTGCTACAATCTCTGGTGGGGAAAAAAAAAAAAAAAAAAAAAAACGGAAATGCAAGGTTCTGGAATGCCAGGGAACAATGCACTTTCCACATCAGAGACTGGTTTATTTAATAACCACAAATTATTTCAGGTAATTTGGCACCAATTTAATTGCACCCACAAGAGTATCCTCAACAACAAAAAGAACTAACAAAAGAACCACCCCTACTACCAATCCCATCAGGAGGAACTGGAGGCAGAGTTTCCATTCATTAAATTATGATTAACCTTGCTAATACCTTGTCTGTCAAATCCCCAGCTATACTGCAGACATGCAAAAGGAAACCAATATGCGGTGTTTTGAAAAGGAAACTGATGGAAAGTAATGTTTTTTCTCATGAATTAGAATGACAGTAAAATCCTTCAGATGAAGCGACACACTCAAACAGTCATTAAAAATGCAGATTATGAACAGCGGAAATTAAAATCCAGACAAGGCATTGTCAGTTAATGTCTTTCATTAATCCAAAGAGCAATATTTACAAATTTTGAGGAGTGCTAATCTGGATTTACTGGTAGATTTCATTTTGTTCTTTTTCATTTCACATATTTCCAAATCACTGTGTGATTGGAAGACTCTGATGGATGTGTACACCTACCATCTCTGTAGTATCAGCATTTCTACAGAGAGTGATATATGCCCTGTCAGTAGGTTACAAAGCTCTTTACTGAACAGCAGAAAAATGTGGGAATAGGAAATCCCCCTAGTTTTGCCTCTAGGAAGAATAAATCTTGGTAATTTCAAATAGTGAAACCAAACATAGACATTTGGACTCCTGGGAATGGTTCTGTGCAGGTCTAGGAGTTGGACTCGGGGATCCTTGTGGGTCCCTCCCAACTCAGTATATTCTGTGATTTGTTTTAAAAGCTGTTACTGGAGAGGTGATGCAAAACTCCATTTAATTCAACTGGTTTGAGTTCTCTTGAGCATAGTGGAGAAATTTCTTTCTGGCCTCTTTGAAATGCTTTTACCTGCAGTTGACCAAAGGTAATGCCACAGAAATGCATAGTAGAAAGACTCATGAAAGCCTTTTTATCAGTGAGATTTTACCGTTCCAAGAACCAGAGGAGAGCCTACAGGCCAAGTTTTGGTAGAAAGTCCTTGACTAAATATGAGAAAAGAATTTCATGCAAATTGAGTCAGTATTATTTTTTCTTAAAATCTGAGCATTATTTTGTTTGTAGCTGATCAAGGATTCCTTAAGATAAAAGAAAAATATCTGATTCCAAGTCAGAAGTATACCATGGTCTGTGTAATAGGTTCGTTGTTCTCAGACTACATACTGTCCACGTTTCCAGCTTTGTTTTGAATGGCTGTTTTGGCTCTTACCATTGCATCCTCCAAAAAGTATACCTCCGTATGTATTTCCTTTATCTTTGAGTGTGTTGCAGGTGAGTGGATCATTTTTTTTTTAAATCCTGTTCTTCATCATTGTATCTCTTCAGTCAGAACTTTCAGTGACCAGCTACATAAATACTGCTACAATTAAACAGTAATTCTCAAATCTCTAAGTGATAAGAATTTTGTACTATGTTCAGTTACAGCCTGAATCTTATTTGTTTTTCAAAGGATTTCTTTTTATGGTAACTGAAACTGTTGCAGGATTGAGGGAGAGAGGAGAAAAAATAGGTTCTGCATGTTAGTAATTAGATGAAACTGTGAGAATGAAACGTCACAGCATGGATTACCTAACTTCACTTGACTTTGAAGTCCGCCAGTTTGTCATAAAGTTTGCAAAACATTTGATCTTCTGTTAGGAATACACAGTGAATTCCCCATCTTAAAGTTATACCCATTCAATGAAGGACTTTAATATTTGAGACTTGAAATGAAAGGGGCTGGATGTGATTACAAATTGAACTGCAATGCAGTCTGTGCTTTTCCAGTCAAGTTTTCCAGTGATGGTTGAGGTTGGCTAACGATTTCTTTCCTGTGCACTGCCCTAAGGATCCGTTCTGTTTCTCCAGGGTACTTTGGCAAGAGACTTGCAGATATTTAAAACCTCTAATTAGTGCCAGGTATTTCACTTCACTTTTATTTTTAAAACATGAAAAAAATAATTACTAAGCCAAAGAAAAAAACAAATATTTTCCATTTGCCATTCATTACAGATGTCAGACAGCCATAAATATAGAAATGGTCAGCTGCAGGTGTAACCTAGTTCTGTTGTGTAATGCACACTCTGTTCCTATAACATTACTAAAAATGGTCTGTCTGGCTAATAAATAGCACTACCATTACATAGTAAAAGGCGAAAATTAATGTGAATGCTGCTGGTGAGTTAGCTATATTAACAAGCCAATCATGTAGTATTAGCAGTTATAATGGGGAACAACATAAACTTTTAAGAGCTTCTGCAGAAGCTTTCAATCCTTCCTGTGTTGGGAATTTATTTCTTTAAATTTGGTAGGACACACATCTAGGAATTTTTAAAAGAAAGTCACAGATATCTGCATCTAAAAACTAAATGTAAAACCTGAGTCCAACCTACTCCATATATTGCTATTGTCTCAGATGCTCTGCTGATAAAGCTCTCTTGCCTCCATCAAAGGTTCTGGCCCATGCATGATAACCTTTGTTAGCAAACTAATAGAGAACTGATAACCCCTTACTGATAGCAAAACCTTTTCCACACCAGAACAAGGAGGGAGTGCAATCTGAAATGGCAGTGAGTAAAGGAAGGCAATAAACAAACAAAAGACTAATTGATTTCTTCTGCTTAGACACAGAGCTATGTCTGACCAAAAGCCCATCTGGTCCTGTGTCTTCTCACTGACATTGCACGGTACCTGGGAAAAAAATTTAAGACCAAATCATATGACCTATGTTTCCTCCCTAGTGTTTCTTTGCAGATTGTGTCAGCATTTGAGGGAGCTTTTGAAATAGATTTGTCTTGGCCATTACAGGTAATACCCATTATTAGATCTATTGTCTCCAGATTGTCTAATCCTTCTCTGAATCCAATTTGATCTCTATAGCATTCAGTGTCAGTGAGTACCACAATTTAATTGTATACTGTGTGAAATTCAGCATGCTGAGAATTACAGCCATTGCTGAGATGGCTCTTATGTCTCATTTGTATGTCCTCAAAGACTGTTGTGTGTAGTCCTACAAGAGCTTCCTCTATATCCTGCACATCTGGGGAGAAACCACATGCAATCTGGCCCAAGACGATAAGTAGGATGATGAGAATCTGCATGATTAGTAACATATTTTGTGGGTTGCTTGTATTTGAGTCAAATGTACTAATTCCCTCTCTCTGTCTTCCTCCCATTCTTTTAATTTTACTCTTGGCTGCAGAAAAATCAGTAAAGACAAATACCTTGAAAGACAGCTTATTATGCTTGGCAATGCTTTGTTATGTTGCTGTGCTTCTACAACATATTTGATCTGAACTTATTTTTTAGAGATAAGTAGATTAAAAGAAAATTAATTGGAAATATTTCTATTTCAGTTGTTCATTGGTAACACACATCAGAGGGTAAAAATTAAAAGACAAATGTCTATCAAGTTAGAAAAACAAGTCTGCTCTCAAATCTAGTGCTATGAGTTCCTGTGGAAAACTTCACAGTGATATGACATTCTTAACCTGCCTAAACAAGAGCATGTGGAAGAACTGATAGTTATTTTAGTCTGTTCTATACTTCTGAAATCATTTCAGTGAAAATCCTCTATTTCCTAAAGTCAAGTGCCTACCAATTTGCACTACAGCTGCATTTTTAATTGCAGTCTTTCAGTATTGTGATTAGATGCATGTTGTGGTGAAGAGGTGAAAAAGGAGGGTATCGAATTATTACTTATTTGTAAAGTAATGTTAAATTCTGATGTCAGTCAGGTTGATGTCAAAGTTGGGAGTTCAGTGGGAGCTGAATAAACCCTAAAGATCTGTTGTTATCAGTTGTGACCAACAAGCAAACACGCAAGTTCAAAAATGTCTTGCCTCCAGTCTCTCTGCAGCTTTGAACCACTTTAGTTGGGAGCACTGCTGTCCAAGAACTATCAATTGTTTTCAAGTGTCAGGCCACAAGACATGAATGCAGGTCAGGAACAGGGACCCAAGCAAGCCAGTTCCTCTTCTTCCCCCCATGTGCATGTCCACATGAAGTTTGATTCTTACAGTCTTTAAACAAGCGGACAAGGCAGCAGTGGCATTTTTCATGGCAAGCTCAGCACCCACTAAGGAAGGCAGTGTAATACAGATGAGAATTTTCTGCTTGTGTGTTTAACAGTTGAGTTGGGAAATGGCTGTGATTTCCCAAGCCAGCTCCACTAAACCAGACAAAATTGCTCTTGGTGGTCTCTGTTTTGAGTAGTGTTTTAAAGTTATTGAATTGCCATGGTTACATTTAGTGTGGTCTCCCAGTGAAACCCAGGTGAAATGCTGCTACCAGGAGACATCACCTAGGGAGGAAAGGACAAAACAAGGACAGGCTTAGAAGTGCCCAGAGGGGCAATATCCTGTATGAACTACTGCTTCTTGCACTATTTTCTTTGATGTCTGAAGTGAACTAGACATCTTTCAAGAAAGCAGATTTCAGGGAAATGGCTTGCTGCTTTTGCAGTGCTAATGCCACCCTGAGTTAAAGCATTTGATGATTACCCATCCCTGTTCAAACTGCAAGTATCTGTGAAATGTTATTGAAAAGCATGACACAGAGCCAAAACAGCTTGGCATTGCGAAAGACAGAGAGCATATTGAAGATGCACTGGTGATTCTATGCCTCCCCTTGTATTCTATAGTTTGTAGCAGTCACAGAAACAATTTACAGTTCTATTTAGGAAGGAAATATCTATAAATCATAGCTAAGTTAGTTCATAATTCCTATAAAGTGTCCTTAAGAGTTATCGCTGTCCTAAAAATCTCTCACTCTAGATAGCTGTATACCACAAATGGTACTTCCAAGTTCAGTCTTCAGTTATTACTGAATTGGCAGGAAACACCCCAGAGAAAGCACCATTGTTCTATCTGTATGAATTATAACGTTTTTGGAGCCTTTAAGAAACAGATGCTGACTGGCTCAAAAGTAAACACAAGAACTGTTGTTATGTTAGACAGATGAGTTTTGCAAAAAACCTGTGTTAGACAATACCTGTATGAGCAGTGAGCTAATTTTTCATTGGTGTGTCATCTCCACATTCTTCATCTTTGTTCTAACTTTTCACCATTTTGTTGGGTTTTTTCCCCATAAAAACAACAGGAGCTTAACCTTGTTTGCTACAGAGAGGAAAGGAAGAAGTTGAGACTGAAATACTATTTTCTAAAACATATTAGTGAAAACAGAAAGGGAAAATAGGAACGTGGGAACGAAATAGAGACATTTAAAAAGTCAGAGAGAAGAAAAAAAAGGAGTGATAGAAAGGGAAATGAAAGAAGAGCATTGTGAAAGAGCTAACAGGCAGGTAAAATGCAGTAGCAATAAAGGGAAGATTATGAAGGAACAAAAAGACAGCACCAAAGAGAAGATGGAAAAATAATCATAGGCAAAGTGAAAGAGAAAATAAAAGGATATAAAACCAAATAAAAGCAGGAGATGGAGGAAGATCTAGACAGGAAACAGGAAAATGTGGGAAAGAAACGAGAGAGTTGTATTCAATTAACACATGTTGTTCCCTTTCATCAGAGGAAAGTAGATGCAGGACAGTCAGCCCAGCTGGGGCTACAGGATGAAAATATAGAGGGGCAGTGCCTTTTTTCTGTCATTTTTAAAACATTGTTCAAGCTTTTTCAGGCAAGGATGGACAAGAGAAAATGTTTAAGACATGCAATGTGTGTTTGAAAGTGAAATGCAGGTATTAGCAGCAGTCTCTACTGAAGAGGTCCCCATCAAGCATGGCAGGCACAGTGCGGGCACTGACATCCCTAAGCCATTCTGCAATTCTAACCCCTGCTTCCAGCCCTTGTAGCGTTTACCCTTATTGTGTTATATTTTACAGAACAAATCTGCAACTGGGACTGTCAGGCCTTATGCTGCTTTATATGGCTGCAGTGGGTTATAAACAGTCTTAATACCCAATACTCTGGCTTTGCTGGGGAGACCCATTTCAGATTGACAAGGTGTGTCAATCTGAACCAGTGAGCAAGCTATCAGATGTGGGAGGCCACCGTAAACTCTTTTCCCTCCATTTTTAAGCTCGTATTTTCACATCAGAAGTCTAGTGTTGGTGTGGTCACTGCTTCAAAGTGTTCTCTGTAGGCAGTTTTAATGAATAATACTTTAAAATGCAAATTGCAAACTCTTCAGTGAATGTGAGATGGTGAGCAAATTCCCACTGCAATGTGTTACAGGAAGACTCTTTCCCTAGAGTGCTGAGGGCAGACAGTGGGGCCACCAGTGGCAGGTTTTCCTCTGTAGGTGGAGCAGAGAGTCCTTCACAGGACCACCTGGGTAACACCTAAGGGAGGGTCAAATCATGGACGTGTTTTGCTAAGCATTAGTTACCTTTGACTTCCAAGTGGCAGTATCTGGGAGAAGGTTAGTTTTTACAGGTTTAAAACAAAGGATCAGTTTTTATCATCCATCAGGTTTGAAAGCCTTAACCTTTTTTTTTTCATTTTTTTTGAATTTTGTTCAAGACAGCTCAGAAGACTTGGGCTCACAGGTCCCTGGTCTCAGGCTACAGCAACCAGTGAAGGCATCAGCACCAGCATCACAAAGGTAAGCCCTTGATCAGCAGAGGGGAAATCCACAGGATACTGAAACCTTTCCTTGCCAACAGGAAGTCTCCACAGCATCTGGAATGTTTCTGACATGCAACCCAAACATAATAAAGGTGTGAAGAGTAAAAATGGGAAACACCTACCACAGCTCTGACAGCCAAAGTAAACAGAAAAGAGCTCTGTAGTTATGGCTTCAAAATAGCTTGTTCCTCAGTCCTTTTCATGTTTCACTAGCACCCTCACAGACACTGGCCTGTGTACATAACAAACTCCAAATGGGTTTTTAAACTAATCTAGAAAAGAACAAAAATTCTGCGGGTCAGAGGAGGATCCCTAGCTCTAGATTCTGTACTACCTTAACATGTTTTGTTTTTCTTGGTTTTGTCTATGTTTGTTTGATTTGAGAGGGGGAGTTGGTTTTTTGTTTCATCCTTTCCTATTCTTATTTTTCAATGTACCAAAGAGAAAGTCAGGTCATGAATTTTGTTCTACTTTTATTTTACAGACCACTGAGAGAAGCTATAAAAATTAAATTATTTTTTGGCTTCTTATTTTAATGCTAAAAGAGAAATTAATGTGGGCAATGATGTGATTTTTCCAGCAGTGTCATAATCATCAGGGAGAGTATTACTGCTGCTTGATTAAATAGCTCAAATTTACAGTGATTCATTATTTTCTGGGAAAATCTAGACAACGAATGGATTCTGTCTTTACCACTCTTTCAACATTTCTATCAGTAACCTCTTTGCTACATTTACATTTAAAAAAAAATTGAAGTTAAGCTTGTTACATTAATCTAGAACAGTAGAAAGATGATGCTTGTGGATTTGTCTGCTCACTTGAATCAGAAACTGAAGTGTGATGTACTTGGCAACCACGTACAAACCACACAAAATCTACCCATGCTCTGCTTGTTGCTGAGAATTTAATGTACTCAGAAGCAAAAAGCAGTCTCTCACAGAAAGGCTGACAGTGCAGTATCAAACCTCTGTCTTTTCTCCCTACCTGTTCATATCTGCAGACAGATGTGTGGGTGGACACATCTTGCTGCTCACATGTTTTGTAAGAACTCCTGGCTACAGTGCAGCCAATTTGTCTAAAAATGATTTCTCAAATATGATTTGGGTACTGGCTACTTAATTTCTTTTCATTACCTATTTAACTCCAGATTCAAATGCTACTGAGCACAGAAGCCTTTGAAAAGAAGTCATTGTGTTTACCTTATTGCATTCATTTCACTAACAAAAATGGCAGCCAGATTGCTTTTGGGTGCAGGTTTGGAATTAGGAAGTTTTCTTCAACTTCATTTTGCTTGGCTAAACTAAATGGAATCATGCAGATACCCCTAACTTTGAACTCCGTATGGAGCTGTAAAAACCATACTTTGCTTTAAAAGATCCTTGCTCTTTCAGCCATATTTTTTTTATTATTTTATTGTTTTGTGCATACTGTTGTCTCAAAACAGCAAGTACAGAGCTCTACAGGGCTGATACAGGAAAGCATTCCCATAAATATTTGATTTCAGGTCTTGTAGAGGGACAGATCCTAAAAACATAAAGCTAATCGCACATTTGGCTACCTTATTGGATCAAGACCAGGGCACAAGGTCTTAGAGATGGCCATGTCTGTGCTGTGCTGACAAACATCCACACCTGGCAGTGAGGTAGGCTTCGCTTACAAGCTCTGTGCTCCACTCGGCTATTTTAGGACAGGTTAGGTACAGGGGCTGGGTGGAGAGGGGGTGGTTTATTATATGAAAGAAGGTCAGAAGTTTGCCTGCTTGCTCCAACCAGCAAAATCTGGTTTTAATCTCTGAAAACAAACCACAACACCCTTCTTGGAGAAAAAGGTATGCTGTGTTTTTCCTGACCGCTGTTTTCCCTGGTGGCAAGTTTCTCATTCAAAATTATATCCACAGCTTTGTTTATGGGACTTTACAGAGGTATTTGCATGGGTTAGAGAGGGGAGGGAACACTCCCATGTGCAGAAACACAGAATCCATTAAAGAACATGAGGCTCTGTTGGTTCCCCTCCCCAGCTGCCACTAAGTTTATTTGCAGGCTGCAGCCTGTGAAAGGGGCTGTGGCCCATCTGCAGCACATATGTGGGAATTAATTTCCAACACAGCCACGGGAGTGTGGGTCCGGCAGACCCTCCGCTAGCCTCCCCTCAGATCCCCCTCCACGCTGCCCTAATTGGAGCCAGAGCAGGCGCCCCCGATGCTGCGGTGTCATGGGCGGCAGGGTCAGGGGCTCGGCTGCCTCGATGCTTCTCCGAGGACCCCCACCGATCCCTCCCTTCCCGGCACAGCCGTGGGGTTAAATGGCACAGTGAACTTTGTGTGGGCCCCTCTGCATGGGGCGAGCGTCACCCCTGGAGCAGACCTGGTGTCACGCTGGACAGTAGGGAGGGAGTGGGACATCAAAGCAGGCAACACGGTGTTGCTGCACCGCATCTCCTGGGTCTGAGCCTTGTCCTGCTGCAGCAGAGATGCTGGTATTCACTGCTCGGCAGTGGGGATGCTGTGAGTAAGGATTCCGCAGGAAAACCCAAAGTATAATGTTGAAACTGAGGCAGGGCAAGGAGATGATGTTGCTCAAATGAGATCTCGCTCCTCTATGTTGTCTTTTGCACGGAAGGAAAAGGTTTGTTTCTTTTTACATTTTGGGCCTGCCTAGAAGATGTTGGAAGGGCTGTCTTGGAGTGGTAAGGGCAAAGGCCTCATCTGTTTTAAACTTTTTTTAGATGGAAAGGGGCAAGTGTAAGAGGGTAAGAAAAAGGAGAGATGAATGTTAGAAAACATAATTGCAATCAAAAACGTTTGTGAAGGGGTTCGTCCTGAGAAGGCAAGCACTGAGCTTTCAGGTGCTCTTTACACTTTACACATATGAGAATATATACATATATACACATATAAGAATAAGCAGGAATTCTGTGGCTTAAGTGAATAACTAAACTAATGAAGAACACCATTTTAAAACAAATGATTGTATAAGAAGTACGTACAAAGCAAATATCAGCAGGAAACCTAACTCTGCCATCAAAAGTTTTTAGACATTTTAGCAGTTTTATAAATACCAACTTGCATATGTCTCTGTCTGTGGTTCAGCTGAGTATCTGGCCCCAGGGCCACCTCTGCCGAAAGGTGACGTCACATTAAAAGCAAGCAGTTACCTCTGGATCAAAAATAACAAAGTCACATGCTGAAGAAGAGGTGTGATGATCATCCTTTGTGACTTTAAGCTTCAGGTTTGTTTTGTTAATACTAACTTCCTTAAACTCTCAATTATTTTTTAATAAATTATATTTCTTTGTTCTTTTCATATCAATTATTTTTTCTCTCAAGAAGAAGTTCATTTTTTGATCAATAATTTATTTTGGTAAAGTTCATAATATGCAGAAGCAATAAATTTGGCAGAAGTGTTTTGCTTTCCTTAAATGCATGCAGAGATACTGAGGTCCAGTTCATAGCTGTGGGACCTGCTGCTGTGGCCCCACATGCCACGTTTTACCGACAGCATTTTCCTGGAAGGCATAGTCCCCTCTTCCAGTGCTGGCTCAGCATATTGGTATTCTAAAGAGTGCTCTACAAACATCCATTTAAAACTCCCAGATGTAGACAATTTGATGTGGTAGCTGCTGGGGACATTAGTTGCTCTTTCAGGCTACTGCAGAGAGGAGTGGGGCTTGCAGAGAGTGCACCTTCTCTCTCCTTTCCTACCTGCAGCTCAGTGGCTTCCTTACCACCCTCAGCCTCTCCTTGGTCCTGCCTCACCAGCTTTCCTCACTGCCTTAAAATAAAAAGTATTTATTTAGACTTGTATTTCTCCAGAACAGATGAAAAGGGAATGGTTTACCTTGGAGGGGAGTTTTGCGTGTAAATAACCTCTCCCCTTTGCTGTAACAAACCAAGGTCTAGTCCTTCTATGATCTTCAGAGAGAAAACCCTTATTCACTCTGCTATTAGCCACCACCTTATTTATTACTTTTCCATGGCTATTAGTATTAAACCAAAGTTTGTTTCTGAGGCTGAGAGGAAACATGGCTTTAGTATTGGCTCTAATCATGGCTCAGGCAGCTGACACAAACATTTATTTGCTCAAGGATTGCCAGAGAAGTGGTTGAAAAGCACCTAAAAATTTTAACTGGAATTTGATTCATATTCATGTTCAAGAATTCAAATGATCCTTTTATCTGAAGAAGTAAAGCCTTGAAATACTGAATTGAAAATAACGTAGGCAAAAGCTTTTTTGTTGTATTTACAAAAAATTTTGTTCAGGGCAAAAACTCCAGGGAAGATGACTTCCCCTTATAATTTTACCACTTCTATACTAAATTAGGGAACTAAAAGCAAAAACAATAAGCTTTTTAATTCAAAATTTTACTTCAAAATGGCACAAAGCTAAGTAATTTGACTTTCTATTCACTACAGAGAAAAGTGCTAACTAGGTCTAGCATTCACCCCAATAATAAATTGGGTGACAGCTAAAAATTTGTGGGTTTAGGATTCCACCTCAAATAAATACTTGTTAATTTGTATGCATTTGTAGAGATGATGGAGTCAAAACAACTGCTCTGCTTCTGTTGTATGTACCCTTGGAGCTGGATTTTTCGATGAAGTCTGTGGAAGCTTGTTACCATGTTAAATGTCCAGCTTTCATTAAATCCACACCTGAAGGGTAAGTACATGAATCCTGAATTTCACATTTGTAGGTATGTATGCTTTTCATGGATTTATGCCAGCTAGATTTCAGATTTAAAGAAACATTGTCATAACCTTAACCACACTGTGGCTAGGCTAAACCTCAAAGATCTTGTTCCTAGGGGCACTGCCCTTTGAAGTGGCACCACTGACAGTTTTAGCTACTGTAGGTATTTATGAGGTACAAAATTATAAAGTAAACAGGCATAAAATGTTATTTTAACAGCATGCAAGCATCACCAAACTGGAATATGTTCTTGCGTTCCAGGGATTTGTTTACTCAGTTTGAGTTTTGTTTTCTCTCAGCTCTTCTCTTTTTTTCTTCTCTCTTCTTTTTTCTCCTATGAACCTGCCCTGAAGAAACATAGGAGCAGTGTTTGCCAACCGCAACAGAACATATCTAACTGCTCAGATGTATATGTTTACTATGAACTGAACTCTCAGCTCTTAAGAAATACTGTGTGTTTAGCCTGTTTACTCCCCAAAGTAGTTGGAGGAATATCTGTGCATTTTCCACATTGTTCCCAGTGTTCTGCTTTGTTTGGTGGTGGTTTATTAATGATACTTGTGATTTATTACTGTCACTTTATTAGATTATTTGCAAATCGGTTACAAAGCACTATGTGGATCATGCCTTGTTAGTCATAAAAGCATTCAGGAAGCCATGAAAATCAGTTAAGCTTGAACCTATTGAATGAAAGACCATAGTGTTCTCTATTGATCAGTAGCCTTTAGATATGTAGTGAATAGTAGTACTTTTGGCACTGTTTAGTGTTTTCCTTTGGATCTGATAAATTACACTCTTTTGTATTAGTGGTTTGAGATTTGACATAAAACACTCTTGTAGTAGTATTTCTTTCAGCTGTAGTACTGGGGTGAATTTACATGCCCAAAGCATATAAATGTTGTTAGAAAAACTGATATTTGCTCTTCCAATGCCATTTTAACCATTGCGTTAACACTGATCTAACACATATCTAATATGTGGGGGCTGGACTGCAAATAGCTTGCAGAATATATTTATAGCTTACGTGCATGATGTATACAGTCTCTCATATGAATAACATACACAGATTTGGATTATAGCTAATTTCTTTATTAATACAGATTTAATTCTGAATTTCTCATTGAACAGGCAAACGGTACGTAGGAGTAAGTCCTCATTTCATTTTGGCTTGAAGGACACTGTGCTTGTATTTACAATATTAGGACTAGATTTCTTCCTTTCTTTGCCGCTTTTACAGCCCTTCACAAAAAACCAGAGCTGGGTTGTAGGTAAAAAGTTACTCTTTTAAATGGATGCTATTGAAGGCAGATGTTGTGGTGCAGCAGGACCCAAGTCTTACATCTGTGTCATTCGCTGAAGGATATTCCCATTGCTACTAATAGCCAAAAGCTTTGGAGGTGTTCTCTAGAACATTCCTCTGGGTCAGAGAGTCACCTTCTCCTTCCATCCACTCCATTCCCTTGTAAGAAAAATAATCAGAAGGATGAGCTCAGTAGCCTGTTTTACTAACAGGATTAAGGGCAATAAACTTTCAGCAGCATTTTTTTTTGCCTTTTTTCCTGGGTGTTTTCTAATGCTCCCTTCAGTGTTTGCGCAGGTTATCAGTGTTTGAATTAGTTCCTCTCAAATGAGCCTGATTTAGGCCATAGTAGCCATAACCTCTGGGCACTGTTTGGCAGCACAAAAGAACAATGAACATCAGCACTGCCCTGGGATGTCAAATAAGGAAATGGTTTCATTGAGCTCAATAAAAAATTTCTTAGCTGTGTTTGCAGTTACAGGCAAAATCTAGTCACACTTTCATCTAACACTGAAAACAGGAGCAGTGTTTAGTAAAACTTTTGTCCTAGAGTTTTCTGCCTTTCCAGCACATGAGGATTCAGTTCCCTACTCCTCCTAAGGGCAACAGCTATGAAGGCTGAGATGTGAATTAAAAAAATACGAATATAGGTAGAAATGCCATAGTAAGCACAGTTTTCTCTGACTGGAAAGGTTTGGGGACAAGGAAAATGAAGTTTTTATGAGCACCTACTTGAAGCTACTATTTTTCAGTCTCTCTGGAACATCTGTTTTGTGACTGACTCCAGAGACTGCAGTTGTAACAGTTCTTTTCTTCCAGCCAAAAACCTCAGTAGGTTAACCAGCAGTGACAATTTCAGCACACAAATAAAAAATGTTTGCTAAGGTGGATGAACTGTGTCCTGTCTTTGGGTTTCACTCCTGATTTCAGGACAGAATGCCTGCAATTGATATTTTGACTGTTTCAGTCTTTTCAATTACTTCTGTATGAATTAATATAATTAATTCTCATATTAAGCTGATTCAAAAGCTCTCTTGGCAACACTGTAACACAGTGACCACCTAAATAGTAAATGAAAACATAGCTAAAAAGACTCAAAGCTTAGAAACATCTGTAGTACATTAAGAAAGGTTTTTGAGCTCTAACACATGACCCAAGTGCCAACATCCTTGCAGCATGTCTTTTACTTCAGCCTGGTTTTGCTCTGGTCTTTCTCAGAGCTGGCTTAAAGGGCAAGTAGTCTCTGATGACCACATTAATTGACCCAAAAGAATAGATTAAGGAGGGAGAAGTGATTACCATCTCAAATCACTGATTTTTATGTAAATTTTTACATTAAATGAATCTAAGTCAATGTCTAGCTCATTTAATGTTTCTTATTCTAAAAAGGCAACCATAATTAAGTTATAGAATTACAGTCTGGCTGAAAATTTCTAGCTACAAAATATTTTGAGGTTAAAGCAAATAATTTCTTGTGTCTGGGTAGCAATCCTGATAAAAAGCTTTCTCTGCCTGCTGTCATAAAAAGCAAAGTCCCTGCACTTTGAATTTCATCCCTCCATTTAAATATTTAGCAATAATTTGATCTTCTCTGGACAATACTGAAACATTTTCAATACCTAGATAGATCAAACAATAATACCCCATGCAACCATGTTTTGATTAAAAAGGAGAGATCACAGTATAACTTGCCATAGAAACCAGGTAAATTGGGCTGAAAGTTTAATCAGGAAAGTCTTCCATTAATTTTCTTGCAGCCTTCAAGGTATCTGTGACTATATACCTACCCAGAAGAATTTTGTCTGAGTAACAATTTCAGAGAAGCCATGAGTATGCAGTCCAATGTGGCATTGTCGCATATTGTTCTATCTATTCATATGCCATTTAAAAGCCCAGTTCATCTTTGCTGCCTAGAGACAGTGAGGGACAATAACAAGCAATGGATATTATTCTGTTCCTATTGAGTAAAATCCTACTCTGTGGCCTGTCCTACAGGAAATAATACACAAAGAAAAAAACAAACAAACAAAAAAAACAGAAAGAAAAAAGTGTTATCTTCTTGTCCGTTAAATTTTCTCTTTTCATATCCTCACTTGGCTTCCACACCCCCATATTTAAATTTGGTGTGTCTGTCATTACCTGCTCTGTGTGACAAGAGCTTTAGTAAAATTGAAACTCAGAAGGCTTCATAAATGTGGGACAGGGTTGCCACTGTCATGTGACAAGACCTAGCACAGTGCTGGTACTCTAAAAATAATAAATAATAGCAATATTCACAAGAGAGATGCCTGACTTGAACACAGCTCTTTGCCCTGTGCAGCATGGGCAGTCAAAGTTTCTAGTGTAGCTGTTTGTGTAGTTGTTAGGAGAGGAGTAACAGTCTAGTAAACTTACTTTACTGTTTCTCTCAGTGAAAAAGGACACATACAGACACATAGCTTAAAAAGAAGATTTATTAGTCAGCATAACCTGATGTAGCACAAAAGTAGTATTTTCTAATGCACTAAATCATAGAGAAGGCAAACAGTGTGTTTGATGTGTACCGAATTACTATTCTTAAAGTAAAATACAACTGAAATTGAAGCAGTACTTCCTAACAACCAGAAAGGTGCACTTCATATTTTGTAGCTCATATATTTTCTTGGTTCTTGATTTGAGGATTGATTACGGGTCTGACAGTCTAACTCTGGGATTAGTCAAAGCAAGATTCTCCTGAACCTTTCTGTCCTCCTTTTCCTTGTGCCTCAGGCATGCTCCTTTTTTTTTTAGGGGACTTTCTTGTAGACCAATTATGGTGGACCACCAGCACCACCAAAAAAAAAGAAAAAAAATGGCTTTGCTATTATTATTTGCTTGCAATAATATTGTAAACTGAAGGTAGATTCTTGATCCTAGCCTCCACTTTTCTGGGACTAGACTAAAGAGAAGACTTTTATTGTTGCAGTGAAATCTCTCAGCACCAATGCAATTTGGTTAAGAAAAGAGGGGAAAAGCATGAATAGGGTTGATTTTCTTAAGCAGTTTAGTACAGTGCTGATCACTGTTTAAAAAAACCAGCTAACCAGTATTCAAACTCTTTCACCTCTTTTTTTTCATGTTTCACCTTTATGAAATGGGAATTTCTTTGTTTTATCCATCCATAAAGAGATAGGAGACTGTGAAAGATCTCCTGAATATTTGAATCCAGATCTGACTATCATGTGGTTTCATGAGTAAAAAATATGTTAGTAATGCAGTTTCTATATATTCTGCATTAACCCATGAAGTTTCATCTTAAAATTAGTATTGCTCTTCAGGTACTCTGTTCCAGTATCCTACTTTACTGAAAATTAGATACAATCATATCAATAAATTTTTGTCACACTGAACATTTTTATGGGTTTTTTCTGGTTTTGAACCCAGAAAAAAAAAAACCAACAACAAAAGCCACTTAACACAACGTAGCCAGGACTCAAAGTGACAATTATGTCCATTAGAAAAGAGGTTTGTGTTGTTGACATTGGAAAGGAGAGTGCAATCTTCAGACATCCATGCCAGTATTTTGGGTAAAAACATTTTTATTGAAGAGGAAAACTAGGATTGAGCATGCTTTGGTTGATTATTTTTATTTTTTCCCAAATAGAAAGTTCCAAAAAGGAGGCCAAATGAGTGCTATAAATTATTTTATAAGACGACTGTAGGTTGTATATTACAAAACAACTAAACCAAACGAACCAGAAAGCTCTGGTATTAAGCAGATGAAAAACTCATTCCAGATGGAAAAGAGCTCAAGAGTCAGAGCTGCCCAGACTCCAGAATGCTCTGTCAAAATTAGGTTACATTAGTGTAGTCTTGAAAAGAAGGTTTGGAAGAGAGGCAGAGTTAAACAGGAATTAAACTGTATTTGACAGGCTAAATGGAATACATTTCCTAGCTCCAAATGGCTGCACAGTACTCCTGTAATGGGTGTTTTGCTCAAAGCATAATGAGAAGAGGGAAAATTATTTCATTTATCCAGACTATAATCAATCACTTCCAGGAAAAGAAGTCTTTCATTATTTTCCAGCAGCAATAGGCGTTGGTAAGTATATTAGTTAGATATACAAATTGCTTTATGAAAGAAAAAATTAAAAGTTATTAGAGAAACAAGATGTACAAAATTAATCTTGGTTTTATAACTATTCTTAGTAATTTTGCTGTCTTTGTGCCTCGATACGTGCCTTTTTTCTTTATTATCTCTAAACTGCCACTAGTCATAAAAGCATGAATACAATAGAAAAGGTGGAGAAATCTCAAAAAGGAAGGGATTTTTTTTGTCTGGCAATGTGTCCAGTCCCAAAGCCATGAAGGCCTTTCCTGAAACTTTAGGGTTGTAAAAACTTACTGAATTTTGCCAGTTTACTTGCTTCTGATGGAAATTCCCTAATGGTACTGGTGGTTTCCGGACAGTGATAGAAAGGATTACTTGAGGTGATGGGAGGCAAATGATTAGCAAATACCCTGTACAGCTATAAAAACAAAGAATTTCTCAGTGCTTAAAATTTGTATTGTCTTATCTAGTCATGAGAATATTATCCCTCCCAAATTTAAACATCAGGAAAGCTGAATCACTGGAAATTCTCATTCTCATTGAAGTCAACACTATAGTGCCTGGAGACCATCTTTGGTATATAGAATGCAAGATCAAACCCAGAACAGTAAGGATTTAATTTTGTTTGCCAATGCACTCTTAATTTAAAAAAAAAAAAAAAGAGGTAGAGGGAGACAACCAAACTAATCTCCCCAAGTCAAAAAAAGATGGTCCATAAAGCAAGTAAAGGGAGGAAGTTAATGGCTGCACTAATTATTAGGTTCCAGGAGTCATCTGACATCCAGGAATTTCCTACAGGCAATATTGTGTCTAAATGCAAAACTGACATTTTGCAAAGAGCCTCTGGTAGGCCCCTTGCACAGGTTGGTATCAGGTAAATTTCTTATTGAAGGAGCAATGGGTGGATGGAGTCTCAGCTGTGGTCCTGAACATGCCTATACAGTGCTCTCCTGCTTTGCAGATGTCAGGAAAGTCACCTCTTGTGATACTGTTCTCTCGTCAGTGCCATCTGAATCAATCTGTTAACTGGGAAGAGCCTGGGTTCTTTAAAATAGTAAGTCAGTTCAGAAGCAGACAGCTCTAAAGTGTAGGTTTAGGTATTATGTAGCTGTGTGTCAGTTTCATAGACATAATCCACCAGTTTTAACTGAGCTTTTAATTTCACCCAAAAAAGAAGCCAGCTGAATTCTTCCAACCCCATTTAATTCCCATCTCTGTGTGCAGCTTCACTTTATGTTTCTTATAACAAAAAGGCTTTTAAAGTTGATAAATGGCTGAAGAGATTTTGCTTTTACTTTGTTGCTTTTCTGTTTATTTAACGAAGAGCAGTTCTTTTAGTCCTGACCTCAGCCTTGTCAAATAGACTGTGTTTGTCAAACTGCTCATGCTCCCATTAACTCCTAGCTGTTTCAGTTGTCACGTTTGATGAATGGCTCAAATGCTGTGAGCATCATTAAAAGCAGGGATACTGAGGGAAGTATTATGCTATACTGAGTCCAAATACACACCATAAATAGGAAAATTCCAAGCAAAGAAAATCTTTTATTGCATAAAGGAAATTGCAAGTGGTTTAAACTAATCTCTTTTAATGCCATCTTTCATATGTGTAGGAGACAAGAAAAGGCTCCTCAGGTTTCATGGTTGGTATTATCTCTTTATGGTTAAAGGACATTAGTAGCTTTATAACCTTATTTATACAGAGTTCATGTAAGTGTTTGGGTCTGCTTGGGGGAATAGGCCTACTTAGTGGGAATAAAAGCAACAGAACTGTTCCCACAGTGCTCTGTAGGTCCAGAGGGTCTGTCCCTTCCCAAAACAGAGCCTGCTGTTTCTGTAAGTCACAACTGCCCCTAAGTGAAATCACACGGCCCAGTTACCCCACGTTGCTTCCCCCTGCCAGACTGATGGGGTGCAGGGTGCTGGGCACCCATCCAGCACTGCCCTGGCTCTGCCCCCTGAGCAGTAACCACAGCTGAGCTCTCTGATGACCTGCCCATAAAAGCTGCACAAGTTCAGGCTTGCCAGGGTCTGCAGAGCTCCATTCTCCACTTACACTCAAGCCAGTTTATATTGTGTGGTGCTCCTGTCTGCCCTTTGTCGTACTTACAGCACAGCAAGAAGCAGAGTTCAGGATTAGTGCCGGGAAGTTGGGTAATGGCTTCAGCAGAAAGAGTAAATATTGTTGGTTTTGTTGGTGTTGTGGGGTTGTTTTGGATTCTGAGCTATTTTTAAGTATTGAAGTCTACCTAAAGGCTAAAGGGCTTCTATATGAATATTCTTTTACTTTTTTTGAGGCAGATAAAGTATTCAGATGTATATTTATATACACACATGTAAATATCCAAAGTTATACCCTTCTAGACTGGTGACATTTCTATGCTTATTAGGTCTAAAACAGTATTAGTGGGGTGGTTTTCTTATTATTTTTGTTTTTAAAATTTGTAATTCTAGCTGTAAGCACATATACATACAGGCTGGTTCTAATATTCCTAAGTGTTACTCATGTGGAATTTTCATCATGAATAAGTACACTTCTGCAGTATATTTTTCCTGGGCAGTGGTACAAACCATTACAATGAGGACAGCAGGCAAACCATTACAGCAATTCTGAGCCACTGCAGAAATAGGTCCTCAAAGTTTATATTTTCCCAAACTACAGCAGCACATCAAGTTTTTTTTTCTTGCTAAAAGGTAGAAACTACTTATTGATCTCAGTTTTTTATGAAACATAGTGAAAGCAAATAAACTTCCAGTTGTGTCAGAAACTGCGTGAGCCAGAGTTTACCCTCACTGAGTGTAACTCTGCCTGGCTGCTCAAATGCAAGCAATGGCAGAAATCCTCTCTCTGTCTTTAGTTTAGAGATTAAAACTAATGTTTTTGAAAGATGAGGCAGGATATCGGTTACTGAGCTTGAGGCATCATTACTTCAAATCAGTGATTTGCAACACAACCAAAGCATCAATTTAAAGACGTTGTGAGAATCATTAATAGCTAATTAATTCACTTATGTAATTTTTCCCTTTCTTAGAGGCCATAAGCAGAGTGCAGAGGTGGGCTAGGTGCTTCCAGCAAGTTACTGCTGCCATGGAGGGTGCAACAGTGGGCAATGAGCTCCACAGAAGCCTTACCCCTGCCAGCTGTCTGCACTGGGTGGATTCAAACCACCTCATACACTCATTGGGTGAGTGTTGATACAACTTGTTATTTCCTCCCAGATGGAAAGGTGCTTCTTTTGTCTGGACTAGATTTCCCAGGTTTGTATGTATTTAGATCACAGGGACTGGATGTTGAAAATACAAACTTAATTAACACATTTCATCCACACAAACCATGAAATGGTGTTACTGTATATAATCAAGACTGTGTTTCTGTCATAGGGTGCATCAGGTAACTGATGTTTGTTGCCTAGGATCCTAAATATATATTTGGTTTCCTAAATAGTTGTGGAGTTTCTTTAGATCAATGGAGTTCACAGTTCTTTTGTTATTCACTGGGTGGTAATACTGTTAGTGAGCGAAATACTTCAATTAGAACAAATACTTTTTTTAATCTTCAATTTATTCTTGTTTCTGCCTGCACCAGAATTAAATATTAAGCAAAACAAAGTAGGAAGGCTGCAATCGTTCCCTAATGAGGCTTCTTGCACTTTTAATCATGATTTGTTGGTGTCACTGGATTTCTGTTACTCTCAGGAGAACTGAATATGAATTCATTTGATTAACCACATTTGAACTAAATGTATAGGGACAAGCTCTGTACTTAATATAGCTTTCTATGGGACAGAATTATAACCATCAGCGTAGCAGCATCTCTGAATTAAATATAAGTATGTACATACACAGGTAGGTACCAAGCCCCCAATGCACACATGCTCTCCCACTAAGATCTGTGAGACCAGCATTTATGAGAAAATAGGCTCAGAGGCTCAGTTGGTCTCTAATGAAACATGATCTTGGACCTGGAAAAGGGGGATTGGGGATGTCGGTATCTACACACTTACACTAACACTACACACTGTTAAAGCAGTGAAATGAGGAATTTGGCCTATAGTTCACTGAAAAGGCATCAGCAAGGTTAAAGCCAAACATAAGTAAAAGCTTGTTTGCTGGGCCCCCTTGTTCAGCATATAAATGATACTGTCAGGAGTTTTGAGTCGAACACTTCAGTCTGTTCCTGGAAAGCACCACTGGCAGAAAAAAATTTTCAGTAGAACTCAAGAACTGAGAGGAAAATATTGTATAAATCAGTTAACAAGCTGACCCACAGGCAGCCAAACTAAAGAGGACTCATTTCCTATGGATTTGTGTCTCTTCTGCCTCACTGTCTGCTTTCCAGTTCTCTTCCACCCGTCAGCCCTGCCTGTCCCTCATGCCTCCAGGACCTGGCAGGGAGGGCTGCACGCATGGCCAGAGCAGCACGGCTGTGTGTGCAGTCGTCTTCTGTCTCCATCTTGCACAGGACTTGCAAGAACTTGACACTCACAGAGACCTCTGCCCTTCTGTAAAATGGAGTTAAAACTGGGGGGGAAAGAGCAAACAGATGACAGGCAAGCATTTGTATGACACAATTATGTTGTAACCTCATTTCCCTAAGGAACTGTGTACTTTTGAAGGTCAGTATTTCTAGAGATTGGATATTTTGCTTCTTTTTAAAAGCAAGTAAAAAGATGCATAAAAACAATCACAGAGGTGGCATTGTGCTTTCTCTGAGTAAATATCCACAAAGACATTCCAGATTGTCATATTCCACAATATACATATCCTAACCCTGCTGGCTATGTACCTTGGGTTAAACTGCACCCCAGATATTAAGGGCCTGCAGTGCACAAGCCCCACAGCAAACAAGCCTGCCCCCTTGTATGGTAGTCTCCAGAACTGCTGCATTTATGCCATCTAGACATTTTAATATTTGGGAGAGAATTTGAAATTGAAGGAATGACTCCTCCTTGACAAAACAAAAGACGACCAGTTCCTCCTTTGGAACGATGCTGGTGGTGTCAGTAGGATTCCAACATGATAATTTACTTCAGCATTTCTGAGCTGGGGAGTTCTCTTTGATAATGTATGTCAGATTTTTCCTAAAAAGACCAGTTGAAATTGTAGGACTAACTGAATGCAGCTGTGACATCCTCAGTACCCTGTAGCACAGTTGTCAGAGCAAGTACGCACTTTTCTTTTTCTTTACTCTGTTTTGCTTGTTTGCTTGTCACTCGAGTTTGCCCATGAGTGTTTGCCTTGAGCTGTTCCCACCCAGAAAGAATGCTAGGGCTGGGTGGTAAATAAGGGACAAAGATAGTATCAACACAGATAACAATGAGGGGGTTTGTATGTGGCTTTTAAGACAGAAATGTTGAAAAAAATTGGGGTAATTTGAAATTTTCTAGCTTTCATTAAACAAAAAAAGTTGAATTTGTATTGAAATCAAGTAAATTATAAGTAGGATTTTTGGTTTTGTTTTTGCTCAGTTCTGAAATTCACATAGGTGTGACTGAAAAGAATGATTTTCCCTGACATAAAAATGTTAAATCATCAGAACCTGCCTCTGGACTCACTGGATACATATGTATCTCCTGTTCTCTATTTTACTTTTGTATCACACATATAATGTATGAGCCCTACCTTTTTCAAAGCATATGCTAGGACTGTGTAGTTTAGATAGTTTAGGTAATAAGTTACATGTGCAACAAGTCCTTGCTGGATAGAGAGTTCTTGGTATTTCTCCTTTCATTTTTCCCTTTCCAATATATATATCCTACAAAGCTTGAAAGCTTTGGAAAAGACTAGACATAATTTAATCACTTACTAATAACTTAGAAATATTTACTTGGACCTAAATTTTGTTCTTCCCTTTCTCTTTGTCATTTCTGGACTAAGAAAAGTATTTCTAGCAGTATCAAAAATATTGGCATTGTACCACAGCACTCAGAAACCATTGAAGAGTAGTCAATGCAAATGGTAAACGAAGGTTTTTGTCATATTGTGTGATCTCTGACTCTCACCAAAGTGAGTGAGTTTGAAATTCCCTCTGTGCTATAAGGTATGATATTGTCTGTTTACTTTGAAAGTTTTGATTTTAGTGTCTAACACTACTTTCTGCTTGTGTTTTTCACTCGTCGTCCCTCTAGTTGCGTGGATTTTCAGCCCACCCAGCTTGACAGAGCAGTTCTGCCTGGAAGTATACTGGGATCAGCTTTCTTTTGAGATACCTTGTACTTGCTGCTTTTGCTTCAGGATCCTAGAAATTTAAGAGTCTACTTGACTGGAAAGGTATGGGAGTTACTGCACTCAGAAAAACTTTCATTTTACCAAAGAATAATCAGCTGCTTACAAGAATATTTCAGTTGTCTTCCCTGCAATTCTGTGTTGTAATTTTGTATTACTATTTCTAAATACTCTATAATGGATCTGCTCCTATAAACTATTTACAGGCGTCCTACAGGCTGGACTTTTGTTCAGCTTTACAGATAGTTTACATGGGTTTCAATAGGTTGTCAGATCACTGCTTATTGGGAGTATCTCAGTGAGACTTCAGTGATGCAGAGAACCTGGGTAACTCACAAAGGCTGAGGGTACCTGAATTGTTATGATCTGACCCATAACTGTCCTAAGAAGGAGTTAAATTTAGCAAAGAGCTGGGAATCCCCATGTCTGAGTTCTGCACCAATGTTCTCAGATTCTAAATCATCACAAATGCTTGTTTTTCCCAAAACCAAACACCCTTCTGACCTCTCTAATTTTCTGATATAAACTAGGAATCTTTTCATGATAATCAGAGTCAAGCATCAGTTCCAAAAAGCCATCACTGCGCATTATAGGCACTTATGCACATTAGAAAACAAAACAAAACAAGCAGTCTACCACTTTCCTGGATTAATGCTATGAAGGATTTTATGGGTGGTCCATAAGTGGACAGAATGTTGCACTAATGTGTGACTGCATGGCAATTAAGCTTAATTAGGGAAGGTTTTGAAAAAGACAGATGAAAGTAAATTATGGGAATGAAAGCAACTGTGCTTTTGGGGACCAGAATGTGCCACACTAGTTCAGTGAAGTGTTGCTAAAAATGTCCCCCTTCTGTCACATTCTGACATGCCTCCAACAGTTTGTCAAACCATGCGGTTTTCTCTAGAAAATGTGCTCTTAGGAGCACATTCTTCACCCGGTCTCTGCTGAACTCACTGGTTTCGTCAGGAGGCAGCTGCACTTCCATAGCAAGAGCAGCAGCAGATGACCCTTAATATTTGGCCATCCGGTTTAGTTTAGCATTACCTCTTCTCTACATGGAGTAACAATGGTAATGAATGTGGATTTTCATGTGTGCTCTGGGGAATTTTATTTTACAATTTCATATTTTTAGTGCTTTCTCAGATTAACAACTGAGCACCCCATATGGAACATCTGATTCTGGTTGTATTGATTTTTCCCTGGTGAGAAGACCTCAGTAAGCAGACCTGGAGCAGTTCCCAAGCTTCCACACTGCATGGTTTGAGGGCATTCCATCAAACAGACTCTTTCAGAGCAGAGGACTTCAGAGTTTCTGTGCTCAGAGACAGACTGTTGCAGAGCTAGGAGCCTATCCCCTCTGCAAGAAAATTGTAAAGGAAACAAAATTTAACATGCTGAAAATCCTCAGTGGAACAGAATTGCTTTTTTCTGCATTGGACTGAGTGGTTGTTACTACAGGCACCATTACAGCATGCTATGTTATACTGGATTTTATTAAATTATGGAAAATAATTAAGTAGTAAAGCAGGGGGGAAATGCTACACAATCTGCAGGCAGATCTTTTTTCTTAGCTTCGATAGTGTCTCACATTGCTTTCCACCAGGACAGTGGGATGCTTTTTTTTCCCTAATGAACTTTTTACGTCTGAGATGAAATACTGATTCTGTGGACAATTTATTAAGAAAAGCACCAGTTTCATGTGAGTTTTCAGTCCAATGGGGAATTTATATGTGGAAATCATATATGGGTATAGGGAAACACCTCATAAAAAGAATGACTACGTGGTCAGCAGCTGTAATTTATGCTCATTCTCTTTTAATAAAATATATGTGTTCAGACCCATCTTTTTTTTTTTAGTGCAGCTCAGCAAGGTACCCTCAACTGTAGTTGCTTAACCTTCTGACTTTCTTTGGTTTGTTTATGTAAAAAAGAAAGCTAAACCCAGCACTTTGTGTTTTCAGTTGCAAGGCTTATTCATATATGAAAGGTACGATAAGGATGCCTTTCTCCACTGGCGGAAGCTGAACTAAGTGTTGATAAAAACATCACACATAAAAGACTGTTAAAATGCAAACAGAGAGAGAAGAGGATGCTAAATAGAAAAAAGAAGATAGATCTGGATTTTGATGGCTGACCATGAATGGCTGTGCACAGGTAATCCACATGCATTAAGGCCTAGGCTCTCCATGTTAAGGTATATATTTACCTGCACATACGCAGGTACAAAAGCTGCAAATGAGGTATGTGCCCACAAATGACAATTTTCTGTGGGTCAAATTATGTGGAAATCTCTCAAATTAAAAATTTCATTCCTAGCATGAATGCTCTAACAAAACCTCTAGATGGGATCTCATATTTAGCACAATTTCTGAAGAGAGATCCCCTTAGCTGGGTATCAGGTCCCCTAGCTTGCTCAGATTCCGTGCTTGGTTCCTCCTTTGCAACTGGGAAGTGAAGGCATAGCTAAAGAGTTGCTGGTGTGTGAGGTGATGAGAAACTTCTATGCCTGAAACTGTGGTAGCATAACACATGTGAGGGGAGCTGGCACTATCTCCTTAGCAGAGTTGTTACATGACATCCACAGACTCATTCTGTAATTGTGATAATCAGATATTGGTGGAAGCCTTATGCAGTTATGAAGCAGCAGGTGAACAAGACATTGCTCCACTAAAAGTCTAAAATAAGCATTTATTACTTCCTGCTAGGTCACAGAAACATCACTCATTTGTCATTTTGATGATAACCACTCTCTTTTCATCTTCATATTCTTAAATACTCTGTCCTGCATCTCTTTTGCACAGGCTGTAAATGTCCCCCATCCAGCAGGTTTCCCAAGATGTGCAGTATCCCTGCTGGCAGCTTCTGCAGCAGCCTGATCTCTGGGAGTTTCTGGGACAGACTCAGAAAGGAATTTTCTGTCAAATAAATTAGTAAGGGTAAAGGCTGGTAGTTAGGTTTTGCTCAGTTAGCGACAAGGAAAATTCACCTGCATCAGGTCTGGCTGCATAACAGGAGCCTACAGTGCATCAAATTTTGGCCTTCTGTGATTTGGATACTTTCTAAATCATATTTTATGCCAGAGTGCTGCAATGTTTCTTGTTGGAAGAGCTAGGGAAAAGCGAATTTTTACAGCTTGAGGAGGCCTGGAGCTCAGCAGCTGGAGCTATTCTCCCTATTCTTTCCCCCCACTGCAAGACTTCACAAAGCGTTAAAGCCAGCAAAAGTGAGGCGTACAAAGAGACCTGCCAAAAAAATACACTAACAAAGCAAACAAGTCCATTATTTTCAGTTTTCTAGGAGACATGTGTTAGTCTGTATGTACTGTATTTCTGCAAGAAATGTTTAATATTTACAGGTGAAGGAACTCAGGCTTGCTGGTATTTTTGGATTCCTTTCTAACCTGCTCTCATTTCTTTTTCTCCCTACCTCCTTTCCTCTTTGTGGCTCTCCAGTGTAAGTGGCCACAGCAAGCCCCTGTTCAGGATCCAGGAGGAATCCTTCACCACCAGCCCAATGTGAACCTCAGCGACAGCCGCTGAAACGCCTTGATCACACACTCCCAGCACCCTGCCCTGCCAGCAGCTGGAGGAAACTCCAGTTTATGTTAATAAGGTGCAGAGAGTGGCCAAAATATTTTGTGAATTTTCCGGCTCAAAAGGGTAATGAAGCTACCTCTGTCTCAGTACACTGGCACGGGAGCAAGGTAAACAACTGGGAAACATGTTTCAAAGGAGAAGTACAGAGCACAAACGCCGTGGGTTTCACACTTCCGCTGGGGGCTGAGCTTTGCCTCTTTCTACCTCTTTTCCAGACTGGCTGCACCCTTTTGCACAAAAGAGGGGGAGGGATGGGGGAGGGCGAGCAGGCTTTTCTGTGGATTAGCTTCAGGCAGCTCTCGCCAGGCCAAAAGTTACACTGGAAAGCATTTCTTAATTTATAGCAAAACAATTAATTGTTTAATATGTAAAGTATACCCAGAAAGTTATTCCCATAAGTTTGATTTAAAATCTACCTTTTTATTAGCTTTGAGCAAAAGAAACCTCCACACTGCTGTGAGCACGGTCAGATTCTTTGGGCTTTCTTCAAAAAGCTCGCTCTTTTTGTCATGCCTCTCTGACCTCCTCCCTGTTAGTCCCAGAATGAAAAGCAAGCCAAAGATCTGCTGAGAAATGGGCCGAGCCACTGCTGACCTTTGCAAATCCAATTTCTTCAAAGTGAGAGCTAATCGACGTGTTCCCACGCTGTGTATTGCTGGAACTTACGATGCAATTCAAGGAATGAATTCACCATGGTGCAATCTCATTTTGAATTCAGTTTTCTTGCTATGTGTCAGAGGGTGAAGGAGGCAGAGTGTGGTACAAGTTATACAGAGCAGTCACACACAAGTTTCACAAACCACATAAGTCTGTCTTTGAAAGATTTTGCACTTTGGAGGGGCTCTTTCCCTTAAAATTTAAAATATACTGGCCATCCCACCAGCCCCTTCTACTTTCCTCCCCCTGAAAAACAGAAAGACATTTTGTAGTGATTTAAAACAAAAATAAGCTGATGAGAGTTTGTACTAAGTAATCTCCAAACAAAAAGAAAAATAGGTCTCTTAGGGTATTATCTGATGTGTAACTGAGGTGCCTGGTGGGGAGATTTGTATGCACAGGAGCTATAGGTTAATGGGATTGTGCTAGAGGGAGACCTTTAAAATTCATTTTTAAAATTAATATTCTCTCTCACTTTGCATATCGCTTTGGTATGAGCGCTATTCTGATTTCACAGCAGCCAGTCCAAAACTCTGTGCAAGTTTTGCAATCTCTATTGGTACCACAGCTGTGCCTGAAGGATCCATGCAGGAAAAGCATATTCCCAGCCTAAACCTTATAATCTTGTTTCAACAGGTGCCTGGAGACCAACCCCCTCCCTGTTTTCCAGAAGGTGCTGCTGTTTATCTCCCACACTGCTGGCCAAGTTCTGCTAGAGCCCAGCACTGGGCAGCCCAATAGATCCAGTGGAAGCTGCCGCAATGCACCACAACCTGGCATGTTTGCATAATGCTGCAACTTTTTGTCTGGGGCAAAAGGGACAGGAGAAGACTCTCACTCCTCATTTAACTACTTTGGGGCATATATCATTGGTAGCATGTCTCAAGTGCTTTCATCAGCACCAAAGAGAGCAGTTATGTTATTCCCAGTGTAGCATTATTCTTGGTGTGCCTCTCTAGGAATGCTGCCTCTCCATCTTGGAAGCCCTGGCATGGCAGATGGCAGTCAAGCTGTTCCATGTTTGGTGCCTTACTGCAGACTTCCCGGCACATGCTATACCTGGCCAGTTTGGTCACGTAGTAGAAGCAGAGATATTGCAACTTACTTTGTTCATTACCATCTTCATTGCGCAAGCGCCATTCCATTAGTGCTGATGTAATGGACCATCAAGTCCTGGGGCTAATGGGCTAAGCTGTGCCCCGGTTGTACACTGAAGGCTTCCAGAGGAAGCCTCAATACTCTAATTTTGTTGTTGTCCTTAGCAAAGCAAATGAAAATATATCATTGTTCTCAAAATTCCTGAATGAAGCAAGTCTTTTTTAAATTTGATTTCCATAACCATGAATAGTAAATTTCCTCCATTCATAACTGGTTTATAAAAGAGTTTGCTAACTAACCAGATCTGAAAAACTTTCTTTCTCAGTGAGTATTGCAACAAGAGAATTGCTTGTGTTTTTATTACTTTCTCAATATTTTTGTTATCCTCTTTCCCAAGACATGATTAGATTTTCCAGTCTTCTGGACATCAAAGATTTTGGAGAAGAGATTGTATAAACTGGATAGGTAACAGCTGTTACCAGATGGATTTACTGGTGGAAAGGGGAGAGGGCTAATTTGTTTTATGTGTTTCCTCCCATTGCTGGCACCTTTCACTGGGGCACACTGTTCCTGTCCTGTGACAGGGAGTGTCTTTGCACAGAAGGAGCCCTTGTCCACAGGATTGCACTTAACTTTGGGTTTCACTGTTGTTTATAAGTGACTTTTCCAACTACCTTCATCATAGCTCTTTTACCTGGTCTTCCAGCAGTTTATTAAAGAGAAAAAGAATTGGAGAGCAGCTCCAACTTTGTTAGATAATAACACTGATTGACAGATTTTCACTTCTGACCTTTTCAAGACAGAGTTTTGTTTGCTCTACTTCTGGATATCTGATGACACTTTAAGTTGGATTTATTTTTGTAAAATAAATAATTGAATTCTTTAAGAAAGGTCATAGCACTAAAGGAGAGCTTCAGCTTGAATGAACTGTATCATCTCTGCTGCACATTTAACATGGGAATCCTCTATTTCCTCATCTTCTGTAAAATTCCTTGTGCTCTTCTTTTAGATGACTCACTGTTTAGGAAAGGTCTTGGAGGGTAAATGGTGATTTGTAGTATCACAAAGTACGAGCTGGTAAAACAGATTGTGTGCATGTATAACATGATTTTCGTGTATTGTTATACCAACAGTATCTGATCCCTTTCAGATAACAGTAAAGCAACCTACAGCTTTGACCAGATTCAAAGAAACTTGCACTGCTTGTTCTTTTCTTTCTTATTTTAGGTTTCATCTACTTGCTTTGACATTTCTGTATTGTGTTTATGAGTACCTACTCTCATGTTCTTCAAACTTCAGCAAAAGAGAAAACTTTCAATATACTTTGCTACAAAAAATGTCCCATGCCCTACAAATATTCAAAGACATTCAGTCTGATTTAAAAATTTAGGAGGGACTGGCATCTTCTCAATCTAGTCTCATTCTTCCTGAGGTAGCCTAGATTAATACTTTTGATCCTTTCCTGCTCTGAGCAACTTCAGAGTCCATTACCATTGCAGGAGAGGAGGCTCTGGCTTCACCCAGTCTATGAGGATCCTTGGACATTAGCAAAAATACTCAGATTCTCACAGAGTTTAACCTTCTTCAAGCAGGCCCTCAGGCACTGGGCACCACATCTAGAGGAGCATCACTGGAGCAGATAATCTGTGTCAATGACTGCTGGGTTGATGTTGGAAGAATGAATTCCAGCTGAAGAAGAACAGAAGAGAAGCCATATCCAGAAAATCACCTCTAGTGTGATTTTTTTTTCTTTATGCTTTAGGCCTTCATTAATTTCAAACTGCATTCTTCCACCTCCTTAATTTGCACCCTGACCTGTGCTACATATAGTTAAAGCAAATGATCCCAAAAAGTGAGGAAGTCCATTTAAAAGAGTAATTGAGCTCTTGTGCAAAGCCCAGAGTATTTTTTCTGCACGAGTGGAGTAATGAGAACAGCTCTGCCAGTTTGAAGACAAAGTTTTCCATCTTTAGGGAACATTTAGACTGCAATAAGGATTGAACTACTAAGCCAAAGGCAAAAATGCAGAGGAGGCTCAAGACCATCTGGGCAGTTTGCTGTAAGATCGGGGCAGCAAGTTCCTTGATTTTTCTTTGAAGAAAACAAGTTTGCTGTTTGATACAAGTAGGGAAAGAAAGAATTGTCTGACTAATAGTGAAAGATACAATGAAATCTAGATTGCAGTCCCCGTTTTACACACAGCCCTTTCCATATGCCAGGTTAGGACCCATGCAGGTGAATGAATGTTACGCTGTTATCTCTGGATCCTCATATTGGGTGCTAGCACATGCAGAATTAAGCATGCTTAGTGCTTGTACTTTGGCAAAGACTGGTGTGAATCACAGCCTTTTAAAGATGTGTTAAACAGAGCAGTCTCTTGCATCCAGAAGAGGGATCTTGTTGGCAAGGCTAAAAATCAGCAGGAGCTTGTGCATGTGGTCCTACCAAATGGTTGCCAAGCTATGAAAGCAACAGGGAATTCAGTGCAGGCCTGGAGGTAGTGTATGTCAAGATAAAGCTAAGTTTCATAGAATCATAGAATCACAGAATGATTTGAGTTGGAAAGGACCTTAAAGATCATCTAGTTCCAACTCCCCGTGCCATCAGAAGGGACACCTTCCACTAGATCAGGTTGCTCAAAGCCCCATCCAACCTGGCCTTGAACACTGCCAGGAATGGAGCATGAAGTAATTTCTCTTTCTTTCACTCCCACAAGCTTTTTGCGCAGGAGCTGAAGGACTGTTTTCAGCACTCTATTGACAGACTATGCTATAGTTATTTTTACTACTTCCTTATCATGTATTTCAGGCTCTGCAGTGACAGTGATAATGATTAAATGATAAAATAAAAAAATCATTAGTTTAACTATTTGCCATAAAGAAACATTTATTTATGGTGACTTTAAAATGTCATAGCAATACTCTGAAGAGGTACATAAACTGTGAAGTTTAATATATATAGCCAACAGGGCCTTAAAGTTCCATGGCTCGAGATCTCCACTACAAAGACATGGCAATATTTTTCTTTTAATGTATTTGCATCTTCATAAAATCTGTTAAGCTGCAGCTTGCAGAGGAAGTGTAAAGCACAAGGCAAATTAAAGTACAGTAACCCTGAAAGGACAAATTGATCTAACCAGAGATGTGGTACTTACAGGAAAAAGAATCGAGATATACTGATGGCTCAGTGCACAGAAGCAGCATTTAATATGATGGAAAACTGACTATGAACTAATTCTGTCAGTTCTGTGCTGGCCTATTTCTCATTTTACATGGCAAATAGTTTGATCCATGTTATAGGGTAGGTAGTTTTACAACTCTGAGAAATTTGCTGTCCCAATCTAAAGATGAAATAATTTAATCATAGGAATTTCACTAGGCATTTTTCAAACTGATTGAATCAGGTTTCACTGTTTACAACCTCTGTATTTCTGTGAGTATTGCATGCAGAGTTAAATTAGGAGCACAACCTGCTTGTTGACTGTAGTTGGAGCGAAAATGGAAATTTGGTTAGTTGCTATTATTTATAACTCCAAAGCATTTAAGCTTGAATATCTGTGTTTTCTGTTTCTCCTAAGGGTTTCCTTCTTTTTATGAATTTCTGTCTGTAATCTTGCCATTCCAGTGCCTGTAAATACATATACTCCCATGTAGTTTAGGAAGGAATTATAGCATTACAGTGATTTTGGGCAGATTTGAGCTCTGTTATATTCCTATAACATCTCAGAATTTCCAGGGGCCTCAGAAGGGTTGTTCCAGATTTATGGTTGTATAACACCGGCAGAATTCTATCTTTACATTTGCATTCAGAGCTAATGTGTTAGTCATCCAGGTCCGTAAAGAGGTTAATTTTCTAGTCCAGTTCGTCAGTGCTGTTTTAACTGTTGCACTCATAACATTTATGAATTTCTTAATTAGATTATGGTAAATAGGTTTAAAGATAAACTGAACTTTTAACGATTGAAACTGCTGATATTTTCTACTAATTTCTAGATCTGTTATATTACTGGTACTTTTGGGGAAAGTTCTGATTTACAGAATATGATCTTACAGTGTGTTTTATCTTATTGGCTTCTTGCCATATTGTCAGAATGTAGTGTATTCTGACAGAGGCAACCAGGATGCATGCTTCAGCATGCAGAGAAAGAGTGCAAAGCTGGTTTTAATTTTCTAGAAACAGATCCTAGTTACAGTGTTCCTCCAACTGAATGGCTTTTTATTGTTGGGTTTGTGCTTTTGATTGGGTTCTTTGGTTTTTTGGGGTTTTGTTTTTTAGACATGTATCATACATTCACAGGAAAAGTCCAAGTTTCAGAACTTTTCTTAGAGTGAATGTAATGCTTTTGAGAGTTTTCCTGGAAATCATCGTTTTCTGCCTGCTCACAAATACAGCACTTACTTACATGTCTCTGTCTGCCACACTCAAGAAAGATCCCTTACAAAATGCTCCATATTTTTGCACCCTTTCTCAGATGGTACTTCTCTAGGAAAAAAAAATAGCCTGTTTGGTATTATGCTGTTTCAAAAATTGCCAAAAAATTCCATTTAAGAAAATTCATCTTGAGAAGTAGTATCTTGAAGAAGATACCAACTTAAGAAGTAATGTCCTCTTGATAACCTCTGTGAAGAGTTTTTGGTTTTCAAGCATCTGTGTAGTTCAGTTGAACTATTTATTCCCCTCCCACTAGTAATTTAATACCTGTATTTTCCATGGCACTATTCAGCAGTGTGCAAAATGTTACTAGCAAAAGGGCAAAAAAAGAGAAATATTCTGATTGGAAATCAGAACTGCTTCAGTAAAAGACTGGTTCAAATACGCACTGAATGGGGGTTAAGTTGTCAGTTTCATTTGTAGGCAGTTCATGTGAGATCACATGAAAATTATCTGGAAAAAAGTCTGAAGATCAGCACCTTAGTGATGTCTTTTCTTATCTTGAGCACTAATGTGTTTTTCTTCTTGCCTTCTTTCCATCTTTATTCATCTAGCTGTATATATAAAATTAATTATTAGTAATAGATACAGATACAATAATTTTGCCTTTCCTCCCCCACCTGTCCTTCATCTTTTCGCTCTCTTTCCTTCACTTCAATTATTTTTCAAGTCAATATTTGAATGATTACAAATTAAAGAGCTGTTTTTGAAGATACAGTGGTGTGCACTCTTCTTATTTGCATTTAGGTCCCTGTGATAATATTCTGTTAAGATCTGACATAGAATTTTCATTTTGAAGAACTAGACAGATTTCTGAAACTGAGTATAACTTTTTGAGTGATAAGATACCAAGAAGCATTTAACAACTTTACAGAAAGGATTGTTTTTCTGAAAGTGTTCAACCCGGATAGAACCAGGGAGTTTAGAAATTGTGTAGAAAGTCATGCCCTCACAAGATTTGGCCACAGTCTAGGTCAAGAGTTAAATGAGGTTTAAACAAGGTTCATGTCTTGATGCTTTGCATCCATAGGTGAAGAACTTGATATGAATTTTAGCATCTGTACCAGCAGTTGGTACACAATTCATTTGTTGTCAGCCTTTTTAAGTACTACATTTTAAAAATCTTTTTCAGCCTGAATGGTGTTTCTCTGACAACACTTATGGGGCTTTAAAGCTGTGCCAAACAACTGGGTTTGTTCTTGTTTCTGTAACATTTTCTACAATTTCTGCCAAGGTATTGACATATGTGTAGAATTTTGCATTTGTTGAACTTCAGGGTTATTTTAATTTTGTAGGTTTTAGTCAATAATCATCAACTACTGAGATTAAGTATGAGAAATTATATTCATTGGAAGAAGCACAGTATACCACAAGTGCACTGGAAGATGAAAAGCTGGTACACAGAAATACTATACTTTTGAAAAGTTTAGTAATGTCAGTTTGGGAGTCCTTTCACAAGCTTGCATATGAGGTGGATTACTTTGTGTAACAGTTTCAATTCTGTTTTACCTCAGGAGTGATTCTCCTGAGCACGGCTGACTCTGCAGTCTGCCTTTCTTTTAATCTGAGTACAGGAATGGAGTTGTTATGCATTCTAATCCACACCACCAAAGTAGTATCTGAACCTACATGAAGTTTAGCAGCAAGAGGCTGAATGTGGCACCTTAATTTGTGTCCATCTCTCTCACTTTTATTTATAAAACCATTTCCAAAAGGCATATCATGCTAGCTCCTTCCAGTTTTGATAATGATGGTTAACCTCCAGAACAGCTTGGCTTTAATGATATTTTCTCAGTTAGAATGTGATTCATGAGCTGCCTTGCTGATTGAGGAAGCTTCAACTATTTTTTCTTTCAAAACAGATACTTACCCTTACCTCCCCAGCTGGACAAAGCCAGTGATGAATAATCACTTTTATCGCTTTTCTGAAATATCAAAGTTGTCTCCTCTTGCAGTAGAGCATTCCAAACTATTCAAGGAGAAAGCAGACCATGTGAATATCCTTGCTGAATTCCTAATTGTTTGCTCTGGCAGTTTCCAGTGAAGCAGCTGGTTGTCTTTGGAAAGCTATGCTTGTTGTTTTGGGTTTGAACATCATGTGTCTTTAATTTTCAGCACTAGCCACAGGGATAAGTATCACAAATATCTGCTTGAAGGCCTTTTGCCCTTGGGAACCCAATATATACTTGGCAGCCTCTCTGACAGTGGGACTGAGAGGAGAATCAAAGTTGACTCATTGCCTTATATCCCCTCAGGGAAAAGAAAAAATAAAAAGGGCAATTGCTGCTTCCTTCAGTTGCCTGGAGCAAGTCTTTCCTGTTTTGTACAGAATAAACTAATGTCATTTCTAAAACAATCTTTCCTCTGTATGAAAAATTATTCCATCCAGTATCATACAGCTGATTCTGGGGCTTGACTTCCTTGCACCCCAATGCTGTTCTGGGTGGACTTCAGAAATCCATAACCTCACACATAACCAGAAACAGACACTCACATCTTTTACTTGATACTTACCTCCAACAGAATCTACTGTCATATTCTTCAGCTCAGCATACAGTAAATTCTAATGAAAAATGAATTTGTACGGTGCTGTTTAAGCTTGCAGGTGGAGAGAACATGGAGTGTTCCTTATTTATTGTGTCCAAGCTGTTACCAGACTCTGGTCTTATATTGCACAATTATGACCAACATAAATGAGCATCTCACTATGACTTTTAGTGTAGATATGTTCATTACTCTGCCCATGGGTATAACTTCCCAAATATTCCCCGCTTTATATGCCACATTGAAGTGAAACAGTCATTAGTGTGCTGGTAACATCATAACACAAAGGGGAAGTCTGAGCCCCAATGTATGCATTAGCTAAAGATTAAGCAGGGTGCCAGATGAGCTTTGATTCATTTTAGAAATGTTGCTAGGCAGAGCTCCAAGCTCACACCAAGTGATGCCAAGATATTTGCTCATGTCTCCATAGCCCCGTATCTCAAGTGGTGCAACTGCCAGAAATAATTTTCCTTAATAAAAACTTCATGCATTTTGCATGTTGCTTTTTCTTATGTAAATCTGATTAGTTTATGATTTCGATTTGAAAGTAGAATTCAACTGTTGTATTTTAGATCTGAAAAGTGTCTTTCTTTAAGACAGCTTTTCCATTTTTCTGGGAAACACATTCCTTTTATTTTATAATCAGCTCAACTCAGCACAAGAATCTTATGGGAGGTGGTGGCAATTATCAACTAAGCAAGTCCATCATTTTATTTCTAAGTCTCCAAGTTTTGCTGTTAATCCTGAAATTCAGTGCTTTTCTAGGGAGTATGCTTTAGAGTCGATGAGGGATTTCTTATACCACTCAAATACAAAAGAGAATTTTAGCTTGGGAAGAAGCTCTCCCAGATGAATGGATGTATTAGCTTAGCACAGATCTGAACTTTGTCTTGCAAAACACTGCACAGGCTTTCAGTGATACAGATTCCATTGAAATCAGCTGTTGTCTCACAGCTGAAAATTACAGGGCTCAATATGGTTTTAAATATTCCAAAGGTAAGTTGGTATGACATTTTTGGTACTTCATTTAAAATATGCTTACATATTACTAAATTATATCAATATATGTATTTAATTACTCTGTCCAACAAAAAAAATACGGCTTTGATCTGTAAGAAAGATCCACTCTTTGCATTTGCAGGACTGTAAAGTATGCCTGGACCTATTTGTACAGTTAGCATAATTTTTGCTTTGTAACAAATTCCTTAAGTTATAAGCACTTTAGTTTTCATTAAAGTATGATTCCATTTGCATCTTTTATGTCTGCTTCCAGTAATTCATTGGCATGCAAGGACCAAAGCTCCACAATCAGTGTTATATATTTGATACAGAAGAGCCAGACAGAGGTGTGGCACAAGGTAAAGTCCTTTTATTTCTCCTTCTTTATTCCTTTTAGCTCTGCTTCACACTAAGGTACAGAAACCATCTTGCGCAACATTGCGCAGAAATAGGAAGGCACCCAGTACTTGAGTGAGGACTGAAGCGAGAAAAACAAATGTGATGTTGAGAGCAAAGCACAGCAGAAAATACTTTAGGAGGATCTATAAAAAGTTTAAATTGGTAAAACATGTATGTGGGTGGGTTAGAAAGAGAATAAAGCATAATTAAGTTACTGAGGCCTCAGCAGGCCTCTGAACATTGTTCAGCATGCATTAAAGTTTTCTTTAAAGAAATGTTAAGAATACCCACATCCTTAGAAAGGGGACTTTTTTTTGTAGTTTAGCATTAATTTTGCCAAATGCATGAAAGCAGCCCTTTCCTGGACTTTCCATCATTCTGCTGCAGGGCACTGAGTATATTACAGGAACACAGGAAGGCAAAAGTCCCACCTTCTGCAAAGTAGTGACAGAGCAGGGCTGTGCATATCAGGCACAGCTGACAGTCAGAGGAAATTCTGCCGTTCTGCATGAAACAGGGCAGTGGGTCACATCTTCCAGATTTCTGGCTCTCTGCATAGCCCCCTCTGGGGTCCCTGCCTACACACTAATACAAGGAGGAGCATGGATGACTGTGAGGCAATAGCTTTGTCCTTTCTCCCTTTGAAGTTGTGGAGAGCAGAGAAAAATTGCCAACCACAGAAAAGTATCCTTGCAGCTACTGAACAGCATTTCTAATTGCTCTATAATGTGGACAGTTTAGGTCCAATGCCCCTATGCCATGAGTGACCCAGACACTGCCCTTTTCTCCTTCCCCCCACCCTCTGCTCGTCCTTCTCTTTCCCTGGAGCTTCCTGGGGGTGACCCTGAGTGACCATCACAGCAAAAGACCCAGGCTTCTTTACAACACTCTCTGTTCCACCCGAGGCTGACTGAAGAAAGCACAACTGTGAACTTCCTAAAGCATTTTGTTTAAAGATAGTACTTCTGCAGCCAACACAGCAGAGCAAATCTCCTGAACCCAACCATGTGTGTGCCATGGTGCACACAGTGCAATACAGGTAGGTCCCAAAACTGAAGTCAGACAGGGATTTTGGCCCCCGCTTCATTAGATAGTCTTTCATTTAACACTCTTTCTCATGGTACCGAAAGCCCAAGGCCTCTGGGAGCTGGTTCTGTCCCTTGTCAGGCCTGTGTCCTCCCCAAAACATCCTTACAGAAATGCTCAGCTGGCTTTGTCATACTGTGGGACTCCTGCACTGGCAGATTAGTGTAGTACTGTGGCTGGGAACGTCACGTACAGCTGCTATAATTGTGAAATTATGAAGACTATGAAGACTAATGAGGATTTGAGCTGTTATTTTTCTCATAAATATGCATTCTAATGTACAGAAAAAACACAACGTTGACTGAAAATATTGTGATCTTCAGGAGAAAAAAAAATGTTAGCCAGAAGTGTCATGCCTTTCCATATGGTCCAACTAAAAAAATAAAAATACCTTTTATAAAATGGCTGCCAGCCAACATTTCAGAAATATTTCCTTTGTGTTTCTGCTCAAAGTGATTTATGTCCAAGTACTCTCTAGCTGGTTCTCAAATTGCAGTAATGATTTTGATTGTTTGTTTATAATTTTTTCTGAACATTTCTGCCTGCCATGTCATATATTCTGAACCAGTAAAAGTGTTAATCATAGGCAACTGCTGTGCCCATGTAGAGTCCATTGTTCTGTCTTGTCTCTGACTGTTCACATGTATTATATATAAGTTTTTGGAGACAAAGGAGGGGAAAAGGATCATGTACTTACCTTTCTGACCAAGAATATAACTTTTCAACAAAATTATCCTGACAGATATGTAGGGAAGTCAGGACACTTGGACCAAGTGGCCATTTTTTCCATGGGAAGGATTAGCATACTTGCCCACAAGAGGTGAGTCCAGAGCTGCGTGTCATCAGTCCAGAAGGTGTGAGGCAATCAGACTGTGAGGAATGTGCACTTGGACCCAGCTGTGGTGAACAAGGTCATTGTGCAGGACACTGCATGAGGAACGTGCTCCAGGACCTCAGGATTTGCCTACAAAATGTCACAGAGGAGATTTAGTTCAAACATTTGAACTGAAAATTCTGTCTGAATACCAGGCAACTTGCTTTGCTCATTTGAGTCCCATGTGCATGCTAATGTCTTGTATATCACTTGGATGATTTTGAATAACAACAGAGGAAAAGGAGAACATTTAAAAAAAAAAAAAGAGATAAGTAGAGGCAAAAGAATAGACAGTAAAAAGAAAAAGTATATTAATCCTGGAATCAACATTCAAGAATATAATGCAGTTCATATCAATATAAATATCCATATAAAGCTGTTTCAGTGAGAGAATATTGGGTTTTGTTTAAAATAAGCTCCAACAAATACTTTGATGTTTTGACAGAAGCTGAAAATTTCCATCATCATAATGCTAAAATAGTGATGTATGTGAGTTGTCTGTTGCTTTACTTTCCACCTGGTGAAAACAAGGGACAAAGCAGTTAAGGGACAACAAAGAAGAAACTTTGTTGTTCGAAGAGAAAAACCCATAGAATGCAAAGGTTTGTTTGTTGTGGTTTTGTTTTTTTTCTGCAGAAAGTACCTTTTAAGTGTAGGCATATTCTTTTCAAAAGATATCAGAGGAACTAGAAATAAAAAATATCTTATTCTCTTATTTAGTTGGGACTCCTACAGATTCACAGACACTGGCCAACTGTCTGTTGTGATCACTGTCTCATCTGACTCATGTAAATCAGCCTGTATCATTTCACTCAGTGATTCCTTTACCAAGCCTATAATAGCATTCTGCTAATAAAAAGGTTGTGATCTGATAGTGTTTTCACTTATTCTAAGTGTTCCAATGACTTTAAAAGAACTGATCACACCCATATTAGGGATTAAAAATACCACATCAATCTTAAAGTGTATTGATACCAAAAACATTATGAAACTACTACTGTCGTGCATTCAGAGTAAGGAATCCAGAAGGATTTTGTGCTGGAGGGAGGGGTTTGGAGGCAAAAACATAGTTCTTTGCTTCATCCACTTGTCTAGCCTGCGGTCTGCCTATAGATAATTCCCAGAGGATCCCCGTTGGTTGTTGCACAGAATTGTGCAATGTGGCTTGTATCCGCATGTGGTTTGTGCCACAGATGCCATTGCAGCGGTGGTGCTCTGTCACTTGAGTGTAGGTGGAGACTTCACAGACATCACTTCATGGCATAACAGTAGCATCCATCACAAATCCACATACACCACACCAAGATGAGTCTGAATCTTTTTCTGCAAGAACCTGATTACAGACAATCATGTGTGTTGTAGTTCTTTATAAAATATACTATGTTAGTGCCTCAGTGTGCCTCGTGCCATATTTTGCATTTCATATTTGCAGGATAGATGCACGCACAAGTTTACCAGCAGTGGCTGTGATTGCACAAACATGCAACAGGGAGTGTTAAGGACACACGCTGCCTTGCAAAGTCAGTTAAAGTCCTGAGAGGAGAACATGGTAGCTACTGAATTTTCTGACTGAAAGTAATTCAGTAAAACTTCATTTGGCACTCCCAAAAATGTGACTGGAAGAATAAATAATTCAAAAAAGACTCCTCAGAAACAGTCCAAAGCTTCAGGCCAAAGTATTTGTTTTAGAAGACTGTTGCCTGAACAAATCTATTCTTGGGTCTGCTGCAGCTTTTCTTTTGTTCTTGTCAACTTAGCATCTTTGGTTTTCTTACAAAAAATTTACCAGACGTAGGAGATGTGTCATGGTGGGAGAAAGAACATGGTTTTGTTTTTCCTTAACAACTAATCATCCTTCAGCTTCCAGGCAGCTATGAATATCCTCTCTTTTCTAATATCACTCCATTAACAGAAACCCCCCCAAAACAGTATTGTTACTGAAGGCAGGTATCTTCATTGATAAAGCAAGTCCCCCAGGTCTAGTCCAATTTGTTTCACAGAGCTCAGGAACTAGAAGCATCAAGAAGCCACTAGCACTAGTTTGCAGCTAGCAGCAAACGGATATTTCCACACACTAATGTTAATTTTAGGAACACAGTCCCTGAAATTTTTAGAAGACATAGAGAGTACTGGGAGTGGAAAGAAGAGAAGTTTTCAATGGAGAGAAATAGCATTTGCACTTTGTTAGACTCCAAAAATGTCTTTTCCAAATAGAGATGCTTTGTATTACACCATTCCTGTTGCCTATTTGGGGCCTTTCCATTAGATGTATGAACTTCTTGCCACAGCAATAAAGGTCAGGCACTATTGTGCCTCTTTTATGAAACTGACTAGCACTAGTCATGTATACAAACCCAGGAAGCATTTATGTATGTGGAATACATACTTAAATAGTGGACTACAAATCATTTAAAGATGCCTGTGATATGAATCATACCACAATTTCATGGATAAGTGGAAACATTATGCAACTTATTGAGTTTTTAAAGCACTAACGAATGTGAACTATACAGCAGACTCGAGCTGAACCTTTTCACCCCTTCTAATATATGCTGTGGTTATTTAATATTCCTTACTAGAGAGTAATGCTGACCTACAAGTCAGCAATATATTAGGCACCAGAGCCATGAACCTAGTGAGAACATAAACTAAACTGATTTTCAATTTTGGTACATTACAAAAAGACCATTATTGCGAGGTTAGAGATGTCAAAGTTGGTGACCTGGTATAATGAAGTATTCCCTGACACATAGTCAAGCATGAAAAGTAATTGGAGGCAGTATAAACTTTTAGAGGCTATGGGCTTTTTCCCTCCCAAATTAAATATTCTTTTGCACACCATTTTATTTTTTCTTTTTTTTTATTAAAAGTAGTAATTTCTTTAAAACATTATACAAGCAGAAATGATGCTCCTGTAAAGTTTACTGTTGATGGAGAAACCAGTGTGTTTAAAAATGAGGTCACATCTTAACGCTTGGGTTACTTCCATAAGGCACTGATGAAAAGCAAGTTGATACCTGCCAGCTAAAATATTATGGCAGCATGTGACCAGTTTTAGAGCTTACAATCATGAAAGGACACAGACAATGTCCCCTTTGAAGAACATTCCTGAAGATAACTTTACAGTTTCTGCTAAGCTTTAAAGCACTGAGTAAACTGCGCCATGTCTAAGCAGCAATCATAAACGTTGTTACTTCTTAGCTGCAACATTCACATTTGAAAACCCACTGCTAAAGTGTGCACCAGTCTTTCAGCTTGTGTGTCAGAGAAAAAGGGTGATCACTTTGCCTCAGGAATGGTGTATTAGTGCTTTGAATCCCATGCTTCAGATGTTCATTATAGCTTCACTTTCTGCAATGGATTTGACCAATTTATTCCTGATTTCCTCCAGCAAAACATCATGTGAGCTGGCACAGCATCTCTGCCCAGGAACTAGACTGCAGAGGGCACTCCTATATAAGAAGGAATTGCAGTCTCCAGGCTCATTTACTTTTTTTTGTGACGATTCATTGGTATTTTTTCTTCTTTAATAATTAATGACATTATTATTACACTAAAAGAAAAATCTTATTATTCTTGACAATTGGCTTTGTTATGATCATTTACTCCCCGCCCCCCCCACCACTAAGTTTATAGAATTACAATGGCTGCCAGTGTTCATATCATGTTCCAGTCATCAGCCTCAGAAATTAAACATGCACAGAAGGGCTACCTATTAATATGCCATTCCTGGGCATAACTTGAGTGAAGCAGCGCAGGGAAGGCGTAGATGAGGATGGAGAAGTCAGAGAAGTGCTGTCTGAGGCAGACTATCCATGGAGCAATATGAAAACCACTTTCCTCTTGTCCCATCTATGGAAGAGAATGTTGAAAGCATTGCTTTGGATTTCAGCTGCAACAGTGAGCAAAGTCTGTAAAACAACAGTTCCTTAGCCTCATGGAGTGTATTTCTGCTACCTGAACTTTTCAAGAGATGGAGTTGGATAAACAGGCTACAACTAAATGTGGCCAGAGATCTGTAGTTTGATGGCACAGCGGAGGCAGTATGTTGGCCTGGGGACTCTGAATAGCAAGCAGCTGGGTATAGGCGCTGTCATAATGCAAACTGCTCTCTAGAGTTGTGATGTTAGGCCATTAAAACCCTGTGATGTCTCAAGATTAGAAAGGAGTGTAGTTTATGCAAGCTTCACACACACATGCACACACACTCATGCCCTTTTTATGAACTAGAGGTAAAAGATGAGGTGGCACCGTCCAGCAGCTCAGTCTTAAGAATGAACATCTTAAACCTAACAGAAGTAACTCTAGAAGTTCAAATAGAACCTATGGAGTTCCTACATCACAGTTTAAATGTGGTTCCAATATTTAGCTTTATTTAATGAAAACAAGTCTGTACTAGCTTTGGCTTCTGCAGGGGATACAGCTCATGTATCATTCAACTGACAACAGAAGGGTCGTTTTGTTTCCTGTGGATAGTGCAAAGTGATCTGCCTTTTCACACTTACCTCTGGATGCTTGTCACCGGCAAAGGGTAAGATCAGGCTAATGCTGTGCAAAAGAGCTGACTGAGCAAGGAGAGTGGTACCTGGCTGTCAGAGCAGCACATACACTTCCACAGCTGGGCTTGAATGATGTTTATTTTCAAACGAAAGACCTCACATTTCAAGTGAGAGATTTGCTAAGTAAAATGCATGCTTTTCATATTTCATTACCACATGCTGTATATCTCATACAGTGGTTAAGAAATGAAGGCATGTGGAAAGGCCAGTTATCCAGGGGAGCTGTAACCATAAAGATTCCACTGAATAAGAATTTCTCTTGTTCCAAACTGTTATCTCACTGGATAAAAACATTCTGCTTTATGATTAAGCTAATTGTGTTGGACCAGCCAGTCTGCAGCCCTAGAATCCTGGATTTTCAAATGTGCTGAGCACTGACAACTGCAACCAAAGTCAGTGGGGATATTTAAACTGCAAAAAAATGCAGAGTTCTTTAAAAATTCAGGCCAGAGGCCTCCCTGTGAAATGGGAGTAGAGATGCTACCTTGCTTCACACAAATGCCTATGAACATTTGTGGCACAGCTACTCACACTAGTGGGAAGTTACACTGAAAAGTCTGTGAAAAAACATTTCTTTTTTCAGGTGGGGATTTGGTCATTAATGTTAAGAAAAGGTCTGAAGCCACAGACTGAAGAGTGAAGAGCAAACAGGTATGTAAACTGAATGGATAACAAATCATGCCCCTCCCTCTCAGAATAGGTTAAAAATCATCCTAGGTGCACCACATGGACAGAATGAATGTTGCGCAGGCATGTCTAATTCTAACATTCCCCACAGCATTGCCTCTAAAGGAGGTGTGTGTTGTTTTTTCAAACATATGCAATAAATGTGTAAAAATAAGTAACATGCATAAATAATGTGTATTTGAATAAGAAATCTTTGTAGATGGACCAGTAAAGGAAGAAGAAGATGATTAAGGCACTGATGCATCTGACATGCAAGGAGAGTCTGCTGAGCCTGGAGAAGAGAAGGTTCATGGTGGGAATCTCATCAATGTGTACAAATAGCCAAAGGGAGGCTGCAAAGGAGACAGATTTAGGCTCTTCTCAGTGATATCTATTGAAAGGCAAAGAGGCAATGGGTACAAATTGAAAGACAGGAGATTCCATTATGAATATTTAAGGAGAAAAAAAAATACTAAAAGGGCGATCCAACACTGGACAAAGTTGCCTGGTGAGATTGTGAAGTCCTTATCCCTGGAGTTATTCAAAACTCAGCTGGACAAGATCTTGAGCAACCTGCTCTCATTGACTCTTCCTTTAGCAGGAGGTTGGACTAGACAATCTCCAGAGATGCTTATCAAATTCAACCATTTCTTGATAAGTGAGGAAATATTTTTTCTAATGTTTTTCCTTATTCATTTTCTTTGCAGTATTGAAAGAATAGATCAATATGCATTCTGTTCTGGTTTGGGGTTTCTGATTTTTTTTCTCCTTTATCAACTCAATTTTTACCTTTCAAGGATGCTGTTCTCTAATTTTACACATCATTGTAGTGTTCTGCTAGGCCTTCTGAGGTTAAAACCTGTTCCTTCTTTTGTGAACGAAGTTTCAGAACAACACCAGGGAGTGCCCCACTGACAAATAGAAACAAATAAAAAATGCAGCAGAAACTGAAAGGAAAATGAAATGAAAATATTCTCCCTAATGTCACTACAGTAGAAACGGAATCTATTTCAATGTACTTTTTCAATTGAATAGGGAAAATACTTGTAACAGGTGAGGACTAATTTGCCCATAACTACCTCTAACCTGGAGAACTGACCAAGAATGAGAGCTTACGTCCTAATAATAGTGGTAGGGTGAAATTATTACATAGAAACAGAAATTTGTAATTTAAATCAGTTGTGGGAGTAGTACTAAGGAAATAGAAATACCAAGGTCAAATACCCATAAAACCAATAATTAGCAGTAAATATTGCCCTGCAGCCTGCTGTTACAACTGAAGCAGTTTTGTAATATTTTAGTTCCATGACACAGTGATTTATATGCTTCTCTTTTTAAATGTTAGAGCAAAACTATATTCTATTACCTTAACATATTTCCTGCCTTTCCATGAATGATTGTGAGTGACCTACTCACTTTACAGTCATTTTTAATAGGTTTTCAAATTACTATTTAACCATATAGTGACTGGCATGGCATAAACTCAGCAATGTACCTTGCCAGAGTGATATGAACACTTTTAAATGCTGCCGTATAAAGGATGGAAGTACAGCAAACCATTTAAATGATTAACACAGTTACTATTAGCAGGCTGGAAGATAATTACAGAATGATTCACAATGTTTTGTTATTGTAGTAGTTACTCGTATTTGGATTGTGGTAATGTTCAAGAATTGTACAGTATGGCTGCAAAAAAAAAGACCTATCAAAATCTATAAATACCTCACAGGCAAGCAGAGGTAACACTGTGTCACATTGCACATGTTAATTATGGAAGATCTTCAAACCAGATATCTTTTTTTTCTTTCATAATTTCTCCTTTTTTTCCCTCTTTAACGTTAGTTTTTACTACTTATTCCAGTTGGCCTGTATTGGGGATTTTTTTTTCTTTTTTTGGTAGGACTCTGGAAAATACAACTGACTGGTATATTTATATCATGTGAGTATGTAATGAGAGCTATTAGACTATCTTTCTGCTCATTCAAAATTTTAAGTAGAATGGATCTTCTGTGCCATATCTGCTCAGTTTCAACAATGCCTCAAGCACTGTATTTTTTACAGTGATATTCAGGCTGATTTTCAGACTTCTTTTCTTGGATATTTTGTTTTACTCTTAAAGCTCCTGATAGGGGTTCAAAATATCATTTCATCTCTTCTAAAATCTAGCTTTCTTTTGCCTCCATGTTTGGTTTTGGTTGGTTGGTTTTTTTGCTTTTTTTTTTGTTCAGGGAAGAGGGAATAGAAGTGGGGTTCAACAGATGCAATTTTGATATTATAATATCCTTTAAGAGTGCTGGGTAGTTTGCTCACCTTGTTTTTTACTTCTTTCTACTCTGAGAAGCCTGGAGAAAAGTGTAAGTTCTCTTAGTTATTATGTGTTTACTGGGATTTGCTCCATTTCTGCAATATGAATAAACATTTTTAACAATAAAAAAGTCTGATAATGAATCTGGGAGATTTTAGATTAGGAAAAATTTCTTCACTGAAAGGGTGGTCATGTATTGGAACAGGCTCCCCAGGGAAATGGTGGGATCAACGTCCCTGAAAGTGTTCAAAAAATGTGTAGATGTGGTGCTTAGGGACATGTTTACTGGTGGACCTAGTCATGCAAGGTTAATTGTTGGACTCAATGATATTAGAGGCTTTTCAAACCTTAATGATTCTATGACTCTGTAGTGAGCAGAATCATTTATGATGTTATTATGCCACTGCTTAACTCTGTTGACCAGATTAGTACCCATTGAATGATATAGGAATAGAATGAGTAAGTGCAAGAAGGGTTTCCCTAGGTGCTTTGGAGTTGGGAGACAAAATGGGACACTGGCAATGGAAAGGAAAGATTAAGAGATCTCTTAAGCCCCAACAGAAAGGCTGAGAGGCTTGAACTAGTAGTTTCTTCCTTCAAAGAAATCAAATAATATGTCCTCAAGACCTCACTTTTCCTAATATCCTGAGCTATGGCAAGAATTATTAGTTTGATTAAAGACTGTTTCACAAATAAAGACTTGTAGGAATAATGAAGGTGTTTTGCTGACTCCTTTCTGTGCTGTTCACGACAACTCAAAACAGGATGAAAATGGTCAACTTAGAAACAGCAGCTAAATGACCCAAAAGAAAGTTTCCATCAAGCACAAGTTATTTTTATGCTCAGCTGGGGGTTTATGCTCAGCTGAGCTATTTATGAAGTCCAGATAGAGAAATTCACATTTCTAAATAATCCTAAAATAAATCATGGGTGCGACCATTCTGGGTTGTATAACATTTTCTTCTATAAAAATATTTTCCATTATATTTTGTGGGACATTTCTAGCCTGAAGTATTCATGCAAAAACCCAGAGCATTATTACAACAATACATAGAGAAATGACACATAACAGAATGATAATTCCTTACTAATAAGTATGGATTAAAATGTAGTTCTTTTGCTTGTTTCTAACTTTTGAATGAAGGCATGGGAATACCCTGGGCTTTATATGGTGCAGGCAAAACTTTGTGCAAAAGTTCTCTCTCTTTTCCTAATACTTTTTAAATTCACGTGAATTATATTCAGAATGCTAAACCAAATAGAACATAAGGAATTTATCTCTATCAAAAATATTTATTCATCTAGATGACATTGGGGGACAGGCAGAGGAAAATATTTTTATCAACATCATCATTTGTACTGTAAACACACTGGACACAATGACTGAAAGAGGGACCTCAGGACTGTGTAATCACATAATAAAAAGTAGTTCTTGTTCTAAAGTCTGTGTTTAAAGTACATATATCAGAAAGCAAAGTGAGGAAGCAGGAACACCAGGCTGTGGCTGGAAAGTGAGGCATGAGATGCTGAGTGCCTGGCTCGGTATCACTCAGAAAGCTGTACCAGCGGCAGGAACTGCTCTCCCCTAAATCTCAGCCAGCAGTTCAATAGTCTCTTAAGTAAAAAGGAGAAGTGGAAGAAAAATAAATTGAATAACTTTTAGTCTTCCTTCAGTGGCAGCTTTAACTCAGTTTCAATTTGAAGTTCAGATGAAGGTTGAGCCTTATTTTATCTAAATGAGTTCATCTGTCTCAAATCATGGCTTTACTTTGTTACATATTTTAGCCTTCTGTTTTTTTTCATGTGCGGTAGTAAATACTGGCTCTTTTCAATAGCTGAAATGTCAGGACATGATCATTTTGCATGGGCTAGATAAAATCTGCGAGATGCTGCATTTCTTTTCCAGTGACCTCTGGAATGATATTAGAGTTCATAAGACTGCAGGACTGGAAGTGACGTCCACAGTCACCGAACTTAGTGCAGAGAGCTCAGTCTAGCACACAGGCATTTAAAATCTCTTTCACATGCCCACAGACTGTTGGGGGTCTTTTGCATTGTTTGGGTTTGGGGTTTTGGTTGTTTTGGTTTTGGTGTTTGTTTGCAAAATTTGAACACTACACTGCAAACAGACACTAGATTAGGAAACAAAATACTGCATTTTGACGGAGACCGAAGCCAGCATCCTCAAACAGAAAAGAGCTTGAAGGATCAGTTATATTTTATGTAGATGATCTAGTGTGCAGATATTGTTGCTGGATTTTGCCACTCACATCAGTGGGTGTTGTGAGATCCTGACTCCACTACTTGTCCCCATCTCAGAGATGCTGCCCACCTTATCTTTCCATATTTCAGTTTCCCTTCTTGTCCCTAGGAAAAACAAATGTGAAGTGCCTTCAAATCTACTGGTGAACAGCTTTATGTAAGAGCTGAATTCACTCCGAGGCAGGACAGAGAAATACGGGTATCTTCAGCTCCTGTTATTTGTGAGTACTTTAAATTAAAAATAATCTTGGTCCTGTCTTACTTTTTTTATGATCAGCAGTTTAAGTTGAAAGGGTCACTCCTTTCTTTGGTAGGTCAAGTTCTGTGGTTTTAAGTATTTTCAGGATATATCATGTCATAGGATGTCAGATACTATATTCCTCTGCACTTTTTAAATCATTGCTTCTTCCTATAAGAAAGTAAACTTTTGTTAGAAACCCATTCATGTTTACTTTCCTTTTAAAAAAATTAGGTTTTTATCTTACAAAACATTTCCTCATCCAGAGCTTACTGACATCCACCAGATGAAATTTTACACAAACGGGGGATTTTTAGTAAGGATTTATCACTCATTAAATCTGATCTACAATTTCTCTTTTTTGTAAGAATTATGATATATTTTTCAGCACCAGCCCCTTTTTGAAGCCAATTAGGCTTTTTGGAACACTATGGAATAATGACATAACCTTCACTATAACATCTCAAATGCTACAATATAATACATTTGCTTAAGTCTGGGAGAAGGAAACCAGACCAACTTATTATAGCCTGTTGATTCACACTCACATGCTGTGCGGTTCGTGTAAAGGTCCCATTTACTTTTTCACATGAACTACCACAGCATGGTTTAAACAGATATTTCTCTAGCAATAGTGTTAAGGTTTCTCATTAACATCATTTCTGAAGTCACTGGGCCAAGCATATCCCTAGTGCAATTCCACTGATCTCAGTGGGGTTATCCTTGAGATATATTTGGTCTATTGTTTCTACACAATCCTTTTGTTCTTTTCTGATCTCTTCAAGAATTTTGTTACTTTGAACATTTCTCAACTAGCAAATTGTCATGCTGAAAAGGTTGCAACATTTGTAAGTAATTTCTCAGGTTTTCTACTTGTTCGTACATTGAAATAAGAAATATATCCAATAATATATTGAGGATTTAGTTGTTTGTCTGGGTTTTTTTTTATAACATACATATATATTCTGTTTTCCAGGAATACAAGTTTGTATTCTTGTTTATATTCATTTTAGATTCCAAAATTTCATACAACTCCCAAAACTGATCTGAGACAGACTGCAGGGACATTTGGCATTATTTTCTGCCTAGCTCTACTGCTTGTAATTCTTTTTATAACAAATAATAAGTGAGTAGTGATACCAATATATATTCACATTGAAAACTGAGATAGTCTGCTGTGTTATATGAATAGTTATCATCACTAGTTTGGGGTTTGGGGTGTTTTTTTGAGGAGGTATTTCTATTAGAAAGAAATGTATGCAATATTAAAAAATTCAATCTTTACACAACAATTTGCACAAGTTAGATTTGCACTTAATATCTAGTCTGTGCATTATACATGTGATTTATATGACATATTTTTGTTCAGCAGAATGAAAGTTCCGGTTAGGGAAGACAGCATACCAAAACAAAATCATCCCCATGATAAATGATTAGGTAAATGGAAAACACATCTTTTTTCTCAAAACGCCATCCTTTATTATTTTCTCCACATTACTGCAGTTTTGCACAGGCATTTGGTGGCCTTAATAATGTGTATTTATTTCCCCAGCAAACCATGAACTCAGAACATGAACCTCTTTATTAGTCTTTACATTCAGATGCAACTCTGTCAGATATTACAAAGATAATGCACATAATACATAGAAACTAAATCTGGTTTTCAATAAATCCATAATCAGCAGAGGAAAATTACCTGGACTGGGACCCCTAGTTCCCTGAGCTCATAATTATCTTGCTATCAAGGTCTTTTACTTCTCCAAACTCCTAAAAAATCTGAGTCCTAATCTGAGACTGCATTCTGCAGAGAACAGCCTACAGGCCACAGAGAAATTAAACCACTGCTGGTTAATTGCTGCTTGCAGAAGTAACATTTGGGTCCAATGATAACAAAGAGGTGGAAATGCTGTCATGGGAAGCTCTGCTGCTAACATGGCCTTTGTTTTACACACATGCGCGTGCATTCAGGAAAGAGCTGCACCTGTGACTTGAGTTGCTTATTCAGATACAGGACTTTTTTTTTTAAAAACTTCCAGTCCCTTTGGGTGTGTTTTTAACACTGAAGGCAGAAATTGTACTGTTTCTAAGTAAGGATGTGAAAACTCTCATTTAAAACTACACAGAAGCAAGGCTTGTGCTCAAACTGTGTACACAGAATTGGTCTATGTTTATAGAGATTTATATGTGAGACAAAATGGAAAAATGTAATTTGGTTTTATTTAACATCTCTCTCAAAATCCTAGAGACCACTCTCAGATGAATTAGGTGCTGGTAAGTACAGTGACTATGTAGGCAAACATTAACAGCCAAGATTCAGTCAGTAATAGTCCTGTGTGTTATATGATGTGTTAAGAAGGTGAATGTTAGCTAGAAGCCTGGGGTTGTCCCCATGCTCTTTTCAAAAGTGCAGTGTGATCATTTATCTACAAAATGCTAGAGCTCAGATAAAGAGCTGAAGGTCTTGTTTGAAAGCTGGTGCCTTCAGGCAACACCTGGTCCATCACTGAAGTGTTTGTATTATTATACAGCTCCAATCTGTGTGTTACTCATGTCTTCCTGGGCTGCAAGTCACTGAGACCAAATGGCAACCTGTTGAACCATATTTTAACTCTGATCTTTGCACACAGAATCAAAAGAATAAAGTCAGAAAAGGTGGCAATAAAGGTGGCAATAACCTGTAATCTGCATTTTTTCGTCAACTCTTTGAATTTCCTTGTATCAGCACCAATTGATTTCATGGGAAGTACAAGAAGTCGAGATTTTGTGTCACCTAAAAGCTGGTCTTGTGCAATACAGTGGAGCCTCCTGAAGCACAAAGACAAGAAACAGGACACAAAGTGTGTACTCTGTGGATAGAAATGCTCTGCTGAACATCCTGGTTCCCAAAGTTTCCATTGCAAGGGCAAACCCCAAATTTCAGAAACGGGAGAGCTTAAACATAAACACTGGGAGTACAAGAAATCCCTATAACATTTTTTCCTGCGTTCTTAGATCAAGAGCCTGGCCTCAGAGTACAAAGCCTCAATCGTGCCAGCTTTATGAAGAGAGAAAAAACTGAGGACTTCAGTGCATATATCAAAGTGCATATACATGCACTGTGTTGTAACAAACCCATTCAGGGCCCTGGTAAAATCTGCTTTCCAGATAAATCAAACAAAATGAAATGAAAAGTACTTCCTCAGGATTTGTGTTTAATTTTTTTAAAAAATCAAAAAACAAAACCTCTATGTACAGAATAATGCCTGACCATTTTTATAGTGCTGGACCCACTGTTAGTTGAAGGACACAGTTTCTTGGATTATTTTAGTATTTTCAGTAAGAATCATTAACAGTGATGAGTAATTTCCTGTATAATAAGTGCATCAGGCAATGCATGTTGTTCCTAAACCCAGTAAACTCTTAACAGGGAAGTTCCCTTCTCTGGGGCTGCTGCTGTGCCCTGGGACTTTGTCTTTTCAGAACAGGCAGATCTGTATAATCTAGAGTCAAATATTGAGCAATCAGTACCACCAGGGCTGTGTTTCTAATGAGAAAAGCAGTTAAATAAATTGAATGTCATTAAGACATACGACTGTTTTGGAGATGATGCCAACAGTATAACAGAAAGTTAGTTTAAAATATTACTTGCTATGCATTTATTTTTAATGCATATGAAATTATAGAAACCACTTTAACAAGTTGAAGAAATAGAGACTTTGCACACACTGTTTCAAATCCCTGTGGTATTTCAGCCTTCTGGAGTTGTCTCTTGAACTGTCGAAGAGGGATCTGGACAGTCTCTCCATGTCTCTGACTCTTAAATCCTCAAGTGACATATATACGCTTAAAGAATGGGTCAGCTTGCAAACAGAAATGTCCTGATCTTACAAAAAAACCCTAAAAGAAACAGATTGGTGCTTAGAACAGTTCTGTGAAACCCTTTGCCCTCAGCTGCCTGGGTTTGTGCCAAGATTCAGTGTCCACTTACACAAGAAAAAAAAGAGACGTGTGTAAATATTCCTGTCACATGTTTCAGCTTTTTTTTTTGACAATGCTTTGTTCTGTGACTGTTTAGTTCAATGTGTTCAACGTATTTAACATGCACTTCCAAATCTGATGTGCCATTTCTCCCGCAGTATTTAAATATATATATATATATATAATTAGCAGCTTATAGCAGAATCACAAAATTGTTAATGAACCAGATAAGTTTTTAGAATTCTAGCTGTCATTGCATTCTTTCCTAGGTGAAATGAAGATGAACACTTTCTCTGGAAATCAGCCTTTAAATGCCAGCAATGTATGGGTCTCACAGTCCTGCAAAGCATGGGTTAACCAGTGCCAGACAGTGAGGGCTGGAAAACTCTGGAGAAACAAGAAGTAAAAGGAGGGTTTGAATATTAGAATCCTTAGACCTGCTGTTTTAGAATTTTGTGTGTTTCTCTGTTCTCAAGATGGGAGGTAATTGGGCTCATTGGTTTTCACAGTATGAACACCATTAAAATATTATTTAGTTTATTTTCTTAAGAAATCATGAAAAATCTTTTGTAAGCAGGGTAACATAGACTACAGAACAGAATCTGTTTTGAGTCATCACTTTCATTTTCAGTCAAAGTTCTTTATTTTTCATCTTTGTGGCATCCTTGATGTACCCCCTATGGGAACCACAATGATGATATAATTATTACTGTTTTCACCCAAGAAATTTAACACCCTTCTTGGAGGGGGAACTGAAACTCTTGGCAAGCAGAAACTTTCCAGATATCTAAGGACAAGAGTCAAATTGCTAAAACTGCTTGGCTTTACACAGCTGCAAGGAAGACCAGCATCTGGGAAAGACAATTTATTGTATGACAGGTAATTTCTTTTTGCATTGTAATTAAAGGTAACATTATAACCTGGAATCAGCAGTGTAAACTAGGTAGTACTGAATGAAACAGATTAATTTATTATTTTCAGCCTAGATAACTAATGTTCCCCAGGTATCAGATTCCCATGAGATGCTAAATGAAGCAATTTGTTAATTCACACTCATATCCTCTATGTTTTCCCCAGACCTTTGGGGATAGAAAAAAAAGGACGAAAAGAATCTCCAGTGGCTTTTTGCTATGTACCCATTGAGGGTACAGTTGGTTCCCTGCCTTTGAGGGAGGAAAAAAAGAAGAAAAACTCAATTGTAGTTTTAATAGAAAAAGTCTATCTAAATTCTTTGCCTCTGGAAAAATTCTTGCAGAACTTGATAGTGTGGAGGCTATTTCAGCAACCAGAAAACCCCAGGAAAGAATATAAATGCATTTTCTTCATCCTGAATTTGAATCATCTCCAACAATGTGACTGAAATACATTGGCAGGGGAGGGAATTATATACAACTAAGGATCCTGCAGAAGGTATCTCACATATTCCAATCCATAGATATACATTGCTACAGCAAAATACTTTCCATATCCTGCTACAGTTAGTAAAAGAATTTATTTTTAGTTGAATAGGAATTTTATAATTAGAAAATAATTAGAGGTGAAATCTAAAGAAGAAACTTATATATATCTCAATTCATTAGACCCCATTTATGTACCAAGGCTGTGTGGGAAGAGTTGGGCACATAAGAATAGGCTTTGCAAAATCTGACATAGTGCCGAGAAAGGCACAAAAGCCAGACAACAGGAAATACCAGGCACAAAATTCCAGGTTTCCCTAGAGGTGCATTCCCTAGCATTGCATTCGTACCTCTCACCTAAGCTGGGGTGGCACATGAGAAAAACAAGCAGTGAAATGTGTGAATAGAACTTTAAAGTAAGACTTACTTGGAAGAAAGATGCTAGAGATCAGATCCCTACTTGGTTTAACATAATATAGTGAACTATGAATCAGAGCAGTCTGAAATACTCATTTCTGCCCTTCCAGGCAAGTTCCCTATCCTCAAGGCCAACACTTTAGCAAGTATTTCATTATTTCATTCAAAATGGAACAGTTTTCACAGAAATATTCAGAGACTACTCTGATTCCAGATTTCCCCAAGGTGCCCTCCAGAAATTTTTGGAGAGATATTTTTAATCCAGAAATTTGTGTTAAAAAGGGAGGATAAAAGCCTCCAGGTTTTTAAAGTTCCAAAGGAACGGTCTAACTCTTGAGGTGCTGGGCAAAAGCACGAAAGCAAGAACAAAAGCCAGTGTGCTATGAACACTCAAGAACTCCATGGATCTTCAGATCTTAATTTTTCATGAAACACATAGCTGATGAAATGTGGGGACCACAGTCCCAACGGCTCCACTGAGACTTGTTGTGGAACAGAATTTTGAATAGAAATTTGTTTAGCTCTTTCTGTTTTGTTTTTTTTTTTGGGAGGGGGGGAGAGAGGCAAGTAGGGGGGACTTTTTTGATTGGTTGTTACTGTTGTTAAACCGCTTTTGTTTGTATCCATTGTTAGACTCTCTCTCAGCCATCACTTTGTTTTCTTCTCAGAACTTCATTTATTATTGAATATGATTAACATCAGATTCATGATGAGGTCGTAATTTCCAGAATTTCTTTTAGCCTCCTGTAATTATGTTGTCTACATTTTGACTTGTTATTTACAAAATTCTTGTGTTTTGGAGACATTCTGCAAAATTTAAAAAATAGTAAAGAAATTAAGGATGAGATTTGTGAGGGAGTTCTTATAAACCTCTTACAGAAAAACACAGAAGCCTTGCTGTGGAAACCACTACTGGAATTGTTTATATCCAGGACATTCCTAGCCAGTTTTGGCCTTAACTGTATTTTAAAAATTCTCCTGAAGGACAGTCCTCAACTTGTCCAGGGGCTTGCCCAAGTGTCAGAGAGATTGAGAAATATGAATTCTTACAGGAGTCTGATTTCCAGAAGAAACATATTCAGGCTACCATAAAAATCACAGGCCTTGTTTTAGGGCAGTGGTTTTACAGAATCAGTGATTTTCAAATCACATCTGTAAATGAGGCACCAAAGATCTTACTATTGATTTAGATTGCATGGGCTAGAGATGAAAACACCCACTCATACAACAAATTGCAAGCAGGTGAACCGAGGGCTTGGAGTTGACAACCAGTCCATTCATTCCTCTGATTTCTCTCTCCAATGTCTGGTTTTTGTCAGGGCCTGATGGCAGGGCTGGGGCAGGTTCCTTCATTCTGGCCCTTCACAACTCTTCTTTTGTGGTTTTATGGGAGTGTCACAAAAAGTGTATTTTGAGGAAGAAGCCAAGGAAAAATTCTCAGAAAAATAAGAACAGGTGAGAATATTGGGATCTGAGAGACAGTAGGATACAGGTTTTGGTTTTTTTAACTGGGCACTGAAGAAGCATAATGAAGACAATGGGCCTTCATCTCCATATAGCCTCTAACATCACAATAATTGTGTCACCATTGCTAACTACTGTTTGTCCTTATTACCAGCTATCCTCTGGCAGTAAGAACAGGCACCTGATGCACCAGGAGAGAGGAAGGCTAGAAGAAGTGAGTTCCCCTTAGTCCAGTAGGGAGGCATACCCCAGCCTCACCACCATGGGCAGAGAGGAAAGGGAAGTACTCTAAGAATCAGTGCCCTGCTGGTTTTAGGTGAAAAAAGAGGATTTATGGGAGAAGGACAATCTCCTGAGACTGGTAAGAAGCAGCAGCTCCAGAGAAAAGGAACTGAGAACTGGCTGCTTTGTAAATGTAAAGATTGTAAGATCAGTAACTTAGACAAAGTGGACAAAAAGAAAGTATGTGGAAAAGATGGAAAGGATCTAGGAGTTCTCACAAACCACAGGAGATTGAAAGGAAATAGCACTGTGGGCTTCAGCATGTTGCACCAAGTCCTATATAAAATATAAAACCTGCAGCTAATGCAGAAGTGGAAAAGATGCATGGAAAGGGATTTCTAGAGAGGTTGATTAGTATAATGTGGAAGGTAAAGATCGCTGGGTATCAGTTTGAGTGGTCTGGTGGTGACTTTGTTGTTACACCCAGGATGATCAGTGAAGATCCTGCTGTGTGACAGTACAGAAGTTTAATAATTTTGCATGAACCATTTTCATTCTGGGTAAAATCTTATTCAGATATCAAAACTATCAGGGGAGTTACCTCATGTATTCTTGTTTTACTCCATAGAGTACTGCAGGCAACAAAAGCTACTGTAAATTGTAGGTACCAAGACAATGTTTCTGTAGCTTCTATTTTTTTTTTTTAACACTGTTATGTGGCATCTTCTGGTGGCTGTAAAGGGCTACAGACTGTTGTCCAGCTGGAAACTTGCTCTTCTCAGCTAAAATAAAATAGTTACTCTGTGGTAGCAGAGGGTAAAGAGTTGCTCCTGTTGAATTTGGTTACTCCTCTGCAGTTCAGAGCAGCCCTATTGCCTCTTTCATGGTATTGGTAGATAAGTAGAATACATAAAATGTAATGATTTTGTGTAATGTTTATTTCAATGACAGATACCAAAGTTGGAGAAGGTTAATCAACTGGAATTTATTTGTAATAGTGACAAACTTCATGTTGTCAAGGTCTGAACTACCTGAAAAAGATCCAAGAGGGTAAAATTATTAAGACATTTTAATAACATCAAGTTCCTAATATTCAAAAGCAGACTTTCCAGATACAGAGGAATATTGGACAAAGGAAGACAACAAATTTCCTGAATGCTCTCTAAAATTGAAGCTAAAAAAGCCATTTTGGAGTGCCTAAACAATTGTAGGAACCAAACAGTCTGGAAAATTTCATTTCATGTCTGACAAAGTTAGACAAAAAGTTCCTGTGGTCCAAAGTTCTAAATGTTCAAGTACTGCTTTTTTATGTGTCAGAATTACAAATGAAGATTTCTAAATAAAAACCTATTTCCTTCATCCCCCCCTCCCCCTCCACACACACACAAAATTATCTGGTTAATATTTGCATTAACAATAAGATAAAACATATATGGACTTCTGGAAGGCTTCAGTTGTACATATATTTTCAGGAAAAAAAAAAGGCTAAAAATACTTTTCTGGATCTACTGAAGAGGATAGCCTGTCAAACCCAGAAAAACAGTTGTTCATATATTTAACTGGAAATGTGAAAAGGCCTACCAATTTTGTTAGTGCTTGCAATTAATCAGAAGTGATTCTTAAAGCTCCCACGTTATACAAAGCTAAACTAGGGAATCTGCATTTCAGACACAGTCATACCTGTTTCCTACCCTAAAAATATCTAACATTTTTGTGATATTTTTAAGGAATTCTTTTCTTCAGTGAACAAATCAATGATTTAAAACTGGAACCTTGTTTAAAAAAAAAAAAAAAGAGCGAGTGAGAAAAGAAAGTTTTTTCTAAAAAAATATTTCAAACTTGAAAATCAAGTATCTGATATTGTAGATATCTCTAAAGTAATTTTTCTAGGGTGACCTTCAGTGAGCAGTTCCCAGTGGGTTCTCAGAGGATGACTTGTTTGATTCAAAGACTTTTTAATTGTAGAATTTCTTGTTCTTAGTAAACTGAGTAAATTACGCTTTCTTGAACCATGTTTTTCAAAATAATATGGTTAAATACAGACTAGCAGGTTCCCTTCTCAGTCCTTCACATTGTTCCTGATAACTACAAGCAGAAGTTTCTTTGGTGTACAAAACACAGAGTCTGTTGCAATTTTTCTTGAGCAACAGGAACCATACTTAAATAGGCACTAAATATACCGTCAGCATTAAGAATAAAATAAATAGATGATGATGATGATTATAGATAGATAGATAGATAGATAGATAGATAGATAGATAGATAGATAGATAGATAAAAGGAAACAATCATTCAACAGTAGTTTAAATCTTAACCTAGCTGTTCAGAGTAGAAAAATATTTTTTAAAGAAATTAGTAGCTTTGAATATTTTATGGCTCAAAATGGAACAAGAAACAATGTATGTTTAGACACACTCTCTTCTGTCATTGTTTAGCTTCATCTGTTTCTGACCCTCATGGCATAATACTATATTCCAGGAAAACAGTTGTTTTCACTCTTTCCACTTGCTCCAATATTCCCATACTTCTGATATTTTGTTTCCACTGATGCAAGAACGAAAAAAAATAAAAGAGGGGGAAAAAACAATTACTCACATCTAAAATTAGACAAGCAAGGAACTAACAATTAAACAAGAAATGTCTTGGTTGTCCAGCACTGAAGCATTACCTTCAGGCTGCAGGGCTGTTTATAAGGGGGGAAAGGAAAGACTTCTGCACCCCTCTCAGAATACTGAGAGGTAAATAATTGATTTGACATATGCACTATAAATTCCTCCCATCCACTGAATACTACCCAGACTCATCCAGGCAGTGTCTCCTCTTACAGTCTTATCCCAGCCTTTTCTTTAGGACTGCCATAAGCACTCCAAGGAAAGAGTTCCTTTGGATCTGTCTCTGGTTCAGATAAATTACGGCACACTGATCTTAACTTGCTTTTGGGAAGGACTTGATAGCTGCTGCTGTTTGGAGACTAGTTGCCAATCCGGTAATAATGAAATCAGCATAATCCTTATAGTCAGAAGGCTATCAAAAGCTCAGTGTTAGCATCAAAGATTAAAACATAGACTAGTAAAAGCATGAGTTAATTCCCATACCTCCACCTTTTCTACAGAAAACAAAATATACCAAAGAAAGAAACTGGCTAAAAAAATAAGAACCTGAAAGATAAAGAGGAAGAAAGTATTTTGTTTGAATTTCAGATTCTGCAGTCTAGAGGAGCATTCCACATTTTCAAAATTTGTCTGCAACCACAGAAGCTAGAAATTTTCTTTGCCATTTTAAGGAACATTGAGATCTTGATCATTACATCCTAAAAATAATGTCATGAGACTCAGGTGAAGTAGGACTAGAGTCACAGGCATGATAAACAACCCTTCCTCAGACAAATGGAAACTCCCAAGATCCCCACCAGAGGAGAGACACAGAACTCTGTGTGATTGTGGTCTGCGTTGGGAATTTTGACACAAGTGTGCTCTATGCTTACACAGAGGTTAATCAGAATCCCTTTTGGGAAATTGTAGCTTGAAAAACTAATTCATATAATTCAATACGATAAAACTAATTCAAGTCAGCATAAAGGGAATGAAATTTTGAGAGAAATTTTGACAGAAAGAGAAACCTGTACATCTGCTCTCAGGGAATGTCACATTCCCAAGCAGTTTACTAAAACATGCGAAATTAGGATGTTTGCTTTTAGTTTAGCTTAGTGTTGTACTTGAGGAGCAGAGAGATCACAGTACTCTCTCTGAAGATATTTGGCTTTCTAAAGCCTGTGCTGACATGTGGCACACCTGGAACAAGGTTGCAGTTACATGTTCAAGTAGCCTTCTTGGAACTAGAGGTATTTCAGTATGTAATCCAGTGCTTGGGGGATTTTCCTTCATGCAAAGGGATTGGAGTGAGAGCCCTCATGTACCCACAAGTTGCAGCACAAATATTTAACCTTTCCAAATTGGACTGATTGTTCTTGAAATAAGGTAACACCATACCTCCATGCCTGTACAAATGTAATTATTTAATCCGAAAAAGAACATTAAATCAATTCCCTTTGCTAGAGCTACGTAGACAAAACCATTTTTTGTAGATTGGCCTTACTCAAAAGGAAGTGAGGCTGACAACATTTCAACATTTTACAAACCAGAAATCTTCTATGTGGAATTTTTTTCTTGGATTGATTTTTGTTTTGGAACTTCTCTAAACACTATTTAACTTCAAAAATATCCTGACCAAGCTGTACCATATGACATGTTGTAAACACAAAATCTACAAGAGCTGCTTTCATTCTCTTCTAAAAGCTAGGCACTTTTATTTAGCGGGGCAGACTTACAGATGTTTCAGTAGATCTAATGTTAGGGAAAAAAATCTGACAATGTGAGCCATGATAAATTCTAAATAGGCTTTCTGTTTGCACCACTAATGCTTGAGTTCTCACACAGCATTGAGGTATTGCTATGTTAACAGAAAATAAACTCTGGTTTATAAACTGCATAGGACTGTGAGTGGGTGTCCCCTGTGGGTATAAAAAAGGGAAAAAAAAAAAAAAGAAAATGTATGAAGCAGTAACTAATCATAGAACAGAATTAAAACAAGGATCTATTTTCCATAAAGACCCCAAAGAATTTTTACAGTATCATTGCTTTGTGTGGTGTCAAACAGTGCAGCTCTGTTGTCATTAGCAAACATTAGTGTGTCCTCTTCATAATCCCATCCACACCTAAAGTAAAAGGGGCCCCATGTCAAAAACCTTCCAGATAATGCCTCTGGCTGACTGCAGCTGTAGGTTTACTCACTGATGAGGAACTGGCATCTTCTTAACCTGCCTGTAGTGCAGCAGTACCAAAACTTGAACTATTTTTGTCCAAACTGTGTTACAAAGTACAACCTCAAATCCAGAAGCTGAGGTGTAAGTGAGGTGAGGGGAACTCAGTGTGCCTCCTTTCCCTTTGGAAGCCTTTTCTCACATGAGGGCTGTGGGCCTGAGGTACGATGTACCTTGGGTCTTTTTTTTCCAGGGTGGGAGCACTGTCAGCTCAGTCAGCAGCCTCCCCAGGTTACAGCACAGGGATAAATAGCTGCAGAGCATCCTCTGCATTTACTCTAACCAGAGATATTTACGGAGCCAAGATAGTTTGTGAAAACAATAAGACCCATGGAAAACCTTACTTTTCTGCCCCTTGTGAAATATTTCCATAGTTAGTGTCTATCAATCATACATCAGTTCTATCCAGAGGTTAAAATGGGTGGCCAGGTAGGCGGTCTTGGTTTTGTGGTATTATGAAGTTTTCATCATGAATCCACAGTGACTATGCTTATATTTTTAGAGGGGTGTAAAAATTTGTCAGATTACTGGTTTTTTCAGCTCTTTATTCTTGTCACCTAAGAAGCTTCCATGGTAAAGCCATTTTCATTTTGACCCTAATCCTTCTTGCAGACCATTTGGGCCACCATTGCCATACCTTGCTGTTTACTTATTTTACACCCTTCCTTTTTTTGGAGGAATGTAGCATTGTCACACATTAGAAACTCCAGTAGCCAGTTCCTTAGGAACACCCATAGTCTCAACTCTGTAATTAAAAGTAGAATAAATTATCAGGAGTATTTTTGGGTGCTGTTGAATGCTCAAAAATCAGTCACATTTTGGGAGATTTCACTGAACACTGTTGGATATACAGCTTTCAAATTTAGAACAAATTTGTTACTGCTCATGAAAAACAGCTCCTGCCAACTTCATCACATATAAACAACATTAGCTTTCATGTTTTTGAAGCCCTGGGATACTTTAGACAGCAGGAATTTGCCTGTTTCTCCTGCAGCTGATAGAGCATCAGGTTTAACATCAAAAGATTCTTTTAAAAATAGGTTTTAATTTGTCATAGCAGTTATACAAAGAAACTGTAACAAATGTTCACTATTTCTGATTTCACTATTCCGTATGAATTAATATGTTTGCCACTCAGTGACAGATTATGCAGTTACCAAAGCTTTAAGCATAAACCAAACCTTTCTTGAACTGGGACATATCAGGACTAAAGTGCCTTCACTTAGCTGACTGATAATGAATTCTTCTTTTTAATACAGTAAAATAGGATTTGCTGGAGAAAAAACTCTATCTAGTGCTCAGATAAAGGAATAAAACCCCATGTTTTCTTATCCATAACTAGCTGGATAAATACAATGAGATAAACTGCATGCTTATGCAATATCTGGATTGTATGGAGTGGATTTTCTAAAAAATTGTATTAAAAAACTTAAGTTAGAAAAGGACTTGATCTAGAATAACTGTTACACCAATTCCTCTTTAAGACTGTTTTCTGGGAAGTCTTGAATTCCTTTTTGTCTGCTTTAACGGAAATTTTAGAAAAAAAAGACACTAGATAATGTCTCCTTGATTAAGAAAAAACCTGATAAAATCAATGAAAGTCTCCTGTTTATTCTAACACTTAAGAAGATCCCAATCAAAATAATATAAAATATTTGAGGACTTGATATATGTTTCTCATAGTTTCTTTTTAAAGATTCCTGCATGCCATGCACCAAACATACCCTCATCTGTTATATCATGTAGGATTATTCAAATTGTATTTTCCATTGAGTGCTATAGGGTTTTTAAATATTTACAGTGTCACTGATTTCCATCATCAATATCCAGTTCTGTATAATTCCCTTTTCAAAAAAAGTTTTTTCCAGTTCTAAGGCTGTGGGTTTATGCCCTTATTAAACAGTCTCAGTAGTGCTGAGTACTTGCAGTTCCTTCTGAATTAATTGGAGAAGTAGGTAGAATTGACTCCAGCAAGAGTTCCACATGCAATGCCTTGTGAGATAGAGCTGCAAAATGCACCATTTATACGTATCTGATCAAGTTCATGGTAGTTAATATGCTATTGTTGCATTTGCCTTTGTAAGTAGCTGTATTTCTGGTGTTACATAAAAATATTTCTGGTACTCCTTGGGAATTATCATATTACTTGTGTCTTAGTGATTCAGTAACAGAAAACTAAACACAAGTAAAACCATACTTCCAAGCACCACTAGGTTGCTAGTACAATGTTTCTCAGGAATGCAGGGAAAGTAACTTTAAAACTTGTTATCATACCTTAAGCACTTTTCCTGCTAGTGTTACTTGGTCTCTCTGCAACTTGGCAACAAGTTTATCTCAAGTTGAAAATACCAGACAATCTGCTTAGTGAAAAAAAAAATTGAAATTTTTTTGTTATTGAGTTTCTACAGGAGTTTAAATTCCTCTATTGAATGCACAAACATATATCCTCTCTAACTGCATGTTATAGGCAGATACAAAAACTTAAGGTGTCCACCATTGTCCTGGACATCTTGTTGCACATCTGAGATGTACAGGGGACCATGATACAGAAGTATTTGGACTAGTTAGTTCCACACAGAGAAGCAGTTTGACAATGGCAACAGAGATCTTGGTTTACCAATAGATGACTCCCAAAGACTCCTAGCTATATTAAAAATTATGGAAATTTTTTTGGGTGGAAATCTGAAGCAAATGGGACCAATGGAGTGTCTTGTCCCTTCCTCACTCAAATAATCCTCTGTCATCACTTCTCACATATAAATTTAATTTTAATTCCACTGACTGCAGTGTTATAATAAAGATAGAATGTCATCCCACAGAATTTTCATAAGCATAAACCCAAAAATTCTTCAGTAAAAGAGGCCAAAAGTAGATTTTATGTGCCCTTTTTGTGCTTTTTAGTATAATGTTTCACTCTATAAATTCAGGCAGAAATGAATCCCATATTTCTGTAGAATAAGGAGTCCCAGATCATGAGTGTAAATAATCTCTTATCATCACAGGTTAAGATGGTTTATCAGCTACTGGATCTGCCACTTTTTAGTCATCTTTTCAAGGACCAGTTACTATCCCCCATCACATCAGTGAAATTTATGAGAGGAGGAGCAAAGGCAAGAATACCACATCTTGAGGGAAAGAAGATGACATTTGTCTGAGAGAGGCTGGCTTTACTTTGGAAATGGCAGCTGTTTGAAACTGTTGACAGATTTGGAGTGTTAGAAATTGTCCCAGGCCAGATGGATTAGTGATCTGGGTTCAGGTGAATAGGTCAAAGGCGCTCTATAAATGATGGCATATATTCCCACATAGCTATCACCACTACATACTAGTATAGGTAACAGTTATTTTTATAACATGTAATTGAGTTATTTTGGATAAGTCCCACATAGGTCACGGGAATGTTCTTTTTTATCATCTTCCTCCCCTTTTACTGCAGCAATTGGAGTAACCTGAGACATTCCTAATACTATTCCTAATTGAATTAGGATGGGCTGAAGGCAAGGTATCTGGGGAGGGGTGGTAGAGAAATACCTCTTTTAGTCAGGAAATCATATTCAGTCTTTTTCTCTCTGCTATTTCCTGTGACCTGAATACACTGATCAGCTTCATGGTCATGTTGTAAGGAATTTCTTCAAGGAACAGAAATGAATCCACCAAACAAGATCTTGAAAAGGGCGAGGGGAGGGAACAAGAAGTTTCTTCTAAACATGAGAACTTGATACTTTCACTTCTTGCATTCTATTCTGATGCATGTTATTTATATTATCATACATGTTTTCAGAGAACAAGTTCATTTTAATTTAATTTTAAATGGAAATAAAGGAAAATGGAAAAACTTTCTCATGCCGTGCATACATAACATGAAATATATCATTTAGTCAATTGAATATAGTATAGAAACAAAAGTAATTGAAGCAATGTTTTTTTGCCAGTCTGCTTGAATTGAATCAGCACCCCTCAACTGTGTGATAACTGCAAAGTCATGTTTTACCCACAGCGTCCCTCAACTCACTGATGACCTGAAATATGTCTCAAAAGTACAAGTTAGAGTCTCATCTCACTCATTAGCCTTCATTTGTGCCAAAATCCTTGGAAAATCTTGAAAGAAAGCTCTGTCAAGCATTGTCTTTCCCCACAGAGGTAGCAGAGCTTCTTTTGCGAATAGTTGCCAGTGTAAATTCAAAGTTGTTAACACCAGGTTTCTCCTAATAAAACTTAGTTTTAAGATCCATGGGAAAAGTGAATAAAAAAAGTGAGGAAGTTTCTGACAGGAGTAAAATACTCTATTTTATGCTATGATCCAGATCCCTCTCTAGTTTGACACTGAACACAGCAGCTAGGTAGTTTATTCGCAGTGATTAGTGAAGATTCCCCTCTCTGATCCTGAGCTATATGTTGGCAAAATGCAGCAGCTTTTCCATTAAGTTCTTCTTAAGCCTAGTGGGCTGGAGACTAAGCTGACCCCAGTCAAAGGTGTGGAGCAAAACACAGAGCACATCAAAAGGATGCAATACATTTGTTTGCATTGGGTCACTTCAAAGTTGTGCATCTCTAACATAGCAATCTTCTAGGAAGAGCTCACACACATACTGTTGAATTGAGAACAACTGTATTTTCACATAGCTGTAATGAATGGCTTAGGAAAGTCAATTATATGCCTTAAATGCATTTGAATCTTTATGTCTGATCTTTTTTCTCAGCACAGGTTGAAACTAGTAGAGAAAAATCTTTTGTCATTCCAGATTCAGTTTCAATCCATGTGTCAGCAGGAAGGCTGCAGTTTTCAAGTGCTCAGGAATATGCCCTCCCCTGCTTTTACTACACAGGTGACAAAAATGCTTAAAACTTCACCCACTGTTGCTCTGAATCAGAGTATGTCAAATGATCTCTGATGTAACAACTCCTACAGTAAATATTCACTTTCATTAAAAAACTGAAATAAACTGTTGACAGATCATATTTCACATGCTAGACAAGACTTTTGGCATAATGTAGTAATATTAAAATATTCAATGGAAATTGTAGTAATATTAATATACTCTGTAGAAACTTAGCATATGCAAACATACATATGGCATAGACTACTTTAGGCTGAGAATAATTTTGAGAATATGATGTTTAAAGTGTATTAGTTAGCCTCTGCTTAACTGTTATTAAGTACTATACATAATTAATCCAAATTAATTTAATTAAACTTCCAACTGACAAGGGTTTCTAGTTGACTGAAGTTTTGCAGGCCTCTTTTGTACATGACAGGAGACATTAACCTTTTCTTTGAGCAGCTGACCCTTAAAAAGATGTCCCACTAAGAGATCATATCATATACAATACAGTCGAACTATAATCCTGACCTCTGAAAGGTCAGTAATTTCCATCATCTTTCAATGTTAGTAATATATTAGGGAGATTTTTCTCTGCGTTTCTTAAGCAAAACCATGTTTGGTGAGCTTCCTCTTCTTTGTTTCTATTTCTGAATCTTCAATTATTGAGTTCTTATACAGTAAAGCTGAAGGGAGTCCAAGAAGATACTTTGCACTTCAAACAGGATTTAACTTCTTCCCTACAGAATTGTATTCTCAAATATAGAGAAAATAGAGGCCAGATTTTATGCTGTTCAGTGGGAATATTGCTTAGTTATGAAGAACAGACTTTGTCAATGTATATATGCACATCCATAACCCTATATGTATGCATGTATATAGTCTATATTCTAAATATATGTCTGTAGTCTGTGTGAAAGTCCATTCTAAAGATCAGTTTAGAAATTGAAAAGACCCTTTAACTTGACCATCAGCCGCTCTAAATTCTCCCATGAACAGAAATTTTCAATAATTTTTATGTTTTAACTCTCAAACTTCTTTTTGCGTCAAATAATACTCATGTTTCTTGTTGGAAACATCATGTCAATGGGACTTTGAAGCGCTATGGAGCACTGTTCTCAAGGTACAACATTAATAGCTTGCCAAATTGCATGAGAGAGTGGACTTAGTCTAACCAGAGGTTTCAGGAATTTATGTATCTCAAATATGAAAGCATATCCATATGATGTGTATGTCATTCTGGGCACTGAGTTGGATGCCAAAGTATGGGACTGTCATGCTTACTCTACTTCTGTTCATTCTTTGGTTGTTTTTTGTGGATTTTTTTTTTATCTGAGATAGGTCATCTTGCTCTTCTGTACCTTGATTTTTTAATTCATTTCTAATCTTTCTTGTTTACTTAGTATGTCTTCCCTTCAGGATGAAGATTATATTTAATTACTTATTTTAACAGTATACAGCATTTGTATCTTAGTAAATATCTGTGAGCATTCTGGGAACTATAAAATTCTTACCCAATTGTTTCTTCTGCGTCTCATTTTAACCTCTGGTGTTGTACCGTATTTGGTGTTGGCAGAAAACAACATAAGCATTCTTGCATTTTCTTAATGAAAAGCCCAAGAGAACTGCCTTACAAATATGCAATAACTACAAGGTGTTGATCTACTTGGCAATGAAACTCGTGGCAACATTTTCAAAGCCGTTAACCGAAATCCAGTGCTGATTAAAAGAAAAGGAGGAAAAAAGTTGCAATGGTATTACCCATCAACTTGAGAAAGGACAGAAAAAGATACACTGAATCTATATTTCTCAGGGCTACTACAAGCAGAAAAAGACAATATTTAACCATCTTCTCAGGTGGGTGTTTAATAATAATAGACATTACACTTCTTTGCTCTGCTCACAAGACTCTTTTAACAGTCATATAAAATGCATATATATTAGGGAGGAGTGTCTGGCATCCCTGGTTTTTTTCCCCTTTCCAACCAAATGTCTGAACCTAAAGCTAAAGCCAGGTTTCTTCTTGACTGTACTCCTGGCCCATGATATTAGCATTTTTGGATGCACTTCAAGAGAAAGGGTGGAGAACAAGTCAAGTAGAATACCTCATGGCCTGAGCACTTCATTAACATGAAAGATACAGGTCCAAGCATTCCTCACTTGAAGAAAGCACAAAACTCCTAATTGCTGAATGAATTCGTGGATTATTATGCAAAAGGATGGATACCAAAACTTCTGAATACTTTTATGCTATTACATGTAACTTCACAGAAGATAAAGGTGGAATTTTTATGGCACTGTGCCTAAACTTAGACTGTGACAGAATACGGTGCAGGATATAATACAGGGTTGAGGCTCCTGCCAAAAGAGCAGCTCTTTCAATCATTCAGGGAGCTTCTAGGCTAAACACAAATATAATGTATATAACAGGCTATGTTTATTTAATCCATGTATAAAAGAATATTAAAGATCCTAAAATAATGATGGCCTCCGATTGGTTCTGGTGATTTCAGAGGACCTAATAACCTGGGACTTTTTGTTGTTATTGCTCCAACATTTTTGAAGTAATGAAACAATACTACAGAAAGAGAATGGATTTGGGTAAGTAAAATGTTAAAAGAACATGACTTTCTGGTGATTTATTTTCTTCACAACTCACTTTCAATTATTTCAGAAATATTTTACCTCTACAAAGTCTACCAAGTGTATCACTCTGTGACCAACATAGTTTTGCTCCTTCTACAGCCAAAGAAAACAAAGTAAAGTATTTGTATGCAGTCAATTTCCCTAGAATTATTTCCAATCTATTGTCATGATCACAACAGGATTAAAGTTGTCTCATTATCAGATAGATAGAATACCATAGACCTAGTTCTGCTACTTTTACACAGAGCAATGATTTAATCTGAGGGGACCACACCAGAGTGTCATGCTACTATCATTATATTTAAGTAAAGCACATGTTCAACTGAATCAGGCAACTTAGATGTGAAGGTAGGAGGTGCCACAGATACTTTTGCATTTTCAACATTGAATTTAGCTCTGTTCCTGTAGTCTTAACATCCTGAAACCACAACAGAAATAAAAGACTGCTAGCAGGCTCTACTGCAAATATGAGGGTGTCCAAAGGCTTACTATTTATTTACAGACCCAAACAAAAATAATCCCCCCATCTACCACTTTTACCCACAGGTTAAAACACATAGTTTTACATGAAGGTCATACTTGTCCTCATGTTTTGGAAGCATAATTTCTCTTTTAAAGTTTGCAATTCATTTTGTTCCAACTGTGGATTTAAAAACCACTCCACTTTTGAAGAATTGAAAAAATTGTTAAGACTTAAGATTGTTTTCATTTGGATGGAGCAAATATTAAAAGAAAGTCCACTACACTCTCAATATATACATATAGACATGTACATATTTCTCATGAATATTTGAGAAGGTATAACATGGTATTTGAAAGGTCAAGATAATAGAAAAAAAAACTGGCAAACATAAACCTTTTTTTCTGTACTCAGCTGAGAGGTGTATCAATTTCACATGCACCACTGGAAAGAGTTCTGAATTAATAGTAATAGCTATGTTGAAATTCAGTATCAGAAGCTCATTAAAATTTGAAATTGATTAAAACATCTGTTCATTTCAGTTTAAATCCCTTCCTTTTTCATATTCCTCTTCCAGTCCAACACCAGAATGCTGCAGAAAGTCCAAGTTTGTTAAATAATTTCTAAGAGGAAACTGAGGTACTGTGAATGAGATCTGGGTAAGCATTCAAACTGCTGGATATTTAATCTATATAGGGATCTGATCCTAGCCTACGGCATAAATCTTCTGCCTTTTTTTTTTTTTTTCCCCAGGCTGCAAGGGTCACAAGGCTGATTTCAAGAGAAAACTTTGGGACTTTTCTGTGCATGGAAAATTACCTGAACATAGAAATATCGCCTCAGCACAATGCCCTTCTTCAGCAGTAGTTTAGAGAAGTGAGGCTTGTTGGGGTGGCATCTGTCCTGTCAATTTCTGTCTGACCTAAAGAGTCGACAGGGACCACAGCAAGAGACATCTCACCAGTTTAATTCTACTGTCATATCAGTCCAATAGCAAGAAATTCTTGCTCTTTCAAGGGTCTCAAAAAAGCCTAAGCAAGAAAATCAGATCATTTGTTTCTGCATACATGCCATATATGAAAAATCAGTCTTCTTTTAGAACCCTTTCCTGACTTCTTCAAGCTGTTACTTGCTTGGCAAAATCACCACTGGGCAGAGTTATACCATTTTAATGCAGTTTTGTTATAGTCTCCTGCAAACAGATGTATGCGACACTGTTGGAATCTCTCATGATGCTGAACCCAAGAAACCAAACCCCAGACTCAAGCAATACCACTTTTAGGCAAGGGGTACTATGCAGTCTAAAGGGGTGTCACTGTTTCACTCCCTCTGTGACCTATCACATTTCCCTGGTACTACAGAAGGGGAAGCTGAGACATTTCCACAGGGAGCTCTTTCTCTGTGTGAGGGTTTCAATAAAGCTTGCCATGCAACATGGTCTGAAGGTCATGTAAGTCTTTATTCAGACCTGTCAAAAATCTAACTGAACAGTTTAAAAAATGTAAAAAATACAACTTAATTTGAAGCACTATTCCCACAAGAAATATATTTTCTAGATAGACTTCAACCTGACAAGAAACTACTATCTAGTGAGAATATTCAACTTGGGGTGAAAAGCTTTGCATTACTAAAGTTATTTTGTTAAATTGATTGCTATAATCTAGAAAAATCTGCTCTAAAGATAAGCATTTATAAAGCTCAAATGATCCTGACATTTGACAAGTCTAGCTCAATGCTTTACTTTCTCTTGTTTCATAATCCAAGTACAGAACTGAACTTTTTCAAATTAATTCTGCATGAAAGCAGAACTGAGGCCAGAAATTGTTTGTTCCCTAATCCTTCACAGTCTTCCCAAATGAATTTGGTAAATTGTTTACAGTCTATTCCTGTGTTTGAAGCCCTCACTGGATCAAATGTCTGTTTTCCAGTGCCCTGTTTGATTTAGACTATAGATTCTCTGAACTGCAGACTGCATTTTCTCATAAATCTCTATACAGTGTCTAGCACAATGGAATGTGATTACTTGTCTGGAGATTTAATATAAAAGAATCTAATATAATGCAAATATTAGGAGTCATAATACCATGTCATATCATATCAATGATGGGAGATAAACAGAGTCAGCCTATAGCATTCTGCATGGAGAGCCTGCAGAGACCCTGCAATAAAAAGGGAATATAGAAATGGAAAGTAGTTTTAGGTTTTCCATAGCTACACGTTAATTCCTTCTCCTTAAACAGCCAACAAGCAGGATGAATAGGATGAAGGTCATAAAACATGAATGCCCTTTTTAATTGGAAAACATGCAGTAAACTTGCTGCTTCTTTAGGATCAAAGACACTATTAAAAATGAAAGATATTATTACTGTTATTGTAAGGTTTTATTAGCAGCATTTATCAATAGCCCTTCCCACCAGGGAAATTGCTGTAAATACCCAGCTGACTTACAAACAACTATATTGTTCATAACAGCACATGGCTGGGCTAGCATTACCTTCTGCTACTCTTTTTCTGTTCTATTTTATGCCCTTGAAATTAGGCTGTAGAAAATATATTTTTAAACAAGGATATAGTATGTCCTCTGATATATGGTTGAGGTAACAGCAGAGCTGCTAATATTAGGGAACATTTACCTCAGTAAAAATTATTCATTCCTCTCACTGTTTACTTTCAAGGGCTAAATAAACCTGAATATTTGACTCCTGAAAGTCTGAGATATAGTAACAGGCTTCATGTCTTTCTCCCACCCCTTCAAAATGCTATTCTTGATAGAATTATGCCAGATGCCTCTGGGTTGGTTTTAGTTATTCTGCAAAAGAGAGAGAGAGAGAGAGAGAGAGAGAGAAACTAAGGGAAAACTGTTAGACAGTATAGTCCCAGAGACAGCCTTAAAATCAAAATAAAAGAGGATGCTAAAAATAAATTTAATTTTGGAGTCTTTCAAATTTCCTTTAGAGGAAAGACAGTTTTAGCATCATCAAGGTGCTAATATGCAAATGTCTGAGGAAGGAATAATTTTCTAATCTCAGTTCACACTTCCCTTGGGTGGAAAGCTGTAGCTAGCTTCTACTTCTGCCCCTTTCCCTTCTGGTATTTTGGGCTTGTGGCTGCACTCCTGGGATCTTGCCAGTACTGAGATGCTTCAGGTTGGCAGCTGTTTTGCAAGGAGATTGCCTTGTGTGCTTACCTAGCTGGAGAAGTCCCTTATGCACTTTTTGCTTTAGGGTACAGAGTTTAGGAGGCAGAAGGATGAAATGATCTCCTTTCTCTCTCAAAAACTTGTCTTTCTGTCCTTCTTAATCATAGGACTTGAGGATAATTAAGCTGGAAGAGACCTCAGGAAGTCTGTAGTTCAACCTTCTACTCCAAGTAAGCTCAGCTTTGAGGTCAGTTCAGGTTATTTAAGGCTTTATTAAGACAGGCATTCAAAACCTTCAAGGATAACTATGGAATCTCTTCCATACTGGGGGGCCCAAAACTCCACTCAGTATTTAGATGTGGCCCCACAATGCCAAGTAAAGGACTTCTTTCGCTTTCCTTGATCTACTGTCTGTGTTTCTGGTGATTCCCGGAATGTTATCTCCTTTTCTGCCAGACCATGCTGCCAGGTCATGTCCACCAAGATCCCCAAGTCCTCGCCTGAAGAGGTGCTCCTCAGCAAGTCACTCACTAGCCTGTAATGCTACAGGAGGTCATTTGTTTCCAGATGCAAGACTTGGCATTTGCCCTTCCAGAGTTTCAGAAGGTTCCTGTCAGACCATTCCTCCATTTGTGTAGGTAGGTCTTTCTGTATGACAGCTCTGCCCTAGGTTTCACTGATGGGTCTGCTCAGTTTAGTGCCATTCGTACACTCAGTAAGCATTCACTCAATCACCTCTGACAAGTCCTTGTTAAAGGCGCTAAACAGGGCAGGCTTACAGCAAGTGTTGATCCACTTCCTTCAAAACCTGATTAATTAACTCTTGATTTACCCATCTAGTAATCCACTTATCAACATTTTCCTTCTTCAGCCTTTTATTATGAATGTAATAGTAATGGCTACTCTTGTTTTCATTTGAGCTTGCCCTTTGGCTCCCTTTTGCCCTGTAGCTCCTTCACAAGTTTTCTGCTTGGACAATATGGTCTTCTGATACATCTCCTTGTCTTTCTGGGTATTGGGATGGACCCTTTGTGTTAGGGATGCTACTGCCATTAAGGATCTGCAAACTGTTCTGAGTTTGTTTCCTCTTTGGAGCTCCCTCTCATGGTTTCCCTCTACCAGTTTCCAGAACAAGCTTAAATCTGCTCTCCTGAAGCCTTGTAATCTGATAGTCTTCTTCCTCAGGATTTTGAACTCCTGTTTCATGATCCCTATAACCAAGGTTATCACTGATTATTACATACCAACTAGTCCTGTCTTGTTAGTGAATAGCAGATGCAGCAATGTGTCATCCCTGTTTGGTACAGTACCTATACCTGATCACATCCTTCCTTGTTGCCCTTCTAGCAGATGTCACAGAAAGCAAGGAGCCCAAAAAGCATGAGGGTCTGTGATATAGAGATTTCCTCAGTTGTTTAAACAAGCCTTGATCTACTTCCTCATCCTAAGAAGGTAGTCCATAACACAGTTCCACTACAGCATTACCTTTGCTGGTCTCTCTTTGACCCTGACCCATAAGGTCTCAACCAGATTGCCAAACATCTCATAGAGGAGCTCCACATATCCACGTTTCTACTTCATTTAAAGGATAACGCCCACTTTTATTATCCCTGTCTCTGTTATGAATAGTGTGTATCCACCCATAACAACCTTTCAGCCATAAGAGCTGCCCCTCCACAATAATCCCAGTGATGATGCAATTTGATGACCACGAATAGAGCTCTAATTCTTCCTGCCTTTTTCTCTGGCTGTATTTGCCACCCTGGAGATGGGCCTTCTTTTGCCCCGTTTCATCACTCCTAAGGTCTGTCTTGTACACCTCACCTTGATATCACCCAAATGACTCATTTTACCTGTAAAGCTGAGTAAGGTGTAAAGAAAGATAGATTAGATACAGATACAGGTAGATAGATATGGATGTTAGAGTTTAGAAATGTGAATTAACACCTTCTGAAGACAAATTCAGCTATATGTCGAAGCCTAACACAGCTGAGTACCCTCTGAATGTGCAGGTGCTCTGAAACGTACTTGGACAGAAAATGGAAAACAGCACTGCAAAACACACAAGAGGAGGCTTCCTCAATGAGCAGATGGTTTTTGAATAATCCTAATCTCTATGGTCCCTAAAATAAATTCCCTTATTAGACAGTTTGGTTGATGTAACACAGAGTAATCTCTTTTAAATTGTAAATACAAAGCAGACCTCTTCATGATATTTTAGTTTCCCACTGCATATGCTTTCTGATCATTTTCCTCCTTCCTACCATGCAAACTCTACAAAGGCCATTGACAGCTCTTTCTTTCTTACTTAAATAGCAAAACAATCCAATGCCATTAGCTATGAGAATTTTTCCTTGTTTTAAAATATTACTAAGATCACTATTGTTAAAAACATATTGATGCATTGTAAGTATTGCAACTTTCTAGAATTAATCTACTAAAATAGATCTCTAGAATGTTATCACACCATATGAACACCTGGCTAGTCTATATCCTCAGCTTGACATTTAATTCTGCATTTAAAATGTATGCATTTAGCTCTTTCTCGAGCACCTGTAGTTTGTTTCAGTTCATAGGTTTGTGTGCAAGACTTGGCATAGTGAGTATAGTTTGCTCTGTTAAGAGTTTTACCTTAAAATATTTCAAAGGCTGTGCTTATCTTATCAGGCAAGAAGAGAAGACAGCTCCAGGCACTTAGATCAAAAGCGTCACTAACCAAAGTTAGTGATCAGCTAAATTTAGTTATTCTGCATTTGGGACAGAGGTGTGGGATTAACTGGCAGAAAATGGGGTATTGATAGGTGATCTCCTCCTTATGGTTTTATGCAGTGAAAATACTGAGCACTCATTAAAATTAATAATAATACAGTGACAGCTCTTTTTATTTTGAGAGTATAACCAGTTTTTTATGCAACAAAATCACAAGACAGTCAAACATAAAAACTTTGCAAGCAGCCATATAGTTTGTAGATTGTGCTGCAATCTTCTTGCAGCACTAGGTTTGCTAACTTTCCTTGTTACATATTTTACAATGCTCTTCAAGGCTAACCAAACTGAGAGCATTTTGCCTTTTTCCATTTGTCCATTACTGTTCTCACAATGAAGTCACTAACCATGAAATTAAGTCTACAAGTAAAGTTCCCAAGCAGAGGGTGTGAGCAATATGAATAATTTATTGCTCATAACTTAAATTAAGTCAAGTGCACTGACTATAGATATGACTGCAGAAAAAGTGCAGTAAGAATAAGAGATTCTCACAGTTGCCAAGTTCACTATTAATGGAATTAAAACTGTCATCAGACACAGTAGATTCATAACTGTATTTCTGAGTTATTCTCATTCCAGAATAATGACTGTAAACTGAACATTAAGCATTATTGAAGAATGTATCCCCTTCATGAGAAAGAATGGTATTCAGTATTATCACAGACTGGTACGAATGCCAAATGCTTTTAAAGTTTTCTACATAATATGTAACTAAACCTCCACCAAAATGCTGATTTCCCCTGTTCAGTCTCATTATCTCAGTGCCTGAAGAAAGAGCAAAAGAATTTCTCAGCCCACCCATGAAATGGGTGCCAATGGCAAGGGGTCATAAAATCACAGAATCACAGAATGCTTTGGGTTGGAAGTGACCTTACAGACCACATCATTCTGGCCCCCTGCCATGGGCAGAGACACCTTCTTCTAGAGCAGGTTGCACAGGTTCTCTGCCAACCAGATCTTGAACACTACTAGGAATGGGGCATCTGCAGCTTCTCTGGACAACCTGTTCCAGTGCTTCACCATCCTTACAATAAAGAATGTCTTCTCAGTTTCAATCTACTCTCAGTTTAAAGCCATTACCTCTTGCCCTATCACTAGATGCCCTTGTGAAAATCCCTCTCCCTTTATGGATTAGGCCTGCTTTAAGTACTTGAAGGTGTTCTAAGGTCTTCCTGGAGCCTTCTCTTCTCCAGGCTGAACTCTCTCAGCCTGTCTTCACAGGAGAGGTGCTCCGTCCCTCTGGTCATCATCCTGGCCCTCTTCTGGACTCAGTCCAACAGCTGCTTCCAACTTCCTACCCTTAATGGGCATTTGGATTACTAAAATGTTTACAGTTCCCCTCAGTGGTGTTATCAGCTGCGTAGAAGCCGCACTCTGAACAAGTTTATATTGATACATGAGAATTAATATTAGCCAGTATTTATCTATGAAACATTCATGGATATATTTCATTTTGGTAAAAACACTATTATTTTCTCTAATTGTTGATCAGTTTGTTTGGTTTTTCAAAAAGTATTCAAAAATTCTGGAATCTCAAGTATTTATTTTACATCTTAAATGTAAATGTAAGCTGTTTCACAGAAAATATCCTGTGCTTAAGCTAGTCTACTGATTCAGGTGATTCAGATAGTTCAGAACATACACTGCCTCCTGGCCGTGAGCACAGCCCTGTCCAACCCTGCAGACAAAATTGTCTTCCCCTCAGTGTTTGACTCATTCAAGATTTCATCCTCCTTTTGCATGAGCTAGCAGTATAAAATCCCCTCATCCCTTTCACATTTTTTATTTTGTATGAGAAACAAAAGACTTCAGACATGAAGTCCTAGAGCATTCCTCAGTGACAAAGGAAAAAATTAGCATGATCAAAACAAGGGAATAAAAATGGTTTGGTGTGTTTTGGTTTTTTTTAAATTAGTACTATATCACAAAGAGAAATATTACAACCAAATACTGCAACTAGTTACATTTATTGTTATTAAGGACATAAGAAAAAAATTGAGAGAACCGAGAGTTGGTAACCGAGCAGGCATCAGCTTGGATATAAAACTAAGGATAGGAAAATGTTTAGACAAAGCTTCCGTGAAGGAAGATAAATAATAAAAAAAGAAAAAATATATCCTCAGGTATATATGAATATTAAGGCCCTTTCTTACCATGCAAAACACAAAGGAGTTTATTTAAAATAGAAAATCTTTCACAAAATTAAAAAGACAGGGTGATTATTGAAACTTTTCGGTCCCTATTCTGACCGCAGGACAAAAGGGTTCTTGGAATAAAAAGTGTGTCATCTCATATATCATAAAACTGTCAGCACAGTCAGGTACCACTCCTGACTACTGTGCATGATTAAAGTATGAATAGATAAGGATAAAAATGGTAACAGTAACTGCTGGAAGCCAATTCTGAAATGCCTTCCACTTTTACTTTGTAAACTAGTACCTCTGGACACGCAATGTAGAAGTGGAAAACAGCAAAGAAATATTGGTATCTTGACATCAATATCTTCCCATTTATTGTAAGCAAATCATATAGAAATACTTCCTGATTGCAAACCACACGTTATATTCTGATCTTGCTATGATTTATTATTTTATTCCAAATAAGGTGGATTGCTTTGGATATTCAGTTGCTGGAAACTTGGAGAAATAAGAAAATGTCCATATCTAATATTAATGCTGCCTAGATTAGTTTTTTTTCTTACTAATAGAATGCTATCTTTCATATTTTTAAATATCTTATCTTAAATGACCTCTATCCTGTTTGGAAATGCCAATAAAAGACGAAGAGAAGTGGAGTCTGGTTTAAAACTCACACCTGTGTTACTACATTTTGCTGACGCTCATGCTGTTCCATTAGTACTTCTTCAAAGGGCTACTGGCATTATACCATTAATATGATTCTCATTCTCCATGTGCTACACATCTTTGATACTATGCTGTCATTCACAAGGTCTTTGCTGTAGGGATCGTCCCAAGGATGTTTCAAAGTGGCAATAGTAATCCACATAGCTGCAAAACATACACTCTGATTGAAGGCCAAAGACTTAAGTCAGAAAATGGTATATTGCTGTTTGTCTAATGGAAACTCTAGTGACATTTTATTTTTAATGACTGTTTAATTTTCACTTACTTTAACAATAAGTTTTATGCCAGAACATTGAAGATACCATCACAAAACTGGTGCAAAAGGCCAGATTCTCCAATGAAATACAATAAAAGGGAAATAGAAAACATTAAAAAAGATAAAATAGCTTTCTTCCTCAAATAGTGTCTGTATTTCCATTTACAGTGCTTCACCCTTGCAATACAAAATTAAGCACTTTTCAAGCAGCCTCTGCCTGACCCTAAGATGGGTGCTTTTTTGCACGGATGTAGTACCTTTTTCATATGCAGGTTGAAAAGCTTTTACCAAACATTGCAATTACAAAGCTATGTAAATGTGAGCTGGGATTACTAGCAATAAGACAGTAAGATCTTAATTCATGGGGGTTTATATAGCCATTTCATAGAAAAAGGAACTTGATAGGGTTTTTGTACAAAAACAAATGGGAAGCAGTGAAGAGACTGACTGCTGTTCCTTATCTGAAGATTGAGTTTTAAGTGCTAAATAGATTGAAGCTTAGAGAGAAGGCTTGAGAATAAAGCAGAATTTAAATTTCTTTCTATCTTCCAATTTGATCACAAATTTCTGGTCTTTTTAGATGATTTAAACAAGAAAATCCAAACCTAATACCATTGTAGTTGCTTGGATAACAAAATAATCCAAATATAATAGGATAAAGAAAAGCAAGGCAGCGTGGCAAATGTAGCTTATCTTAACATATACTTAAGAACTTTATGTCTCCTGCTGGAACATGCTAAATAAAAAAAAAGAGGAGTCGAGTACTAAGATGGTTCCTTTCTTAAAAAAAAAAAAGTGTTAAAGAAGTTAATATGTCTGGGCTGAGACAACAGAAACTTATGCTGTGGTTTTAGTATTAAATACTGTAATGAGTGGGAGATAAAATAAATAGATTATAACAACATATAATAATATATGTTTTCATATTTCTAGAAATGTTGAGTTTCCTTTATATTGCCTTGCTTTGTATATTGTTTTATATTGACTAATGAGACATTGGTTAATCTGTGGATAAATTCATACCATTTAAGCACAGGAAAGTACATGTCCTTCAAACAGGACATGTTGTATGTGTGCATGACCATGTAGATGTAAAGCCAGTAGTCAGTCTCTGCAGCATGTAATATTACAGGGACACCTAGAAGATACATAGTGTTCCCAGCCAGTGTTGTGAACTTTGTGAAAAACAACCTTGAAAACTGCTTCTTCCATTTCTGCATGCTGGGAATTTTGCCATTAGCAGTTTTATGAATCTTTGACTGTGAAAAGCTGGTCCCTTAGTGATCTAGCTTAAATAAAATTTAAAGAAAAAGAAAGAAAACAAGATTAACCAAGTATATGTACACCTCTTCCTTATCTCCCCAGCATTAAACAGGAATATGTGTGGATGATGCAGAATAGGTTTAGTGAGTTGAAAGGGAGACATAAAATGAAAGCATATGTCCAGTGCATAGAAAAGTGGGCCCTTCACTGCTCTGTGTGTGTAGAAATCAAATTGCCAGTAAGGATCCAGCCTGAAAAAATACATCCTCCAGCAGAATGGCTGTTTAAATGGGGCTTAGCATTCTTAGTATTCCTCATTGCTCACCAGTGATTCAGTAAGTACCTTTCTACTATTAAAAATCAGTCCAAGATTTTAATGAGACAGAAAAGTTGATTCAGTGAATTCCAGCTGTGTTTTTTCTGGAGTCTTGGCTGAATTGCTGAATAGGAGAGAAAGTATAGTTTCTCTGCAGGTGAACTTTTTTTTTCCCCCTCAACTAATTGCTTCCTCTCCTCTTTTTCTCTCCCCTGTAACAGAAGACAGCATCTTCTTAGAAGATGACTGATAGAAGACCCTATCAGTGCCTGCCAAAGTAGTGGAGAAAATGTTACTGGCAAAGGCAGATGCAAAGAGAACCACAAAACTACAGCACTTTCAATTTGCATGCCCAGCAGTGGTGTTAGTATCACGACTCACATCAGCCATTCCTTCCTATCACACTCCCCTCCACCTTCCTTTTTTTTATTCCCTGTGTTGTTCTCGGGCCAGCAGCTATGTGTAAACAGGATGTGGGAGCTGTACTGAAATGTATTCAAGTCCTGTACACCTCCGTCCTCACCTCTGGCTGCAACGTGCATCCTGCCTGGAACATCTGCTTCAGATAAATAGAGGGAGAGTTCAAGCTGTGCAGAGAAGGGCACAGCCTGGAGTTCTTCAGCCAGTTTTCTCTTGTCATCCTTACTTTTTAATATTTTAAAAATAGAGAAAAAGCATTTTATTTCTAACTGGAAGGCTGGTTTCCTATAAAAGTACTGTTTAATATTTGCAATTAACCTACTGCTCACTAAGAACTATGTAACTATTTGTTTACATATGAGTTCTGATGATGTTAACTGAAAGGTGCACATTTATATACTGTTGATATCCTTGATGTAACTTGAGATGGATTTTCATGGCAGTGCAGTTTTTAAGAAATTGCCTCTGGTAATCTGGCTAAAATAAATCATAGGGCTTTATAGCAGTGTCATCCAGAAAGGATTTCATTACAGCTTGAAAACTGAAAGACAGAATAATGTAAAGAGTTGCTACTTTTCAGTAGATTTCACTGCAGGCATTCTGGGACATCTTGGGAATTCTGCAGTAAAAAATGGCAGCTTCGGAGTCTCTACTGGCCAAGCACCCCTGAATAATATGCAGCCAATGCAGACCTCCTTGGCAGAATTAGACATGTCAATTTATGGTTATCGTCACAGGCATCTCAGTAGACAGCCTGATTTTTAATATTAAATCTTTCAATACAGAAAAAAAAAAAGACTTATACTATCCTTACTTATTCCAAGTATAACAGAAAGGCCAGTATGTTAGGACTGAAAATACCTGTATGGCCGTACTCACGGAGCCCACAGACATGCACATTCAGCAGGCTGCCTCCAGTCCCAGTAAGAGTGGTCGAAAGACTGTTGCTGCCACTGAGGAGACCATAAGGCTGCCCCTTTACTTGCACTTAAGAAAAGAAAGGGAACCTCTCTCCCCTTCTACTTGTCCCCCTGTTCTGGCTTGACCTCTAACCATTCTTGCTGCCCCATCCATGGAGCATAAGAAATCGATTCTGTCCACAATTCTGAGGAGGTTTTGGGGCAGTACTGCCTCTAAGCACACACATGAACACACATGTGCTCACAAGGGAGATACACAAAGACTGATAACTAGAAATCAAGGAGAAAATAACACTAACAAACCTACATTTCTACTTTGACAGACTTAAGGGTAGACATTTTCAGAGATGATAGAGACGAGAGACTAACAGGCTTTGGAACCAAATCTCTGTTTAACTTTGCACACATCTCTAGGGCATTTATTTCTGAAGCTCCTGTAAAAGTATTTTGGTCAATACATATGATCCAACACAGACATCTGCAATGTTACTGTCTACATCTACCTTAACCACATATGCTGCTTTTACATTGAATGGATAAAAATAGCACCTCTGGGATACCACTCCCCCCATGTTACAGTAGATCTCTAATATGTCCATTGAACACCTAATTACATAAGTCTAGCCTCAAGGTGCCTGTTTTCTCCAAGGTTAAAAGCCAGACCCAGGTAACCTTTCCAACATAGAAAAATGTTTCAAATATTTGAGATGGCTCTTACACATTGTGACACTAATTTAATCAACATTTTGAGGGAAAGATTCATGAATGACTGAAATAAACTTGAAATACTGTAAATTTTAAAAGTACCTCTTTTTTATTTAACCTGGACTCACAAACAACCTTGCAGGAGCTTTTTGAATTTTTTTTTACTTGCTATCATTATATAAAGGACCTTGGGTGGGGCTGTGTGATGGTTTTGCTGGGTTTTTTTCCCTTTTCTGACAAAGAGATCCACCAAATAAAGGATCTAGTGTTAGTTAGTTGTTAGATTCAAAACTACAACAGCCCTATTCATTTCGAGGTTTTTTTCAATAAGTCACGCTCACAAAGGTCTCACCTTTTTCACCCCAGAAAAAGACAAATCATCAATAGAAGCAAGAGAGTTCAATCAGTAATACCATTGTAAGCTGGGATCTGACTCAGGGACTCCAATTCACCTGAACTTATTGAGAAAGTATGAACAAGAAGACAAGACTGTGATACAGAGCATAATCTCTTCTGCAAAAGTACAAAACTCAGAACAGTTTGTACTTTTGTACAACTTTCAAGCTATTGTTTTAATAGACTATGTGTTTGTTTCCCCTAACCCCTCCCATTTCAATTCTCTCCTCTACAGATCCACACAGTATAGTTATGTTACATATGTGCTTGGGTGTTTTCCCTGAGAGCTCCTACACAGAAGTTTGTGCTTTCCCCTGTGCCAGCTACTTCTTTCTGCCACTGCCTTATTAGTGCCTTGGTTGTACTGATCCAACTACCTATGGCTTCAAGCTGTAAAATGTATATACAACTGCGTCGTAGTTCTATGATGGATGTGACCAACCTAAGGCTTTTCTGTCGTCCAAAACACAGCACAGCTAATGCTAGAATATTTCAAGAAAAATGGTCACATGCTGAAGGCACTGTGGTCTGCCAGCATGGGGGGGCCTGGAAAAGGGTTGATCATCTGCTTAAAATTTGTTTCAATATACCAGCATCTAACAACTAAAATGAGATCAGGACTCATATCACAGGGTGCTACAGAAAGGCTTTCAGCATATTGCAAGTTAAACAAATAAACAAGTCCGAGAGAAAATGGAGATGCAACAACGTGGAGTTGTTCAAGGTCATTCAACAGGTTAGCAGCAAGACTGGAAATTGAGCACTTGAGGCCCCCCTAGAATCCTTTATCTGCAAACCATCCTCTCCTTAATTCCTACTATCACATAAGCCTTTTAAATCGGGGCTTCATGCTCGTCATCCCCAAGGTGATAAAGTGATAAGTCTCCCTTTATAAACAAGAAGCACTTCAACCTTGCCGAGGGAGCAGCAAGGTTCTTGAGAGTGTGATATTTCAATATAAATAGGCCATAGTTCTGAGGACATTAAAGACAGACTCCTCACAGTAAGAAACAACAGGTCAGTACACAGTGCAAAGCGAGTCAGGATTATAAATTCCTGTGCACATGTGAGAAAACTAACACAGATATGATTCCTTTTAGAGTGATCAGGTCTGGGTCTAGGCTGTAACACATCATGTTCGCTAGCTCTTGCTTAGGCTCAGTCCAAGGAGGATCTTTGTTATTGGGTTTAGGATGTTCTAGAATGTCTTCCTTTTCTGATTTTTAATGGTAATTTCAGCTTTCTCTAACTGTCTCAGACCCTTTCTGGAAAATGCATATTTAAAAAGTGTTGAAATTCAGTAGGCCGAAAAACAAAATCTACAGAAATTGCAAAACAGTACATTATCATATTATCCTTCACCACTTTTTGCTCTCTCGTTGAAGAAACTGTAAATGCTGGCTTTACTTGCCAGTTTCTCTGCAACCACCCCAGCAGCACTAACTCAGAGCCCACTTGCTGTTAAGATCATATGCAGCTCTCCAAAAAGCATGTAAAGCTTCATAAACATGATTTCTCCTTCTTCCAGTACAGAATTCTCATTAGTCTTATAAATTACATACATCTTCCAGGCAGAAGCTAAAGACACACTGTAGTGGCCGCTGCTGCTCAGACTAATAAGAAAAGGACAGTGTTGTTTTCTTTACATTTCTGACATGACACATTGCAAAGAAATGCCGGATCAGGGTCAAGTTACACTAAGCTGCACTGTGCTTTTTGGTCTTGTGATGTGACGTAACCTCTTATAAAGCAATGAATGAATTGTAATGTAAAGAAAGGCTTTTGAAATATCTTCTAGAAGGAAATAATTGTTGAGCATGGGAAGAAACTAAGTGGCTGGTGTTCCCCAAGAACTACATTCTGGCTGCAAGCAGTGCTCCAGGGTTGTGTCCTGCTGAAATGAACAGACCAACCCACATTGTCCCATGTCAGCATCAGAGGCCACTCAATGCCACTGGAGAGTGCCAAGTAGCAGGAGAGGACTCTCTTCCACAGCTGTTTGGGGGAAACTGCAGGACAGAGCCCAAGAAGCCCATACTGCCCTATTTCATCTTTTTTTTTTTTTNATGATATCTGGTCACTCAGTTTGGGTCAGCCACAGCATTTGTCAGACACAAACAGGAGAGAGGCAGCAAAGCTGTGATGCTACTGGCATAGCATGATAATAAGGAATGAAATGGAGACCCTGCATCATTGAAGGGTTCCTTTCCCACCATTATGTAGTTTTTCCCTCTTTAGCTTGGGCCTTAAGGCTTCTGAACACTATTAGAGTTGCAGCAGCTCGGGAGGATTACCAGGCAAGGAAACATGTAAAGGAGTCAGAGAAAAGGCAGATTAAAGAGAAGAAGACAGAACTAGGCAGGAAACAAAGAAAAGTGAAGGTAAGGAGAAAAATCACAGAAATCACAGAAAACAAGGACAGGACATATCATCCATAAAAAAGGCTTTAAAAGTAGGAATTTTACACTAATTTCATGTAAACTAGAGGGATAAGGTGAACAAAATGTAAATGACACTTGCAAATTTGGCCAAACATAACTGCTCTTGTGCAGTCCTGTGTTTAGAAGGGTCACTCATGAGACTCAATCTTTCATCCTGTGCAAGATATGTTTGCCTTTATTTTTTGAAGCCCTCTATCACCTTTCACCACATTTGGGAGGCACTTTTTAAAGCAAGGCTAAATATGCAAAGGATGGTAGCACAGTCCTACAAGAGTACTATGCAGACAATTCTGGAGATGATGACGTTTATAACAACGGTACTAGGACTTAGGGTATGGTGGAAGAAGTTGAGAGAGAGAAGTGCTTGGAGAAGAATCAGAAAGTCAGCCTGGACCGAAATAGATGCAAATTATAGTTGTAAGATCAGTTTGTTAATACAGAGCCAGTCCAGAATGAGACTTATGAAATCCATTCTTTGTACTACTCAGTATTTACTAAGGTACACTTACTCTTTTGGATTTCAAGAAGGAAGTAATTCCAACATTTCTCATACCCATTGGGAAAGTTTTTTTCTTCTGTTTTCACTTTCTTATTCCCCCCAGTGGCAAATCCATATTTAAAATCCTGTCAGTTAAGCCCTTTTTAGGGTTGCTTTATCTCTTGCAAACATTGCTCTTTCCCAGAATAAAAAAGTACCACAGTTCCTTCTTGTATTTTTAGATTTAGTCTGTTTTGCTCTTTGTATTTTAAGACAGAAGTGTTTACTCGCAACTGAGCATTCAAGAGGCCATTAGAAATCTGTCATGTGACAGCATGCTGCACCTCCAGAGTACTGCAACTCTACTGTACGACAGATTAACCAACAGTAAACACTTCTGTTCTCTAAAGCTGCCTTTTTATAGATCCTTTCATTTTTCCATTAAGTCAAACCATGTCTTTCAAACTTGCTGATATGGAATGCTGTTTAACCATCACGTTCGCTGTTCATATTGTTTCTTTTGAATACCTACAAGATTTCATTAAAATTATCATAAAAGTGAGAATATGACTGGAAACTAGCCAGCAAAAAGCTACCTGTTACTGAACATAGTGGGTTTTACCGTTCCGCCTTCTTCCCTAACTACTTAAGATGTATGAGATATTTGCTGAATGTTTTGTTCTTTTTTTGAGTTAGCTGAATATTTCATAATAAAGCTTCAAATCACATTCACAGGATGTGATTCACAGGGTTTGGGATGTCATTATGTGTTAGGCACTAGAAAAATTGCTTTTTTCTTTCCTTTGCAGTAGTGCTTATAGAATTTTTGCTTTTTCTATCTGTTTCTCAGAACCAAATAATGACATGACAATTGCAGGTTATAGCCTGTGACAGGATGTATTATTCCACTGCGCTTGAGGAATAACCCACAAATCATAGACCAAATGAAATATGGAACAGAAAGACAGCATTGCCTCTTTTGAGTAATATGACTCTTATGAGTTCTGATTTATCCATAAACCCAACCTTCGCATCTTCTATGTCGTACCTATGGTCTTTTTCAAACTTATTCACAGCAACTGCCTGCAAAGTTCCTTTCCTTAATAAGAAAAGTTTTCACTTGTCCTCTAAAGTGTTCCAAGGGACAACTGCTGAAGGGATGCATTGCAACACACCAGCCGTGAGACCAGGGGGCTGCTGCTTCCTGCTCCCCTTTACAGGCTGGCTCCCGTTCTGCCCACTGCCTTGGACAGCAAGTTCTGCGGAGCCAGCAGTGCATGAAGAAGGGTGCACTCCCTGGCCATGGTGCTGGGGATCCCTGGGCCAGTCAGGATACACAGGACCTGGCAGGCACTCCAGAAAGGTAGTGCTGAACATGGTGGGCAACGGGTGCTTCCAAGCCACTCTCTGTCATACCCATTCCCTGGCTCAGCCCTGTTATGGTCTCTCACAGCTGGTTCCTTGAACCACCCTGCTCCCCACACCTCAAGCAGACAAGAGTCTCAGCACTGCCTTCCCCTGAGCCATCATGTCCCTGCGTGCCTGGCCTGTGCTCAAGGAGACGGGCAAACACAGCACACCAGTACTCCGGCATGTCCCACAGCCCAACACAGTTCATTCCTGCCCACACAGCCAGATCAAACAGTGCTCAGGAAACAATCTGGGATCCATATTAGCACTGGGTACTATCACTGCCGGGGCAGCATAGCGGGGTGGAGGAAGCACTGTTTCTAGCACATTCCAATTGACAACAGCTGGGACGACTCTGCTCGGAGCAGCTGCCTTCGCCGCGGCCGCGCTGCATTGCCTTGCTCTGTGGAAAGCTTTGTTTTGGCTAGGGATGGGTTTGCTGAGCTTTCTTGTTCTGAAGTCTCACACAGAGACTTTCCCTTTGCCCATGGCATGTGACCCTGCCAACTTACAGGCTCGCATCCCAAATAAGAAAAACAACAATGTTAAAAAATAAAAAGAAAAAGAAAAGAAAAAAGTAAAGGTTAATTAACCTCAGGTCTGTTCTCAGCAAAGCACGACTGCCATGGATAAGTAATAAAAATAGCTTCTCAATGGTCCTTGTGTCTGTCAGAGTCTCACTCTGTGATCTTTCAGTCAAAACCATGAAAGCAGGAGGGGGAGGAGAGGCTGATTCGCTACTGTCCTTTTCTTGTGCGTGTGTTCCCAAGGCTGCCTGGCTCTGTCCTTCAAATCATCTCCACCAGTAAATCATTTAGCAAAACCTGTCACTCTGGGCCATTGTGAGGAGACAAAAGCTACCCATTTAACCCCAACCATAGCTGATTCACGCGGTGGGGAAGGCAGGCGCACAAAGGAGGCTAGCAGGGAAGGTGGCAGTTGGGTTGGATTTCATGTAGACTGGTGCTGCTTTTCCCTCTCTTTTTTTTTAGCATCCCCCTCCCCCTCTTCCCCTACATTATTTTAAATTAGCAGCTCCTCTCATACTGGGATTGTTTTTTGAAGACCACATGTTTGTCAACAGAGCTGTTCTGCTTGAGTAATTTGACCCTAGCCTGGCTTCAAGTTTGAAAGGACAAGAAACATACATATCAGCATACATCTATTACCCCTTTCACCTGGACAGCTTTTTGGACCATTTTTGTTGCTTAAGAAAAAAAAAAGAGGTAACAAAACATCCAATTAGTCACAGGGAACCAGAGCTATTTCAGTCAACCTGCTATTTGGGGAAATCTGCACTGCAATTATCAGGTTCATTTCACCTGAAGTATTGCTCTAAAGCGTCAGCTAAACTCCTGGCACCTTGAACCATAACCTCTACCCAAAGTGTGCATCACAAATGGGCATTTCTTGTGTTACAACAGGTTGTTCTTTCTGCCAGGAAATCACTCTACCCTGATATTTTAAAATTAAAAATCAGTCCTTTGACACAGAAATCAAGCGTTAAGACTCCTTTCTCATAATTGCCTTGGCCAAAGTTTAATCTCACGTAACACTTCCTACTCCCAATCAATCAAAACCCTGAAAAATCAAACAGGCCATAGGAGATCCACAGATTGATTTTCAATTGTAAAATAAAATGCATAGAGAGATCAAACAATACTGCATATAGTTCCATGATTTATTCCTTTCCCCCACCAAATTTCATATCCCTGGTGGTCACAGAATCTGCCATGAAGCAAACTGTAATTTATATATTTTATATATAAAATATACTTGCAAATATCTGCAGTTTTAATTTCTAATGATACCATTGTTAATCCAGTAAATCAGTAACTAGCAACCAAGTGTAGTGCTATGTTTTAAGAACAAAGCACTGAAGTTAACAAAGACTAACAAACACAAAATATACCATATCTGTGGTTCTCCAGGGATATTTCTGATTTTTGTTATGCACGTAGGATCCAAGAAATTACTAGGAACTGCACATTTTTGTAATCTTTTTAATGTGCCTTTTAACAACAAACAGTTCAGGATGTGGTTATTGCTTAGTGTGTTAGACATGTTTATTCTCCTGTTGGGCATTTAAAATGCCTTAAGTTCTCTTCTCTCTATGAATTGTGTGTCAAAATGTTGGTTTGGATATCAAATTCTCTCGTAACCCTGTCATTAGGAAGAGTCTTTGTCTGCCTGAGTCACTCTTTTGATTCTTTTGTTTTGTTTTTTGTGTTCCCTTGACAGGTCTATCCTACACCTTTCTATAGCCAGCAGAGTAAAGCAGAATTGGGAAAACATGTTTTGCATTACTGAGTTTGCAGTCTCACTGTAAGCTTTCTCACAGATTCCTCTTCAATGAAGGGTGGAGGGGTGGGGGAGAAAACAGGCTTTTCCCTGAGACTGCCGAGTATGTGAATTGTCTTCTCTTTCAACCTATGGGGCAGTCTTCACAGATTTCAACACAAATGGAAGAAATATCTGATTTCCCATTCCATCTGGATTCAGTTTCTTTCTTCCTCTTTGTATAGTTTCTTAGAGACATTAAGGAGCTCACTGGAGGGGCTGCTTACATATGACTATGGCGGCACTGGGCATACTGCCAGAATTTCACTCCAGGAGGCTGCAACAGGAATCTTTAATTAACTTGAACCAAAACACTGAATGGCAAAGAACAAAAGAGTAGGGGTGGAGAAGGAGAGGAGGAAGGGAGAGAGCAGAAAATAATGTTTCCCATACTAGAATCTCCATTTTTGGTCATGGTATGACATGATCATAATGCCGCCTTATATGTATTTACTAGAGCATAGGTAATAATTCCCAACTCCTGTCTTGTTCAGTAAATTTTGCATTTCTGCTCATGGAATTAGGACCAATGATCGACCTTTGTATAAACCTTTGTATATAGTCTCTTGACTCTTAAATGAACATATAGTTCATAATATATCATTTACAAAATGTGAGATGGTTGAACCTCCCTCACCTTGAACCTTGCAAAACTACACTCTAATATTGCGACAGTGCATAGGAGTTCCAGACACTGAACAAGATCCTACTCTGCACGGCATGGTACCAGTATGGTATGTCCCTCTTCTCAAAAGTTTACATTCTAAGCATAAGCAAGAATTAGATACAGACAGATGAATAACATAACTACTTACTGAAACAGCATTATTCATTGTTGTGAAATGTTTTCAAAACAGAATGAATAATGTTTCACACTCATTTTGCAGAAACATAGAAGATGCAAAGCAGCAGAAAAATCAGGCCTAAAATACCTTTCTCACTTGAGCTCAAGAAAATGAGTGGTTTCTTTGCTGTCCATTTTCTGACTAAAGATGTGTGCAGCATAATTACTCTAAATGCAAAACTAATGGTGATTTCATGCATATCCATTCAAGTGGGTTTGTGATGGAGGCTCTGGTACTGTTCTAGCTAATGAGGCTCAGTTGCTCATATATTTGTAAAAACAAACATAGAAAGGACTTGTACATGCTCAACATGAACTAATTTACACATTCAAAGGAATATTTGAGTGTGAATTGATTTGCCAGTTGGTGGTTTACAGTGTATTATATTTGCATCTTCTGACATCCTAAAAGAATCAAGTTTGTGGTATCTCTGATGTGAACCAACACATGGTAGCTGGCGACAAGCAAGAGATTCACTTTAAAAGCACAGCACTGAGCCACACTGTAATGCTAATGCAGTGTATCCAAACTCCAAAGAATTATTTCATCCTCAGAAGCATATATACCTTTTCCTATCCTAAATTTCCAAAACTAATTAAACCCAAAACACGATCTTTAATTTCCTGTTTTAAACTGATGTTTGGTATTGCTGCCTAAGCATCTATGGGAAAGAAATCACATTTCACTGCTCTGTAAAACAATCATGTACTTGCTAAGTACAGTTTGAAAACTTGACACAGAGACAACTTCCAGAATCCCCTCCAAACAGAAAAGTTTCCACAGAGGCCCGAGGTTGTGTCATGTTAGGACCAGCTGCAAAAGAATTTAAAAATTTTTAAACTGTATATAACATCTTTGATAAGACCCTGCTCCATTTTACTGAGATCTAGGGGCCTGGAGTAAAAGAAACACTGAACATGCATTAGAGAGGTCTTTGAAATTTTTTACAGCTCTCTTCATTGGAAGCCATAATACACATAGAGACCAGACTTGGAGAGCTAACTGTAACATATTTTAAAATTTTCTTCATCTATCTATCTATCTATCTATCTATCTATCTATCTATCTATCTATCTATCTATCTATCTATCCATCTGTCTGTCTGTCTATCACTTTATATATATTTATATCTATAACCTTTTTATGAGTTAGTGTAATTCCCCTAACTCAAAAAGAGTTTTGTATAAGCTGTCCAAGGACAGAATTTAGAGAGAGAATACAGTTTATATAACAAAATTTCTATCTGCCAAAATACAAACTCTGCTCTAAGGCAGCATAGTTTAATTACAGAATAGTTAATCCAAAAACATTCAATTACATTTAATGGCATAAGCAGAAGAATTTCTCTTCCAAGTTTTCTCTCTCTCTCTAAATATATTTATATATACTTGTGTGTATGCATGCATAGATAGATAGATAGATAGATAATCACCTACATAGCCAAAACACACCCAATGAGAAACTGAGCATGATTACTGAAACCTGTGAAGAATGAGCATGATACAACTGTTGTTCTCTGCCTAATCATTAGTATGCTAGCTCATTCTGGATTACATATATGCTAGAATCTGTTTTAAACATTTAAAAATGTTATCTATGTATATACACTGAAGGCATCATCAGACCTTACTGTGGCAGAGTAGCAATATAAACCAATCTTTCAAGCAGTATAGTCCAACTTAGAAGTTTCTGTGAAATCCTCTGTTGTTATTTACATTCCCAAAAATACCAACATGAAAAATGGTTTCAAATTCAAAGTAACAGCAGAATAAAACCTTCTGAAATCCCTAATCAGCATTCATTGCTCATGTAATAGATTCCAGTGACAGCAGAGACAGAGCTGAGGCAAAGTTAACTCACATTATCTTCATGTGGAAAATAACCCTGATTCTTTGTACTGACGGATTTTTAACTGTGTCAAGTGTTCACAAATAAAAGCAAAATTATTGATGTGTATATTAAATGACCTTTCACTACAAAAGTGAAAATGGGCTATCATGTTCCATTTTCTTTCACATCAGCTTTCTATTGGAATTTAGCAATTCTCTTTTCTAATGAAAATTAGGCCATTTCGAGTGACAAATGGCTGTTAGAAATTCTGAATACATGTAGTCACAATAAAAATAAAGTTACCATCATTAGAAATGTAAAGGTAATAAAGTGCCTCAGATCAAAAGAGATCATTTCATGAGAAGACTTTTTATTTGCTAGCTGACATATCCCCATGCTCAACAAGCTTTCATTCCATGGGAGCTGCTTTACTGGCGTGCTAATACAGCTTTCTAGTTTGTTCTATGATTACAATTCCTGCTAGTTTCCAGGCATTTCTAAATAAGGCCCAACACTTCTCTATATTAAGGTTCTGCCTTACATCATACTCCAGCAATTTTCATTTAAAAAAAAATAATGAGAGGAATATCTAAGAATTCTCTTAGAACAGAATTTAAATTAAATCTCCTTATTAATGATGTATGGATTTCTTTCATTGTTTAGTAGGCCTGTGAGCAGTTGAAAGAAACAAGAAGGCTTTTAGTAATGGGCACTAACAGCACCATTGTCCTTGCATGGAAGCTCTTGGCCATTCAGTGTCACAGGGTCAAAAACAATCCAAGCTCCCACACCAAAGCAGTCTGTAGAAGGCCACACAGACCTCACAACACTGATTCTTTAGAGCTTGGGTGGGTTTCTGTGACTGATGTGTTAAGTTCAGCATTGAGAGGTAGAGAAGAAATTAATTTTTATTAAATTTTACTCTTAGACTTCCCAAGCCCATTTCTGATTTTCTGAGTTAGGTTAGAACTCTAATGGGAACCAGCTAAAGTATGAATTAGAATTATTATGAGATAGCTTTCTTTTCTAAGATAGCCTTCTTTTCTAAACCTTTTACTTCTGGCACATTCTCTGTCAAGCACTGAGCATAGTGTTACCGCCTTGTAAATAATAGTGATAGAAATCATGGAGGTACACAAAGCAGGGGAAAGGGAAGAGAAAACAGGACTAGGAAAGGAATTTATTTGACTTCACGAACCTTATGAACTGTTGCATTTAATTGCTAAGAAAATATTTGAGTCTCTTTTTATGTTGTTTCCTCTCCTTTTTCTAGGTTTTGCAATATGTGCCCTGCATGGATGCTTTAAGTTGCAGATGGCAGTCAATGAAATCTCACGTATTTCAGAGGCAGCTAACTGCATATCCCTACATAGCTGTTAAATAAACTAAATTCTGCATTTTGCTACACGTGAGCAGCAAATATAGATTAGGTTACAGTTTTACATTGAGTAATACAAATACAACTCCAGAATATGTAGAAGGGCTAAAGCATGGAATTGTGCTGTCAATCAATTTATAGCGTTTTGTTGTGTCAGTGAAAAGAATTTGAAAACCTGAGAGTTCCAAATATAATCAATATACCAATATATTATAAAAATTTCTTTCCAAAATAGTATGCTGTCTCAATCTCACTACTGTCAGACATAGTAAGAGGATGGGAGACACAAAATGCTTTTCATGCACAAAATACACCTCAATATTCCTATTCAGAATGCATGTAGAGCACAGTGCTATTTTTCTGAAGTTTACCTTCTCAGGCGTGAGGAAGTTTAACTTCTTGCCTGGCTTCACAACTCCAGCAAGGCTTTCTTTTCAGTCTTTACTATTACCCTATCACAATCTTTACCACATGAGTTTGAGAAAGTATTTTTTTTTTTTCTGGGGATTCAGAGGTAATACTCTAAACCCAAACTATTTTTCAGTCTCACAACAGAACCACACAGGAGGCATTCGGAAGCAGTAGGAGCAAAGTTGGTAACTGAAGGCTTCTATTTTTGACTGATGTTTTAAAGTAAAGAATATTTACCTTGTGTTCTGAGTGAAACTAATGGTAAACCACAGCAGTTCTGTCAGTGTTTTGTACAGTGATGTTCCTAGATTAGAAGCAAAATTTCTTAGTCAAGGGGCTAACAATACTGCAGGGGGCCATCTTGCTTCACTGAACTGGAACATCCAGTCTTTTGAGAGCACTCACACATTAGGTCGTAAGATTACTCTCACTATAGCAACCCTCTCCACTACAATCCTTTTTTTTTTCCCTGATTTTGTTTTGTTTCTCTCTTTTTAAAAAGATGATATTTTATAAAATTAACTCTGCCACTACCTATTGTCTTCTTCAACACCTTCTATCCTTTCTCTTCCTAAACTTCCTTACTATTGCACTCGGGTTCAGCTCAGATTCTTTTCAATGTTTGGCCGCTGAACTTCAGTTTTCATATAGAGTTGTTTTTTTTTTACAGAATGTGGTGTTATTTATCCTGCAACATCAGTAAAATGTCAAATTAAAGAGTTCAGGGTTATGTCTCTATGACCCTCTAGCTGAGTGATGGGGCAGTTGTGAATGAAAAGTAGACACTACACGAATGATTTGAATCTCATATATCTGGCGAAACTGCTGCGTAGTTGAAGGGGTCACAGTAAAATTAATCAATTGGTTGATATAAAAAAAAGAGAAAACCTAGGTACCAGTGAACAGTTATCTCTCCAAGAACACCCTAAGCAGTAGCATGACTGAAGTCTAGGGAGGAAAAAAGGTAAATCTTCAAAAAGTTTTTGAAAGGCCAAAGAAAGCTGTTTGCACCTGACCAGATGCATGGAAGATCCAGCACTACAGATCCTGTACTCGTATCCAAATTCAGCTGCCTGCTGAGTGCAGGAAAAGAGCCTCATCTTACATGAAGACGTATTTGCAGTTAGTTGGTGACCAGACCCATAGGGGTAATGATGGGTACTGTCCTGAGTATACCTGTTCCTGAATATTAGTGATCCTTTGGCCTATAGAGATTCTTCAAAGGCAGGAAATAGGTCAGAGAACACAATATAAATTCCTGTTTCTATTTTTGACACAGACACACAAAAAGCCTATAAGGAAAAATTTATAGCAAAACACATTAGATATAGTTCAAGAAAAACATAAAAACATAGACTGGTTATCCCAAAAGGTAAGCTCCACTATAAGTATCTAACACAGTGCAGCTTATCCAAATAAAGATTTATCTGTTCTCCGACCTTTCTAGCTGGCAGGGGAAAGACTGTTCAAGAAACCTTGACTAAAGAACAAGCCAGACATGTTGGGAGCAGTGTTTGTTTTAACTGAAATATATGTTGCATGCCTAACCCAAGACAGAAAGCAAAAGTTTAAATTATGCTATGCATGTAAGAAGAGAGTTTCTAGGCCTCAGTCACTGCAGGAAGGGAGGGCCATTATCTTAGTGATGAAGTCTGCTTTTGTCCCTGGAGAAATAAAAAAATGAACCAGCCAACTACATATGAGCCGGGTTTAGGTGGCTGACACTTGATTGGGTGTTGACAGAGGCTGGGAAAAGGAGGAGGAGGTTTTCTTGGCTTGAATTATATGTCCTGCCAAAGCTATTTTGAAACTAAGTTGGAAATCTCCTTGCAACACCATATGTGATAACAAAAGAGACCTTATAGGCAAAATATTTGACTTGGTGCCTCAGGAACCCAGACAGCTCAGTATAAAAACCTAAAGAAAGAATACAGTGTATCCCACTCTGCAGAACTGCACAATACTATGAAGACTTAAAAACATTTAGTTATCCATCACCAGTATTCAGTATTAAGGGACCCTGGATAAAATTTCTAGTGTATTCCTCATTTCATTATTCTTTTATGTGATCTTCCATCAGAGAACTGAAGCAACAAGAATGGCCCTTTTAGCAAGGGCAATACAATCTAATTTGAGGCCATTACTATTAAACTGAAAAGTGTCCTTTGCAGCAATAATTTTTAAGTTGTTCTTATGTGCAGGGAGTATTTTCTTCACTACAATGTTTTCTTGCTTCATTTACTAACACACCTGATCAGGAAATCACTGTTTCTTTTCCATAAGAACAATGCACAGAAATGAGATGGCCAGTCAAGCTGGCTCAGGAACTGGACTGGCCTCAGCCAGCACAGCCTGGTGTAGCAGGAGTGGAGTAAGCAGGAACACTTGTCTCTTGACAGAGGAGCTGCTATTGCATGAATCCAACTCATCCCAGTTCCCATCCAAATTATAGCTCCATGAGTCCAGATACAGACTACAGATTTTAAATTACAGTAGAGCTGGCACTGGCAAATGCTTGTTGCTTCCATGTGAAGAACAGTTTGGTGACCTCAAACCACTTTCGAAAATAAAAGCCACACAACACAGGGTTACCTAATTGGGCGGTCTAAGGGCAGACTCTAAGATTTTTATGAGCTGTACAGAGTGATTTATCTATTAATCCTAGGGATAGTCCCTGGCAGATGATAATTCAGCTGGAAAGGCAGTTTGAGAAAGCTTGCTGCCCTGTGCTGGGGCCTGTTTGGTACTGGTTCTGTGGGTGAATTGAGGTGCCAGTGCCAACGTTACATTCAGAGAAAGAAATGTTAAATCTCCAGTTAATGATGTCAGTCAGTCAGCTTTGGTCAAGCAATAAACTTGGAAGTCTTTTCCCCCAAGGGCTTCCCTTTTTGTCTCTAAAACAAAGGAAAGTGAAATGAAAACAAGAAATCCAGACTATATAGCAGTGCATTATGTGCCTAAGCAAGCTGTTGCTCTGATACTGTTCTTTTTGTAGCCCAGCCTATCCTGACTGGAAGAAAAGCCTAATTTTGCCTACCAGACCTTTGCTTTCGATAGCTAGACAGGGCAATATATACTAGTATGATATGCTTTAGTCCTGTGAACCTACATACGTGTGATAGGAAGTCTGAGCTGCCAACAATATATAGTGGTTGGAAAAACAGTTACTATTTATTTACCTCTACTAGCAAAAAAGAATGGTGGGAGTAGTTTGACTAACTCTATTGTTTAGGTACTCATTCATTAGGTGCTTAGTTACTTTTAACACTTCCAAAAGTGCAGTGAGTTATTTATGAAAGATTCCAGCTTCAGCAAAGATGCCCTCCAGCTCTGAACTTACACACCAGTGTTTTAATGAAAGCCAGGCAAGTATCTAACAGGGCTGGGTTGAGGTAGCTCTGGGGGTGGGGCGGAGATTCATATTAAAATGCAATACAGCACCAAAGACAGCAATAGAGACTAAACAAGAGGAAAGTCTTCTCTCACTGCACTCATTTAGCAAGCACATGGAAATAATTGTTGGCCCAGAGATGCATATCCATAATTCCCATTGTGCTTCAAGAGCCAGCATACCAACCCTGCGCACCCTTACAGAGCGCACTGAGTATTGGAATGCAAATCTACACACCAAGCATCAGGATTTGTGTAGCCAGTATTCTCACAATGAGCAACATTATCAATTAGAACAAGGCTCCCAGGCCACGTCAGCAGCCATGGAGCTTGTAGTTCATCAGCATGGGAAAGACTTGTAATCAAAGCAGCTCTCCAGTATTAAAAGTAATTGATTTACAATTCACGTTTGATGAAGCCTGAGTTTAATACAGTGTGTTAAAATAAGGAGATGCTTGTTGAAACAAGCAAGGGCAACTCAAAACATTTAATAACTTTGTTGATATTTTCATAGAAATAAATTTTTAAAAGCTCATAGATAGTTCAAATCAAATCTGTGTTGCTTTTGACTAGGTCATAAAATGGCCAAAGCCAAGAAGTTTCTTCTATGAGATGCATCAAGGAACTGAAGAAGACTCAAAGCTGTGTGCCATGTCAAGTTGCTTCTCTACCCACGAGCCAGAACACTTGAGTAACAAAAGCAAGTAGGTGACAGGGCTGTGGGAGGGAGCCAGTGATGATCAGCTCCTGCCAGGAAGCATGCTGTCCGAGCTTTCGTCTTCCTCCACACATGGATGACAGCTGGCAGCAGCCCTCCATCTCCATCCCCAATGGCATTGCCTCCCTACTGTTTCCTGACCCCACATGCTCTATGTCATGACTGCATTGGTAACTCACAGATCAGGCTGCCACACTGCAGGGATTGTGGGAGAGGAGAAAGACATAGTGTTATAAGAGAAACGAGATGCTGGGTTAGCTGCTAGGGACCCAGCTACATAAATCAAAGCATAAAATGCCACAGGTCTTGATCCTAGTTTCTTCTGCTCAAGGCAGCCAAGACACTGTTTTACGGTTTGGATTTGAATAAGGGTTCTGGAAAATACTCAAATTTACATCCTCAGCACCAACGTGCATTGTCACAGACAACACTCAATTAAAAGGACTGTGTAAAAATCAGCACTTTCACATTCTGCAGGGTCTCTCAAACTGGGACCCTTTACTCACACTAGCAAAACAAGTGACAGAGCATTGTAAAAATAACAGAAACAGAAGATTCATATTCTGACCCAGACTCCTATGTGCTTATTTGAGGTAGAAAGAGATGTAATCACTGCAAATTTAGGCCTTTAGCTCTTGTTTTTGAATAAAACCAGAAGGATCATGAACAAAATGGCTTTGCTAACTTCAGAGTAATGACTGAAGTCGGTGCATAAACTAGATAGACTCACAGTAGGTGCATTTGAAAGTGGAAGTGGAAGTCAAAGTGTCAGTGGAAGACAAAAAAACTGTTTTTCACAGAATCACAGGAATACTTTCTAAGATTGATAGGGAAATAATCAGTCTTAGAATTAGAATTCTACTTTCACTGCTCCTTTTCATATCACACCCTTTCGAAACAGAAATTAAAAATGGAAAAAAATCAGATAACACAATGAATATTTAAGAAAATAGAACTTTAAAATTACTACACTGAACTAGGTGCATTTGGAAACTTCAAAATAAAAGTACTGATGCTTTTTTATCAGAAGCAACACAGGAAATTAATAATGTAAGGTTTTATCATCCTATCTGACAATTGGAGAAACAGATGTCACAATGAACTCTTCTGGTAAATTTTTAGCATCAAGACTATTTTCAACAACAAATAAGATGCAAAAACAAAAGCAGGGTGCAACCGCTTATTTTATCCCACATACTCTTTCTTTGCTGTTACTGCTATTGCATTGCTATCTAGATCATAAATTCTAGCTGTTTATGACTTAGAGCTGGGATGTATCAGCAGTGCTGTAAGTTTTCTTGACATAGGGCTACAAGGGATACTTTTGCCACATCCTTCATAGCCCTTTCTTATTGGTGTGGCACTGTGACTTGAAAATAATAAATTAAAAATTTCTGTAGTAGGAATATTGTTGCATTTCAACAGGATCTACAAAGTGAGTCACAATCAGAATTTAGCTGTCAGAAATTATACCAGGGGAAAAATAAAAAAAGGGAAAGAAAAAAAAAAAAGATGGACTCTTGAGTCTAAAGTTGTGGTCTTAGAAGAATATGGTTGCATGCAATTCAGAACACACAGTCAGGCTGTTTGCTGAGAAGCAGTGAAACTCCAGCCTCTGGTAACATGCCCTTACAAACGATCTGTTGTACTTTCTACTGTTTACAGAGTACATGGAACCAGCCAGGTTTAAGACTGTGTGGAGAAACAGACTAGTAAACAGTATAGCTAAGATTGTGCTCCAGTATTTGTGGGAGAAGTTAAAAAAAGTCAGCAATTAAAGTTCAACTGATGATAATGCAATTTGGTTACCTGCAATCAGAAACATAAAAAAAAAAAAAGGCCACAGTTCAGTTTTTGATTTCTTCTTCATTTCCTAGGTAAAATATTCTGCACTAGACCCCTGAGTGGTGATTAAAGGTCTACTCTTCCAGTCTACATGTACGACAAAGGGAATGTCACTCCTGGAGAAGCGCTTTTGTCTTGGATTTGTCCCCTCTGTCTCCCACATGCAGGCGGCACAGCTAATCGGCAGCGGCAGTCAAGCTCCAACCAAGCACAGTAATGCTACACCTGGCAGCAAAGATGTGGAACACCTCCCCTAGAAAGCACCGAGGTGTGAGGAATTGCTGCATTCCTTCCTCACCACAGTTTCCTTCCACAATCTTTTTTGTGCCAAAGGTGTGAATGCTAACCAGCTATATGTTTTTGTAACTTTCTAAGCCTCCTTTACCACCAAGTTCATTCAAAGATGACTGTTGAAATCTCTGCTGTCACTACATTCCAAGGTGTTATGTCTTCTCCAGGCTCAATTTTAATGCCTGTGTAGACTGCAAGTCATACCAAAGGTATTTTGAGTCACTGTTTATTTTACCAGCTATCACAACCTTTTAAGGAGCAAGATGGGTTAAATAAATAATGTAATGAGCCACTAGCAAGTCTTTTCCTCTCCCCCATCTCCAGTCTACAGAATAGTGATCACTGAACCACACTGCAAATTAACTGTGATTAAAAAAAAGGAGGGGGAGGGGGGGAGGTGGAGAGAGAGAAAAGCAAAACCTAAAAAACAGCCACTTTCAGCTTCGGAAAGGTCATTTCTCAAAGGACTATTGACATTGGTGAAGAAAGAAAACACATCAATGTTTTTAAGGGGTTAGATAAATATTTTCTAGATTAATGTTAGGTATCCATTAATGTCTCTCTGTGTAGTCTACTGCAGTACCTATCCTTTAGTTATCCCGTTACTACAAAGGACAGAGAATGTGAGAGAGAGAGAGACTTTCCCTTCAATTTGCTTTGCACTCTGATGGTTGAAGACAAGGAAAAAAAACTTTTCTGGCTCTTCTGAATGAATGGTCAAAGGTACCTTTGCGGCTCCTTCACAGGGCGAGCTAATCTGTGACAAGTGTAGCTAATCTGGTGAAGCGGCCGCATGTGCGCTAATGTGCTAATATGGGGGATTCAGAGCAGCCAGCGGTCGGGAAAAACCTCCGCTTCCTAAAGGGACTCTCGCATGCAATAGCCCTGGCAACATATGCGCATTTTAACACCCGCTTAACAGGGACACAATGAGGTGGCCTTTGTTGTACGACACAGAGGCGCGATTCCCATGGTGGGAATTTCTGCCTCACAGGCGACATTCTTTCAGATGGGATGCAGAGGCTGGTGGCATGGGATGGCCCGGAGCAAGGCAGCATGGCTGGGCAGAAAGCTTACATGGAAGAATGCAAAGGAAAGCCCCTCCACTTAGTCCTTCCCTGTAAACCTGAGCACTTCTCTCATGTGTGTTGGGTAGGGAGAGGAAGAGGCAGAGAAAGGTTAGGAAGGAGGGAGGAATTGGCTTAAATATGTTGGATCAGGTCTCTAGCTGGGATAAAATCTACTCGCAGATTGTGGTGCTTTATCTAATAGAACTTTAATCAGGTTGGCACCAGTTTGTAAAGTTGTGATGTGCTTTATTTTATATATTGCCCTTGGAGGAGAATTCTCAATTTTTCCACTGGAAAGACTTAATGACATTTTCTTGCCCCTCTGCACCTTCAGGAAAATTTGCCTGAGAAAGTATTAGTAATTTACTTTTAGTCTAGACCATGCAATAGGAAAGAAGACTTCATGGATTATGATACCTCAAGAGACAGGCTGACAAGAGACTTCAACATTGGTCATGGTTGTGGTGCCTCTCCGGAAAAATGTATGACCTGCAAACTGCTCTGGATGCTGGTCAGTTCCCAATGTTCCTCTGTTTTCAGGTATCCCATAGCCTAATGCAAAATGGATATGAGAGTGTGAACCAACACATATCTGGAGACAAATTCTATTCACCTAAGAGGGAAAAGTTTACTAACAGCCTCTTGTGAGTGGGGAACAGAGCAGGGCTTACCACCCACTCTTATGAATGTGCCTTTGGTTAGTGCTCAGCACTGTTCTAGTATGGCTGGTGTCAAAACAGCTCAGTTACCATGACCCTGACAAAAGCACATGGGCAATTATAAGGTGTAAACTGAAATAAAGAAAATTCCATTTAAACATAAGTGCAAACCTTTTTTTACCACAAAGATGACCAACCACAGGAGCAGGGTGCTCAGAGATTGTGGAGTCTCCACCATTTGGAGACAATACCCAAATGGACAATGTCTGGGGCAAGACATTGGTCAGCTGCTCTAGCTGACCTTGCCTGACCCAGGTTAGATGAGATGATCTACAGAGTGTTCTTCCAATCTCAGCCATTCTGTCACTCCAAGAGCTCAGCACATTCCCTATCCAAAAATGTCTCCCAGAGTTATTTTTTTTTTGACTGACAACACAATGACAATGGCAAAGGAGAAGCAACACTAATATTACCTCCTTTTATCTCAAACAATATTTTAATTTTATCACAATAACAAAAAATAAAACTCAAGGGACACTTTAGCTGCAAATGTCCTCAGAAAAGCGCTCACCCCGAGTAGCTCAGATTCAAAGCAGTTTGGTTCAAGACACAGAATGGACTTGGCTGAGTATTCCCATAAGACCATAACTGTTTTAAAGTTGCACTCTTTTGAGCTTTCTTCCATTTAAAGCATATTCCAGCATCAGACACAGAGAAGTATCAGAGCTGAAAAAAGTGAGAGTTGTCAAATATGAAGTAGTATGTTTGGGACACCTGTAAAACAATATTATCCTAGTACTTGACTTGTATGATTTTTCTCAGCTCTCTGAAAGTATTGGAGAGCAAGAACAACTGTTGTAAATGTTTCTAGATATGTAAATGGAGAAATTTTATTTGTTCCTTTCCATTTTGTTGCATTCAGTGATACTATTTTATGTTTGAGTTTTGAATGCCTAACAATTGACCCCTACTGAATAGTGACGACATTTCCTCTCAGAGGAAGTCCTGAAGGAAGGAAGGTCCCACATAAACAAACTTCCACTCAGCACAATAGAGTAGCCCACAAATGTGACCATTTTTTCAGGGCATGGGTGAGGCTGACACTCTCTTCCTGCTCGTACAGTCCAGGGCTTATCGCAGCCCTGTTTCCTTGTAATTTAAATGTTTGCATAGCTTCTAGTTCATTTGTATTTTTTCCCCCACAGTGCAGATGTATTGCATTTTCCTGTTGCTGTGGAACACAGCCACGATTTCTAACCATGTTACATAAATGACCATCTGTGGTAGAAAAAAATGCTGATGCACAAGATTGCAGTGTGAGAATTTTAGCTAGCTAGCAAAATTTATGCTATTAATACTTTTGACACTTCCTGACAGTAAAGGCAAAATGTACTGTTCCCTCTGTTTTAGCATACTTATGTAGTAGTTGTATGACAGACAGCCACTGTTGTGGCATGTAGGGAAGAATCTCCAGGGAAGTTAAATAAAACCTAGTTGCCTGTGCCTAACTTTTCTTCAGGTTTTCAGGATAGTAAAGACAGACTAAACTAATCAAAAGTTATTATACTGATCATGAGGGCAGTACTTAATTGCATGTAAATAAAGAAGAGTACTAAGATTTGATCAGCACATTTTTGACTTTAGCTGGTTCTCAGAATCAGCAGTGGTGGAAACACTGAAATCCATTGCACAAATCTCTGTGACTAGCATGACAGTTGACATAGTAGATGGCAGCATTAGTAAATTGTCAGTGCTTCTATGGATGGGAATTAAAGAAATAAAGATCTTCAGTGACTTTCACAGAGACTTGCTGCAGTTCCAAGTGCTAGAAGGGCACAAAGGCTGCCTTTTTTTCTGGTCACTTTGAAACTTAAAAGCCACAGTGACCCAAATTAAACCTTTCCAGGATAATCAATTTAGAGTGAAACTTCACTGTTTTCTCAGAGTTTTGTCTTTCTATTTTTAGCAAACATTGCACTATGTTTTAAATTTGTGGCAAAAAATAAAGGGCTGAAAGACCTACATCATGTAAAATTTTATTCCAAACAGCTGAAGTTTGTGAAACCTATGTACGAGAATCACATGGGTTTGGGTAACCTTAATAACTGGTGCTGATAGGCACACACAGGCTCACACACCTGGTCTTCTGATAGTCATGCCTGAAGTACACTCACAAAGGAAGTGTTTTCGTGCACCAACAAGGAAATGTGTGTACAAAGCAGAACTCTGGATATTGCATGTATCTGCATGTACTCTGGCGTCAGCTTTCTCCAACATCCACGTTGCACATAGACTTACTTTTCTGCTCTTAAAAAAACACTTTGAAAATATCTGTGCTCATTCACATATAAGTTCTGACTTCTTTTAGCTCCAGCACTTGAGGACCTATCAAACGGTTTTCATCCTTCTGGCAGAAAATTATTCTACTGTTACTTTCTGCAAATGATTTCTATGAGCTGCAGAATGGGATTGTATTCATTCATAAATAAGCAATAGGCAGATATCCATTAATAATAATAATTAGCAATCTAGAGAAAATGAATAACAGCAATGAGGTTTTCTTTATCACTGAAATTCAAATTTCATTTAACTTGATTTTTTTCGTTTCCTTTTCTCCCATATTTTTCCTGTATACAGGAAACTTTTGTTTTGTGGTCCAAAGAAAAGAATGTGAATCAAAAGTACATACATCACATAAACAAATATGATGACACACAAAAGATAAGTAGTAGTATGGGTTTCTCAACATTTTGGGCACATCTCATTGTAAAGTTAGGCCAGATCTCCTTCTAAGTCACTAGACAAGTTTCTCCAATTTTCTCACTAGCTATGGTAAACTGTTTGTCATAAACTTAAGAAACCCTGAGAAATCAAAGCACCTACAAAACCTCTGCTTTGGTATTTTGTTGAGTAAAATCAAACATTTTCAGTATGCAGGTCTGGAAAAACAATGAATATAGATGTTGCATTCAGCCATTCACTTTTAGTTCAAAATACATGTTTTTCTGCCAAAGGACTATACATGGTATATAATCTTTAGCTCCTTCAGGATTTTAATCTGCCATGAAGCATATGGTAAAAAGGTAAGTGTTCTTTAGAATCATTAACTTGCCTAAAGCAATATGGATGTTCTTTATTTCTTTCTTGAAAGACAAAGAGCATCTGAAAGTATTTAACAGCCTAAACCCTGTAGTTTGCTGAGGCAGCAAAAAATGAACCTGGAAATGTCCCTGCAGGGCTGAGCTTTATGTTAATTAGTCAATTCCCAGGGCAGTGCTTGTATCGACAAGAGTATGTTATTGTTCTGTTTCCTCAGTTAGTACCAAGAATGTAAGAGCACAACATATAAATACATTTGTTTATCAGCACCAAAAGCATCAGCGAATTATGTTACAGCAAAGCTACAGTGGATAGAAAAATTGCAAAAACCATAATTCTGATCTCACTTCAGTGAGAGAACAGAATTGTCCTTTTGGTGTAATGCCATTCATTGCAAAAGGGATTCCTTTCAGAGTATCAAAAGCCTTAGGTCAAACTTTACCTTGTAAAAAGCCCATTCAGTGGCATTCATGAAAAGCAGGGCTTTTAGAAGTACTGGGCTCAACCAATTCCTGGTGCTGAGGAAGGGTAAGATAAAACCACCAGAAAGCAGTCCAGAGGAAAATGGTTGGGGATTTCTTCCTTCTAAGGGAGTTGTGGAGCGGTTCAGCCTGGAGGACATGGCACTGCTGCTTATCCCCTGTCCCACCCAGGATGGTGCACTGCCCAGTAGTGTCCAGCTAAGGTCAGCCAAGATCTGGAAAAGCAAATGTCCAGTATGGCACCAGCCCTTTGTGTTTCCTTACCCAGGATCAGTGTGGGCAGCTCCTGGAAACATAGTGATGTATGGGATTTTAAACACACAGAAGAGGAGCTGAAGATCACAGCATGAACTCTATATAACTCTGTCCACTGCAGTATTATTTAGCTCTCTCCATACCCATTTGCTGCTGGGATCAACCTATGTACTGAACAATGTTAGGGGAAACTGAATGGGAAAACAAGAAATACAGAAGTAGCATTCCAGAGTAAACCCTGCTGAAAACAGAGACTTCACTGGAAAAAACAAAAAAAAGTGATTTTTGGATAAGAGTTGACAGAGGTCTCCCTTCTGCCAAACTTTTGTCCTGTTATTATGTCCTGAACTGTTCTCCAGCTCTGAGGATGAATGGCATCAGCATGGTCTGAACTCACATAACCAGCCCTGCTCTTTGAACTTAAATCCAGTTGCCACATCAGTGCTACCTCTTGGGAAGAGCCTTAGGTCTGCAATATTCACCTAAACAGTTTGGTCATTTACCGGGAGAAGCTGGACAGCCCAGGCCAAAACAGGGCCAAGCAAAGTACAAAGAAGGAAACGGATTGTGTGACAGTGCTCAAACCTGTCAGTTTGCCATGATAAACAGAGCCTTTGGAGCAGCATAATGAGATACTTTTCAGTCCATCCCATATATTATGTCCAGAGACTGTTCCAGAAAGGGCTTGATTCAAAGCACATCAAAATTGTTTGCAGTTTTCCCAGAGGTTTCAATGGGCTTTGCAGCCTAGTCTTCAACATTTGATAATAATCAGCATTTTTCCTAGAACATACCACTAAAATGCACAGAAATCTAAATAAAAAAAAGTGTTCTCATAATTTTGAAATCCCCATTAGAATCTGTTTCTGATTTAAGAAAAAAATTAAATTCATTCTCATTTTGCTCAAATGAATACATACATCTCTAGTTTAAATAACAGAAAGCAGAAAAAGATTTTTGAGGTGATATTTCCAGTGATGAGTTCCAAATTTTTTTTGGTGGGAGAAGCATGAAAGAACAGAGCGGGAGGATTTTTTAAGCTAGAAGGACAGTTAATCTAGTTTGAATGTTAAAAGTGCTAACTGATTTCTTTTGAGTCTGAGTCTTTCCAATATATGTTCTCTCAGCTTGGGTGCAATATTTAAAGGTTTGTTATAAAACAAATTACACAGCACAAACCCCAGCTGTGCAGCCTAAGTTGCTAGTCTTTCTTTTTCTTATGCTAAACAATGAAAAGCCACTTCCCACAGAACAGTGATGTGTAATATTTCTGTAATCTTAATATAGTTTTCCTTCAACCACAGACTTTGTGTGTCCTCATGCTTTTCTGGGGTAAAATTTTCAGAGAAACAAACCCCTTAAAAAAGTAATTAATCATCTGGTTCTGGTTTACACAAATGGTCGGATTCTGTGACCTTGAAACCTTCCTCCCCTTCAAAGAAAGCAATAAGAATGTAAAGCACAGGAGACAGATTTTTAAAGGTATTGAGGCTCTCACTCCCGCTGATTGTTAAAACAATCTCATCCTCAACACTTTACAGAATACATGTTATGCCATACAGCAGTGGGCTCTCATGCATTTGAATTTCTTCTCAGTGATAGATGCAAGTCCTTCATAATTTTACTTTGACATTCTTTACTTGTAATCCAAGCAAACTTTCAAGTATAGTTTGAAAATTCCTGATTAAAATTTGATTAAAAAATTAAATTCAAATTAAAATTTGCAAATCGATGTTCACTAAAGGCTTCTTGAGAGTTACATGCATTGCTTGTGAACTTAAGTTTAGTAACAACATATTAATGAACTGCGCTTCATACAAAACTGATTTTCCTACTTGACCAAAGCTAATGATCATTTGCATACAACCTTCTACCACAAAAATTCTCAAATCAATGGGTTGCTGATGGACACCACTACTAAACTTTCCATTAGACAACCCATAGCAAAGCACCACCAGACAACATTGTTCTCCAGGGAGGAGTGGAGGACAAAGTTCTGGGAGTGATTTACTCACCAGTAAATGACAATGGTTCTAGCAGGCCCGTACTTGGTCCTAACAAGGTGAAGTTTTCAGCACAGCTCCACAGGGAGGATTCAGACATTACCAAGGCAGCTCACAGCCGTTACCAACCATGGCCTTGACATAGGAATCAGATTTAACTGATGCTGAGACAAACTGCTTGCTTTTCAAGAGCAGCAATAAGAAAATGTGTGTCCTTCCCCCACTAAAAACACTGCTCAAGTCCAAACACTTAACATTTTGCATAAGAAGAGAGATTTTCAAGTAGTTCTGATCACTGGATACTCTGGTTCCAGACAGCCCTGGACAGCAGCTACTGAAGGAGACACAGGACTCAGTTCAATAGGTTCTCAGGGTACTTCAAAATTTTGTGATTTTGTATTTTCCAATGGGAAAACAAGAAATCCCTGTTATTGTGGTGCTGCATTGAAAAGCAAAGGGTCGTAATCTTTCCTGTTGAAATTAAGCACCAAAGTATTTTAAAAAAAAAAAATTGAGTTGATGCCTGTTTGCATTTTTGGGGTATCAAATATTTTAAGAACCCGGCTCCTATAAAATCCAATCCAATTAAGGCCTCATAGCTAATTAACAGTTCCTGAGTGAAGAAGTTTTAAAACATTAAAAATATCTACACTAGAGGACCAATCTAAACTTTGTAGCCTAGCCAACCAGGACTCAAAAAAATTTTCTGGTCACCATTTCTTCAACAGGGAATTGAAATATAGGTAGTGTGAGTCACTTGCTCAAGGATCATATGGGAATTGAGTGACAGGAGCAACAGTCAAACTTTGATCTTCTGCGTCTCAAATTAGACCTTTAGTTACAAGACCATGTTTCAAATTCCAACCAGGTGCTATGAACTAATTGATCTTTCAGAGCAGATCTACATATCCTCTCTATAACCATTCAATCTGCAGTAATAGGTTAAAAAAATGCAATAATGCTTATGGTATAAAGCAGTCTCCTTCAATCCCATTATCAGTAATTCTATATTGCTCTCACATCTGCTTGGTCCTAAACCAACAGGATTCAGTGCATCAGAGACACAAGATGCATGACAGCAGTATGAGACCAATAGCTTTTTAACTGTGCATTGTGTAACACATTCCTTTTTCTTCTCTCTTTTTTTTTCCCCCCCTGATATATTCCCTGGGTGAACTCATGCAGAGCTAAACTACTCCTGTGGGAAAGCTTATATGTAAAAAAATCTGCTCTTGAAGTGTAGCATGCATCTTCTCTGCAGATGTCTATATCATTTCCAGTCAATCTGTACACTCTCCTTTGGCATTTCTAGGCCTGTGCTTTCTCAGAAGTTGTAACATGTTTGAGTGTTGGTGACTGCCTTATTGTTTATGTGATTAGTCACTCTTGGACTATTTTAAGGAGGTGATGTATAATTTTTATAAATTTTAGATAAACTTCATTTATTTTCTGATGATTGATGCTGACCAGTTATCTGGCTAATTGCATTTTCTACTATATTTTCTCCAGAATTTGTAAAGTATTCAGAATGAACAAAAGCTTTTCTTGCTTGCCTGCTTGCTTTTTCTTTTTTTTTTTCTTTTTTTTTTTTTTTTGAGGAGGGGAGCTGTTGCAATAAAGCTAACAAAACTCTAGCTGAACTACAGCTTTATAATAAAGCTTGTGACAAGTTCTGGGATCTAAGCCAAAGTCAAACCAAATGTACAGTTTACGAGGGTGAAAGGTTTTACTGGCCAGTCTGGTTCTCCTCCAAAATGCCTTCATTTCACATGTAAACGTTAATAGAAACAAACAGTGATAGGACCATTAAGTTCTATTTTTGCATCACCACCTTCATGTCGTGCAATAAGCCAAAGAAAGAAATTGCAAGTAGGAAATCAGGCGATGGGGGAAAACATCAGCAGTAAAAATAAAAAAAAAAAATGAAATTAAGTTCTGTTAGATCCCTCTCTTTGAATTCCATCTGGCCCTCTGAGACTTCCTCAAAATTATTGGCAAAATGTGTTATTATTTTGGGAGGAGAAGCAGAAGGTAAAGGAAGGAAAGGGGAGGACTCAAGCTAACTCAAAAAGATCTATAATTATAAAAAGCTGTGCTTTTGTTTCTTCCAAGCTTTTTTTTTTTTCTTTGCAACACTAAGCCAGCATAGCGGGAAGCACATCAATTCATTCGTATGTACCTGACCGTCAGTTTGTGACAAGCCCCATTTTCCCCTCCATGGCTCTGTTTAACACAAAACTCTTTCAGAAGTCTGTGGCAGTTGTGCCTAGGTAAGCCACTCACGGGGTCTCCCTGCTTGCTGTGATATTATGCACTCAGCATGTCTATGAAAAAGCATGCTTGTGCTATTCTTCCCACACCCTTCTCTGTTACAGCTCCTTTCCATTTGTTTGTTTCCTTCCCTGATTGCATCTTGTCATAAGCCCAAGACTGATAACTTATTAATGTCATGGCCTTCCATTTACTTTGTGTTTACAGTATACTTCTGCCAAAAGTACATCCTTGTGTCAAGGTTATATATCAGGGTGCCTTAGCATGACATATTTTTAATTTTTAATAATTAAATTTTAATATTTTTAATTTCAGAGCTATATTAAGTAATTGTAAGTAATCACATGATTACTAGCAATTAGATTTTTCCCATATTTAAACAGCTTGCACTCCCACTGGCTTCCTTGCATGCAAAACGGGTGCTGAGACTGCAACACATCTCGCTCTTTGGGCCATACCAACCCTCCTTCTGCTCAGCACAGTCATTTTCCCCAAGGAGCAGATAACATGGAAAACTATGTATTCTCCTCCTGAGGAACAACTAATGCATTTATAAGCACTATGCACAATCACATTATCAAGACAGGACATTTCCATTTGTCCATGTGCTGTAATTGCAGAATATAGGAACTCTTGAATTAGCATTTGTGTTAGGGTTTTTTTCATGAAAGAACTAATTGATTCAGTTCATCTATCTGTAGTCCCACATTTGCAGAAACCTGAGTGTAGAGATATAAAAGGCATTCACACATGTTGGATCCTGATCTCTTAATTCCGGGAATTACCATAACGCAGCAGTCATGTATGTTCAAGACACACAATAAACACAATGACAGTCACAGGTTCAGAGGAGAGTTGTGCTGCTTCATCCTTGCTCTGATTTCATTTTTCTCTCTCTCTGGATGAAGCGAGCAGCATATCTTCGCATATCTTTTCCTGGTAACTGAGCGGAATCTGAAAAAAGTATGCATTCATAAGTACCAGAATACCTTTTGTGACAGGAATCAACTTTAAATCAAAATGAGACCTGTCCTCATCTTGCTTTCCTTAGTGTTAAACTATTAAGTACATGGCACTCTGCAGAATGGTTATGTCATCTTAAAAAAAGCTTTATTAAATCATTCAGCAGCCTGTTAGAGAACTTAATGTGAGCTGCAAAAATATTGGTGGGGTCTTCTTGCTGAAAAAACACTTCCAACACATCTCTGTGCACAGACGTGCATTAAGGCATGATTGCACTCACTACCCTGACACATGTACAGATCTGAATCCTTGCACAGTTTCATAATACACACAGGATGCCTCATGACTGACTCATGTTACATGCACACTGCAACTGGGATGTGCAATCCCTAAAGGCATCTCTTTGGAGGCTTCAATAGTTACTGAAAGCGTCTAGACTGAAACTCTGAATCTTTTTCAGAGGAGTTTGTGCCTCAGTTTTAGGAAACTTGTAGGAGAGGTCTTTGTCTCTCTTATACATGGAATTAGGGAGTCTAGCTAGGAACTTTTAAATGTGTACAAAATATGTACAAAAGAGCCAAGGACAAATAGGAACAATGGAACCTTCTAAAATCACTTTCATGCATCATTTCTTTTTCTTGTTGTTTTCAGAAGCTATCCTCTAACAAAAAGTAATTATAACAGTTTGCCTGGCTTTGTTGAACATGATAACCAGATTTGATGCATACAACTGACTGATTCCATATAAAGGATTAAACTAAATGACAGGAGTTTAATTTAACGACGAATACCTGATACAGACTTACCCATGATCGCATCCCATGTAGCTAACAGGCACACTATGTTACAAAGATGAACTTTATTTTCACAATGTCCTCTGGTGCAATTATGACATTAAAAACTGATGGGAATCAGCAGGAGGCATACCTTCAGTGCCAGTCTCATTTGCCACTCTGCTAGAGTGGAGTACTTGAATAATACTAAATGACCCCAGGCAGGATGAAAGCAACATTTGGGGACTAAAAGCAAACAAACAAACAAAATATTGTGGAAGGCCCAGCAGAATCAGAAATTAGTTCAATAATTAACACTCATACTACACAACAGCAATCTGGAAAGGAATACTGTAGTGAAGTCTTACAGCTCAGTGCAAAAGTTAGCAGGACAAAGCGTATATTTTGCTGCAAAAGTTGTTTCTTAATAAATGTAATTTAACACTGACACAGATGTACAACTAAATTTTCATGTCAACCCCCAATTAAAGAGTGGCAAGACAACAGGAGTTCAAGTTTATGCTGGTTTGTTTTGGGGTTAGGTTTTTGCTTCCCTTCTTTGTTTAGTCATTTTTTGAGACTGGCCACGAAGCTGAGATAATTTTAAATCTGGAGAGGGTAAATGGGTAAAGCCAGCTTCAAGTCTACCTGCAAAAGTGCAACTTCACATAAACATTTACAGTCAGTTTACCTTGAAAGTCAACTGGACTGATCATAATGGATCAGACCCAAAACATACAGTTCAGAAACATTTCTGCGGGCTGCCAATACCAGAAAACTCACAGCAGATTAAGAGCTCAGCTGTAGGCAAAGGAGTGGCTAGTTCTCTTCCCTTCTGGCTCACCACAGAACTGATTTCCGCACAATATGCTCAGAACTTGAGCTCACTCTTGCTGCAGTCTCATTATTGGTTTTGGAGTTAGATCAACTGACAGCAAGTTGACATGATGTTTGACATTATGGTGCTTCCAAATGACAGTGTAGACTCCCTCCTTAATAACTGATGAATGGTCTAAGCTCCAAATCAGAATGCTTAATCTAGCCAATCATATTATAATTGGAGGTATGATTGTTACTGATTTAAACACTGCTATTCAGGCTTCCTCTGCTCCAAGGGAGTATGCATGTTCCTTCCAGTTCTGAGAAGTCATTTATCCCTCTGCTTGTATTATATTGGGAGTTAATGAATCTTGTATTCCCTTTCTACACAATAAATTCTGTCTTAACATAAAGAATCCCCTCTATCTCCTCTGGCTGTGAAGGTAAGAAATATCTTTTATAAATCTCAATCCATGCCCATATCTGCTATACAAAAGGCAGATTGGAACAGGTCACTGCATCACAGCTTTGGGGAGAAACATATGACTTTGAGGCGACACACTCAACAAAGAGGCAAGTTTTCAGAAGCAGCCGTCTCTTCTGCTTATTTCCTAATTGACCTGTGATTCTCAAGAGCCTCTTACTAAGAAAGATGACTCTCTACCAAATAGTGTTCACTAGTATTTAATTTTAGTGTGTAAATATGACCCTGAGTGCCAAATGCTTAAATTCCTTAAAAGATATGGACCCTACAGCTCTTGTCTGTCTGCCCAAAAGGGATGTAATTTGCTTTAACTAAAAAAAATCTGTATTAACTCTCCTGGGACCTGCCTTTAGATACTAAATTAGACTTTCCCTACAGACCTAGCTATGTGTATCTCTTCCTGGCTCAGGAGGCAGAGGATCATGTTGGGTGTTTTTCATTTGGTTGGTTTTTTGGTGTTTGTTTTTTTTTGTAATAAAAGGAGGTTCACTTGCAGTGTTACAGTGGTGAGATGATATCAATGCAGTATTTCTTCCCTGATTAAAAGACAACCTAGGCCTCACTCTTAAAGGAACTGAGAATCCATAGCTCTGCTTGAATACAATGGGAGTGATAGCAAACTAGATGAGAGTTCTTTTAATTCTCTAAGATATACAGAAAAAAGACCTGCTGAAATATGAGCAACTGGACAAGATGTCAAAATATTGATGTCCTGTTTATTCAATTTGTTCTTGCTACCTTTCCATCTTGGACAGCTCAACTCTTCCAGCCTTCTGCAACGCTTTACTGAAAGTATTGGATTCCAAAAACTTTTGCTCTATCTCTATTCTGATTGCCCCATGAGCATGTCATGCTAACGGTATCCCAAGGGAGCAACAAAAAGTGTTGAACAGCAAGACATCTCAGCAAGACAGTCTTGTCTCATCAAGGAACCTGGGCAGACACTAAAAGCAAACTGATGCCAAAAGCCATTTCTGTGTGTTAAGAACAAGATAAAGGCAAACCAGAATGTTGGAAAAGGGTTCTAAAAAAATAATAAGGAAAAAAAGTACAAGTGATCAATATTCAGTCTAAAGTATTCAGCTCAGTGTCTTCTTTCAAGGTTTTGTTTAAAAAAGACCCCTAAGAAATAAATATATGGTGTGGGGGAGCGTAAATCCTGTTTATTAACATTCACCTTTCTTCTTTTCTACCTCAAGGAGACACTCTTCATCTCCTGAGAGCATTGGTCCAATTGGCTGGTTATTTCAGTTCTGTGGATGTTCTGTTGATAGCTATAATGTAGATTCCCATACCAGATACTTGAGTTAATTAGCTTGTGGGTTGCCAATGTCAGACTTGTTTAGTACAGGAAAAATAGCTGACAACAAATCATCACTGTGTGAGACCTTGATTATTGTTTGGATGTAAACAGCAACATGCTGGCACCATCTTACAAGTGTTTTCAATCACAGAAGGATGTTCTAATGCTAACACAGTGATGCTGACTTTTCTTAGGAGAAAAAAGCCGAATCATCGATGGCTCCTAGTCTAGCGTACCCTTACTTGCTATTCATTCACACTTAATTTAGGAAATCCTGTCTTATCCTGTGTGGTCATAGGGTTGAGGACCCAGATCCTCCATTTCTAAAGGCGTCCCTAGTAACTAGCTGCCAGAAAACAGGGTTGACCACTAAGAATACTAAATGTGCTATACAGTGAGTCTGTACTCACAGTAGTGTTCACAGAATCATAAAATACCCTAAAATGGAAGACACCCATAAGGATCATCAAAGTCCAGCTCTTGACCCTGCACAAGACAGCCCCAAGATTCACATCATGCTACATACTTGCATTTCATTGCTTAGGGAGATTAAGTTGAACGCAAAGCTGAACAAATGCAAGAGATCTCCTTCCTCCTTTATGTGTGACTCTCCAAATTATTACTCCTTTCCATGCTGCTTAGTTTCTTCCAAAAGTGCCACTATTCTTTTAAAGAAAATATATATTGCTCCCTGCAATTATCCTTGCTTTAAATCTCCCCTCTCTACTTGGTACAGTTAAGCATTATATCCCCATGAGGCACAGAATAGATTAAATGCTCAAAGTTTGCAAGCCACAGGAATGGAACGACAGTATAAGGCAAGAACTTTCGGCAATTCATCCCTTTGCAATGTTTCCAAAATTGAGGTTCATTTTGAAAGGTCAAGTTGGCTTTAAATAATAATGAGATATTTAGATTCAGTGGTGTTATGATCAAGGAGATATATAGAAAGGTGTAGTTTTGCTTTTGTATTTTGATCTGGACATGACTGCTGTTGTTTGTTATTTCACTTTAAGTGTTGCGATACTCAGATTCCAGACAGTAACCTGGTTAAGTGCTGGTTAGAAAATAAAAGGGACAACCATCACCTGAAATATTGAGGAAATTATTTTTTCAGCTTCATCAAGATATACTGTTGAAAATACTTACAACTTTGTTTGCCTCATATCACTCCATTATTTTTGTAGCAGAAACTATTCACCTTCTAATGAAATGCTCTAGCACCGAGACAATCTCACTGACTGCAATAAAATGATACAGAAAATATGCTTCTTCCATGGATACTTCCAAACAGTAATTCACCACTTTCGTGGTCTCAACAGGAAAACAAAGGAAGGTCATGAGTCTGAACCTAGAATCAGAAACCTAGCTGAGTCAGGGTATAAGAAAGCTACAACTTAAATCTCCAAGGATACTTCAATGACCTGTATTGACCTTAGGAAAAGTTGCTTCTGAATCATCAAACCTCAGCAGGCTGATAGCTGTAGAGTCATGGTATAGATAAAGGAGGTTCTGTGCTTTGCAAACTTGCACAAGCAGTAACAGGCAACTCTGGCCATGTAATTTGACTCTTGATATCTAATTAGTACAACATGTAATTTGAAAGTCTTGAACTAAATTATACACCAACAATACCTGAATTTATTCTATGGGTAGCAATGCGTGCATTGCGTTGTATATGTACCTTGTATCTGTAAACAGGAAAGAGTTTTTGGTGATAAAGCATGTCTAGAAGTTTGTAAACAGACCAAGGAAGGAGCAGGGAGTTTTTCTGCATATCTTTTAGGGGAAGAAGATAATGGCAGATTTTGAGATATGGAAATGCAAAGCAAAATGAAATGCAACTCTCAGCCTATTCTTATTACTTTCAAAGACATAGAAAAGTTGTAACAGAAGAGCAATGGGCATGATAATAATTTTAGCTGTGACTTATTTGAAAAGATGACTGAATCACAGAATTCAGGATTGGAAGGGACCCATAAGGATTATTGAGTCCAACTCTTAAGTGAATGAAAGGGGGTTGTAGTCCGGCGGGTATTGGTCTCAGCAGTAGGACAAGAGGGCATAAGACAAGAGTCTTAAGCTGTGCCAGGGGACTTGAATGTTAGACATTAAGAAGAAATTCTTTACAAAGAATGTGATCTAGTGGGCCAGGTGGTGTTAGGTCAAATGTTGAATTTGATGATATCAGAGGTCTTTTCCAATCTAGTTGATTCCATGATTCTGTAATTCAGGGATCTAACCCACAATCTCAGTGTTGTTAGCACCATTCTCTAATCATCTGAGCTAATCTTAGGGTCCTGACACAGACTCTCTACAAACTGCCATATTAACCAGACTCACAATTTTCCCTGTTAGTTTTTAAGATTCCTAAGTAACTCAAAATTTAATGTCTTCACCCCAAAGGAAAAAAGGATGCTCAATAAAAAGACTATTAGTGTACTTTCAACAGTTACATTCCTCCTAAAACATAACATTTTCAGCTCGAGATTGTTGTATCTGGACTGCTAAACGGTACCATGGGGTAAACCTATTTCTTCAAATCGCATGGAAATCTGTGGGGAAAGTAAAGAGCTGGGGAATTCAGAGGGGCTTGAATTATTCACTGCAAACATTTACTCTATCAGTTCCATTAGATCACAAGGACAAAGCCAAACAGATGTGATCAGGCAGTGGGACAGGAGGAAAGGAGAATTTTCTTAAAAATACCAGCTTGTCAAATGTACCTTCTGGACTGACTTTCTATCACGCAGTGTGAGATTGCTTGTGCCAGCTCGTTACTGAAAACACTCAAAAGTATCTGAAAAGAAGCTGATGGTTATGGACTAGTTTCTAAGGCCAATGTCATAAAAATGGCTCAGTAAGCTGTAACAGCAAAATAGCCAGACATTCTAAGCCTCAAAATTGATCCTTGCTAGCCAGAACAGTGTCAGATGCTACAGCAACAGCATTAAATCTAGTGATAGAAAAATACTTTGGGAACATTTGTTCAGGACCACACAAAACCAAGCCAGATCAAAAGAGCATCTCATCAGGTCCTCAGAGTACAAAACGGAGATGGGGACCAGTGCCTGCTACTAGAAAGTAAAGCAGTATAAATCACTATGAAAATTCCTACAAGACTATGAAAATTCAATTAAGTCAAAGTTTTAAAGTGGAAATAAATACAAAAGTACAGAATATAACCCCTGTTTAGTTTCTTAGAAATAAAAATCTCCTACACTGATATAGTTCATACAATATAGTTCAACAACTGCTGAAAATAGCCATTAGGCAGAAAATCGAGTGGGATACCTGCAGCAATATCTGCCAGAAAAATTACAATTTAAGCAAAAAATTTCCTTTAATTAAACAAAGAAACCTATCAAATTCATGTTGGCTTTTAAGATGCCAGATCTGCTGCTTTAGGACAAGTCCTTTATGGGAAGGACACTCTCTATGTTTTCAGAACATTAATGTTTCTTTCAAGTAACATCTGTAGTCTAGCCTGCTTTTTTAGAAGTAAACTGGACAGATACATTCTTTAAACTCAGGTCACAGAAAAGGCAAGCCATTTTGACCTTTTGAAGCTGTGATTCTTCAGACTGTATACTCTGAAGAACTCTGTTTCACTTCTTCCTCTTAGAGCTTTCAGAGGAACAATAAACAGGAAATTTATATATGACGTTACCCAGTAAAGTAATGGAGAGCTGTTACTGTTTGAACTTTATTGCTGAGGGTAAGATAACCATGTTCGGTCTGGAACTAAATTAACAGCAGCCCTTAATTTAAGCACAGGGATCAAGAGTGAACAAATGACACTGCTTGGATTCCCTTGCACAGAAAACTGTTGAGACTTACTTGCAGTACTGTTAACTATGGATCCTGCTCAAAACTGTGGTTTTCCAGTGCTGAAACACACAGAGATATATACTGCCTTCTGAAAGGAGAATTTAGAAATAAGTGATAACTCATGACACTTCTGAGGCAGGTTTGTATGGGAGAGAGAAACTTTTTAGGCCAGGTGGTATAGTCAAAAGAAAGCTTTCAGGCCCACATATGTGTTTTCAGTGTGTAGCAGAGATTTTTAGCTTTTTGTCCTCTATATTAAAAAACCCTATTAATTCCTATTCTGATGGTAGCTGATGCATCTGAGTCCAGAGCAAATTGCCAAAAGCTTTAGGTACTCAACTTTAATCCCTTTGTGACAAGTGTGTAACATGTGCATCAACTTTTCTGTACGTTACAGAACTGGGGACCTGAGCAGTCAGCAAGTTAAATATTATCTCTTGTTCTGATCAACATTGAAACTTTATATGAATTTTTGCCATAGCTGTTTCCCCAACCTAAGCATTTCCTCCTTGCCACAGAAGTTCACAAGTCAGGTATGCAGCATATTGAATGAATCATGCACGTGAGCAGAAGGGTTTAAACGAAATCTGGTATAACACAGTTGTAATTAGGGATAACCTCCCACTCACCTCATGAAACTGTCTCTTCTCCCCATGATTGCTGACAGAGGCTTTCTGCAAACATGTTGGCGGTGGGGTAGGGGGGTGCAGGGCATAACAGGCTGCTAAATGCAGAATTCCTATAACTCAAGACAGTGTTAAACAAGACTTCTGACTAAACATCTGAGTGGGCAGCCATCATGACTCTCATTCTGAAATAGCCACCCTCCTCAGGTTTCTCTTCCTTTACAGTCTAAATTGCAATGGCTATGACTGGAAATTAATGACTTTGCCTTTGGTGAAACCAAGTTACAATGATCCAAAGATTTTTTGAAAAGGATTTTCTAGATGATATTATAAAGTCTGTGTAAGCAGAAATGAGGAATCAAACCTTTGCCTAAATCAAAGATTCAGCAACCCATAACAGCAGTTGTGATAACTATTTTCCTCCCCAGCAAAATGCTCCTAAGAGGACAGCTGACAGGAAGACATGAGGGGAACACAACCCAGCTATTTTCTGTGACTCAATATTTTTTTTATTAATCTTTAACTGTTGCTGTGCCTGGCCTACTTTTATGACTAGTGTTCACAGGGTTGGGTTTTACTGGCAAACATATCAGCAGAAAGCAGGACTTGGGGGAGGGTGAGAGTGGCAGATGAGGTTTTTCAGAAGCAAAAGTTTCATTTGCATCCTCCAGTCTGCATGCTAGAGCAGCATATGAGCACAAATAGGCAGAGAGCAGCTAGACAACACAGCTTATATTTTCAAAATTGGAAGTTGTTAATCTGTGCAAAATATTCCCCCTTCCAAATAAATTTTCTTGAAAACATCCTGAACCTAAGCAAATGTATGAGATAATTGTTCACTGGGTCATTATTCACTCAGCTCAACTTTTGTGGGTGTGCTTCTATCATCATTTGGAAAGACAGCTCAAAGTAACGGAGCCTACCTATGAGCACAATGTGACCTTATGATTCACAAAGCACGGTTTTGAATTCAGAAACAAGTGTGGGTTTAAAACCCACTGCATAGCCTTACTCTGAAGGATATTAACACAAAATTTCCCTATCTGCCTACCTAACAAAGCTGGCGTCAAAACATTCTTTGACAGACTTTTAAAAATCAGCTTTACTGTTGGCTACTGCCCAAGGCAGAAGCAGGACAGTACAAACAATACAGTTTCTCTCTGGATCAAAATTTCAACTTCATGCGTGCACACATAATGGATTTTTTTAGTCCAAAAAAGGTACAACTACATACAGTATAATTATAGTTTCTAAGGAATTTAGGCTGAAGATGGTAATCCTTTGATTTCTACTACCAGGTGTCACTAAGGACCAGGAACTATTAGAGTACCTGCTGATGCTAAGAATGAATTTAGGCAACAGCGTCACAAGAGTGAAAGCAGTAGAAATGTAGGAAAGGTTCACCACTGAAAAGATTCTTTCTCAATTTTCAGAACAAATGGACATGCCAATAAACTTGCTAAACCAAAGCTAGCACATACATTTCTTTGCATAAATCCATTTAACCCTACTCTAGTAGATCTTGTTCATCTAGGTCAAATATGATCAGGTGAAACCTAGATGGTAGATGATATAGCTCCTACAACAACTCACATTGAATCATTAAAAATCCCAAAGCCAGTATTTATCTCCAAGGCACAACATCTATAGTCCACACAACCTACAAAAAGAATGTGTTCTCTACCCCTCCCAAGTTACTTGATTCCCAAAAAGCTCACTGGATAGTGTATAATAAATAGTACAAAAAGGGCATTTATTATGAAAACATTTGATGAGAGGAAATAAGATGATATCTAAATGCAACTGAAGGATCTTAGACATATAATATTACAAGCGAGAGGCATGGATGGCAGTCAGAACTCTACACATCCTTCTCAAGAATATTAAACCCCAACTTCTTCCCTGATAGCATCAATGATCAAAAGGCATAAACAATCAGGCTTTCTATGTTAATGACTGCACTGAAATACTTTAAGTAGTTTAACCAATTAGAAGGAGCACCAGCCATTAAACGGAATCTTAATGATAGATTAGTTATTCAGAATCCTTTAAAAGAATGATGTAGTTTTTGATCTCATGTATCACTCATTTTTTCTTGATTTCAACTGTTTTCAGTTTTTTAGAATAAAACTTTCCAAAATCTTAGAAAGTTCAAAGCTATCAGCCTCCCTGCCTTTATTTTCAATAGCTTAATTTGTGAATCATTGGAAGTTAATATATTTGTGGTTCACACATGACAAAGGCTTGAAAATTTAAGTAATACAATCCTCTCTCCTATGTGAGTTCTAAGGGAAAGAATTTCTAATTGCTGTGAACTGGCAAGGACAGAGAGAAACCTCTTAAAATGAGATCACATTTCTCTAATTAAATTTCATTAAGAAGCAGTGTCAGGGATAAAGTCTGCTTGAAGTAACACAAGTCCCTCAATAAAAAGTTACTGTGTGTTATTCAGATGGGAGTGGAGAAACAAGGATAGTTTATGGATCAGGAATATATTGCCTGCAACATATTTTATAGAAAAAGTATTCTTAACTAAACATGTTCTGCAGTGTTGATTAGTATAATATTTGAAAAAATTTGGCCATTATATGTTATGTTAACAGAAAATCATAGTCAGCTGTTAACTCTATTTAGGCCGTATGTTGAACAATCAGTGCTACAGTGAAGGACAATATATTATCTCCATGATCAAGTCGGAATTAGCAGAAGCAATGCAGACTATTGAGAAGGTGAGCAACTTCTCTGTCCCCTTTTTCAGCTCTAGAGTTAAGCAAAACCACCTTAACTTCATCTTTGTTTCTCATTTTTATGGTGTGATTTCCTTTTTTATGGAAACACCTCCAAAGAAAACCAAAGAAAGAAACCAAAAAATCCCACCAACCAATAAACATCTGAGAAACACACAACAGGTTTGGTCAGTTGGTTTTGTTTTTTGGTGGGTTTTTTTTGTTGGTTGGTTTGGTTGGTTTTTTGGTTTTGTGTTTTGTTTGTTTTTTTTTTCCTGGAAGGCTTCCTGACATCTTTTTGCTGTGTCTAAATTCACATGGCATCAGGGACTGGTCTCATCTGTGGTAACACATAGTTCTGCCTCTGAGCTGCACCTGCAGCCAACTGCCTGAATACACCTCCTCTGCAAAGTACAGCTTAAGCAACTCCTACACTCTCCATTAGAGCAGGTGGAAAATAATAGTAAGGCCTAGCTTAAAAAAACCTCCCAGTGAAGTCCTGCATGACAACTGTAGAACCGGTGACTTGTGAGTCACAAGTCTCCTAAAGCAACATTGCTCTCCAAGGGGAATTTGATCCTTGCTCAGCCAGGCTGGCTAAGTACACATGAGGCCATGATCTGTGTTGATTCCTACCAACTTCAGACTTTTCATGGCCTTTGTATTAACCTGCAGAGCACTCAGCTGAAGGGCAGTGCCCTGTTAGCATGTCTGTTCAAGCTCAGGGTAGAGAATGAAATTTATATATTATTTATATAAATAAATAATATATAAAAGTTGTGCAGGTTAGAAAAGCATTTCCCATACAGCTATAGCCTTAGTTATGGGAGGCCTCCAATGGTATTTAATATTTCAAACAATTTTGGTTTCAATTTAATAGATGAGAAAATAAAGACAGGGCTGGAAAGGGGATAATTTTTTCCTATCCTGAGGGAAAATTCCAATTACTTAATTTTTTCTTTTGCAGAGAAATGAAACAATTGCTGCAAAGGGGAACATTGGAAAATGTCGTTCAATCTGCTTCTGAAACGCAGTTTATGCAATGAAGCAACTTTCACATGGATTCCACTAATTCGCTCCATTTTAGAACACCAGCCAGACAGCAGTTTCAGTGTCACTTGAAAACTCCGGCTTGTTAACAGCCAGGGTCCACCCCCTTTCCCAGAAACACCTAAATGTTAAAGGCACATAAACCAGTGATGTTTTAAGAATGCCTCTTCACAAGGCAACATAAGCATTTTGGTCCATTATACAGATGCAGTTTAGGCATACAGGTTCCCTTGATGACCTAAGAGAATGTAGGAGCTGCCTTGGAAGGCTACATGCCAGTGATTGAGACTTACAGCTATAAAATACCAGATTACTTAGAGTATTTATTGCTAAGGATGTAGAGAAAGATACAATGCAGCTTTCCAAAGAGAGACATTAGTCCATACAAGCACAGAGTCACAAAATGGTTTGGTTTGGAAGGGACCTTAAAGAGCTCTTAGTTCTAACCCCCCCAGACATGGGCAGGGACACCTTCTACTAGATTAGGTTTCTCTAAATGCTATCCGGTCTGGCCTTAAAAATTTCCAGGGATGGGGCATCTACAGCTTCTCTGGGCAATCTGTTCCAGTGTCTCATCACCCTCTCAATAAAGAGCTTCTTCCAGCTATTGGTTATCACAGTACAGCGGCATTTAATACCAAAGCACTGAATTAGTATCTCCAAAGTTGTTAGGTCCTGCCATGCCACACAGTCAATTGGGAGCATTAGTCTACATCTGAAGGATGTGGTCTAAATATGATCCCGGAGTTCCTACAGGCTCTGGCAGGTGTCACCTTGGGATTCTAGGGTTAGTTTTGCAAATGCTACTCAAGATCTAGTCCGTTGTCTTCTGGAAAAGCTAACACACAATAAAAGTATTTTCAGAGAGATGATTCACTTTCCCCTTGTGTTTAGCAATGAATTCTGTTTCTAAGCGGTAGGAAAAGTGCTAGGAACTTGTATTGACCAGTCACAATTTTTACTGCAGAACATGTAAATGAATACTGTTTCAAAAAGACAGCAAATGAAACTAAAGCCAATAAAATTAATACTGCAGTCAACACCTGACAAAACATTACCACCCTCGTCTGGTTCTTGTCTTATGGATACTCTATCACAGGCACTGTTTACTGGAAACTATAGGTAATAAGATAAACTCCAGGGAGAAAAACCTTGAAACGGCCTCAAACAGCTCTGAAAAATTCAGATCACTGTAAGCATTCATATTTTGGAAAAATAATCTAGTTTTCACTAAACCAGTACCCACTCCTTTCATTCTATATACATAAGCAAATACATCTCATCACTTCAATGATGAGAGACTTCAAGTACAAGCACAGCCATTAATTCCCGTAGTTTCACTAAACTTTGTCCTCTCCTCTTCTGAAGCAGCATGCTTGTGATGACAACACCGTGCTACTAAGTGAATCTCACATTTACACTGAGACTGCCCACTGCTTTTCAAATCTTGACTCTGATTTATCTACTTTTGTCATAAGCCAGCCTGGCAAAAAAAAAAAACCTCACCCAACAAAAAATCCCACATGCAGCTGAGAGGGGGCATGTTCACTTTCAGAAATCAATGAAAGAAAGGGGGTGTGGAAGAGAAACTCTTTAATGTTGCTCAAGAAAATACTTTTCAGTCAGGCTCCAGCAGCGTACTGCCCAATTCCTGTCTGCAGCAGCCCAGTTAAAGCTGCTTGCGCTTAGGGGCGATTGGCAGTCTGCTCTGGGTTCCTTCACAGCACTGCTAATCTCCACTAATACTCTCCCATGCTTCATTTAATTTCACTCTCAGGGCTCTTTTTCAAATTCTTCCTCAAATCTTAAACCAATGGCCTCATTGTTTAGGATTCCTTTACCCTGACAAGTCTGACCTCAGATATCCTTTCCTCTTTCCTGCTCTGTAACTCAGGCAGTCCACTTACTCATTCATATGGTAACCGCACATAATGGTCTCCACATTAATTAAGTAATTTTGGTTCTTTAAGGTACTGCAGAGGGGTTTTCAATCTCCCAATGCCTTTCAGGCCAATTGAACTAATTTTTTTGTTGAATAGGCCAAGAGAGTACATGGAAGAAGAGCCAAGGAGAACATGCTTGCTCTCCCTCTGGGCCATTCCTTTCATGCTGCTTCAGGGTTAGGCCAAAACAACATCAGCAAGTCTAATTTGCCCCAGCAGCGGATGGGAAATGACTAAAAACTCTGCAGATTAATTTGTGTCAGATGTATGCTTTAAAGTAAGAGAGAGCGAGAGAGAGTCTGTACAGAAAAACATGCTCTTGCTGTGGAACCCAGAAGGACCCTTTTATTTCAGATCACTTATGAGCTGAGTGACCCTGAAAAAAAGGAAAGAAGTACTACCTTTGTTTAATGTCCTCCTTTTGTACTTTAAGCTTTTCAGTAATCAGACAATTCAGAAAAAAATATCATATGCACAAAAAGAAGCAAAACTTGGTACAATGCACATCAGCTTTACAATAACTGATGTCCCTTCTAGCAAAGGTGGTTTTGCACCATCCAGGTGAGATAGGGAGAAAAGGAAGAAGTCTGGGGAGGCTGAGGGTTGTGCCCCACATTATTCCAGAAAAGCAAAAGGTGGTGTAAATTTCATCACTCTGGAAAATAGTAATGATTAGTGGTACGTAGTCAATAACCTAACAGAACTGAAACTGTGGATCAATGCATTATCCTGACTAGGAAGCTCGGGTACCAACCAGTTTTTCTGTTGAATCAGTAGACCCAAAGTTGCTCCCTGATGGCCAGCTGTGGCATTCTAATGGGAGGAGTCCTGAAGTGGCCTATGGGAATTCAGCAGCTGTAATAGTTAGGGGATACTTAGTGTGACTTAGTTGGGAACAATGTCTTTTTTCAGTGTATAACTAACATGTGAGCTGAGAAACAGGACAACTGGCAGACCTCTTACTGGTATTCCCAGCAAGGCCAAGAACAGTCATCTCCATGTCCAATCTCTCCAGTTAATGGTGTTGTGACATTGGAGATGAGTCACGTGTGGTGCTACCACTGTGCAATAACTGTTCTGCTGCTAAATAAAGCAGATTTAATTTTGTACATTCTTGGAACTCATACCCAATCTGATCTACTCACCACATCTAAAATCATGTGTTTACTTTTTAGGCAGCCTTGCTGATTAGATCTCAGATGACTGCCTAAAAATTCTAGGGAAGATCAAAATAAGCACCATAAAAGAAGTGCAACATTAGTGTGGACTCATTTCTGGTGAGACATAGTTCTGGTCCAAAAGCTTCAAACCTCACTCTTCATTCACACTGTTCCTAATCCTTGTCTTATCATTATTATGAGTCAGAAATAATAACACCCAAAGTCCTACCCCAAGTCTGAATCCCAATCTGATTTGGCAGCATAAACCTAACTGTAAAAAAAAAAAAAAATTCTTCCAAGAGAGCCAAAGAGAAAAAAGCTCCAATCTAAAAAGAAAGCAAAGAGTTTTGTGGAATTAGGCCTTAAATCTTGGTTTCAGAACAGACTAACACTTAGGAGCCTCTGTTCAACTTTCAACAAGGTGTCAGATGTAGTTAGTACAACATCTAATATTGGTACAGTTATATTGTTACTTAGCCTTATCACCTATTTCAATCTAGAAAGGAAATAGCAGAACAGGGAAGAAACAACATAGGATGTCTTTATATCTATAAATGTGGTTGTACTGGGATGTTTTTCAATAAAAACACATACCAGTAACCTAAATGGTTGTACTACTGCCAGATCTTCCATATGAGACCAACAGCCTCAGAAGTCTTAGATGTCTGTATCACACGAACTTCACTAGTGTTTTGGCAGGTAATAGCATTTCCAGGCCTACATAAGATCACATCTGAGAAAAAGAGAACGTCTTCAATTACTTAGGCCTGTTGAAATGTATAAGAATTGGCAAGGTAACAAATAAAGCAGTCCTCCTCAATGGAACAAAATTGAACAAAGCCATTCAGAAGATACAATAATGAAAGGAAATAAAAATATGTATTAGTGCTAATTATATTAGTGACTCTTGTCTCTCAACAATCCATACTTGAGGAAAATGGTAACAACAGCTATGGCGATTCATGCAGTGCTGTCTGAATATTTTTATCTGAGACAAAATTATGCTGCTATCTTCATGTATACAAGAACAAACAGTACTGGAGAAGATAAAGTCAATAATATCTAGATTCTTAATTCCTAGATTTAGATCCAAATAGAAGCTTAGAAACTTTCAGTGGAGAAAGAAGGAGGAATTTCCTTATTTTTTCTGGTCTGTGGGAAAAGCTCAAGTTCATTGATGCAGTCTATCAGTTTTAGAGTGCCTAGTGGTGGAAAGAAAAAGGGCAGCCCAAGCCTGCAGATAACCAGTTTAACTGACCTTGCTCTGCAGCTCTAAGTTTGTTCACCACACATCCACATCAGTGCTAGTTCCAGCTCAGGAGAGCAGCTCCAATGCATAGCCAGAGACAAGGCTTCTCAGCCCTTACTTGGAGTAGCTTTAGGAGCCAGGAACCACTGCCTTGCCTCCTGTCATAGCAGAGCAAGTCTAGGAGTCACAAAACCTATCTACTGGCTACATTGTCAGAAATTTGCATTGTGCACCCAGTCCAGTTCTAATTACTGTTTCTGACACCAAAGACTCATTCATCTATTCCAGACTAAACAGCGCGCTATGGGAATATCCCACACTGACAGTTCTTGAAATACACACAAGATGTGAGAAAATGTCATCAATATTTCCCTCTTCTCACCTGATATGCTCTTCTATCCAGATAAGGACAATGACTTCTGCTCATCTGAGGCTGAGGGATCAGTCTCAGCAATATTGCTTGAGAAACTTTGGAATATTTGATCTTCCAAGACTAGCAGCATTCATGAGATCTGAAGCTTATGCCAGATAACAGCTCAGTGAGTCTTTCCTGATCTGTGCCCAATCTAAGCCCCAACTTGCAATTCCTGAACAGTACCAAAAGTACAATTGCAATAGTTCTGACAGCAGAGCTCATAGTGCTTGTATGAAGACTCATGAAGACTGTTAGTTTCTTCTTGTATGGTAAGAAAATTGCACATAAGGAAGGCGATCTAAATGATAGTTGCAGCTCTCTCAACCTTCCTCCTGCCACAAAGCCCCCCAGCCCCATTAGAAGTCTCTATCTTTTGCAATGACTAACCATCACTATAAAAAAAGACTTCTGGTATTTCATGACTACATTTATTTACCCTTTGCATTAACGAAGCACTTAAACACTTCTTTGCTTACATACCTATACAGATATCTTTCATGAATAAACGCAAAGTAAAAGGTAACTAATTGCTTGTCAGCAAGGTACATTTTGTCCTACATTTTCAAGAATATCTGTAGAAGTCTGAAGGGCACAAATCAGACCCTTGAAAGACAGTTTGCCATGCCTAATTCTTAGAAAAAGAAAAAAAAACACAAATATTTAACGAGGCTAGGAGAGTTATAACTTGCTGTAAGCCTCAAAAGTTTTGCTTTCAGAGAATTCAGCTAAGGATTGTGCATTCTTAACAATTCTGAATAATCAAGTCTGATTCTCTGAAATTAATGATTATGAAAATTAGACCCTAAAGTTTAACCATGTGCTTTACATGAATGGCTGATATTTGTCTCTCCTTGTTTTTAATTTTCAGAGCCAGTCCACTCTTCACATTTCTAGGCATTAGCAGACATTTTTGATTGTTATTTTTCTGCTTATGTTCAAATTTTTGGGTTTTGGGCCAACCTGTGGCCTCAGCTGTGCAAATGTAAACCAAGCAACTCTATCCACTTGACTAAGTTTCCATTAGCAAAGGCATAAGCAAGACTTGGCTCTCACACCTGATGTGCCTTACCACTCTAATAATCTCAAGTTGGGATCTCAGAAACAGAAATACTCCAGTGTTCATAACACTGTGCTAAATATGTGTCTAAGTCTATTCCAGCTCAGGCTTTTACTGAAGAACCATTTAAGAACCCTTTGGCAAAAGAAGAACTAGATTCTATGACCAAAGTTTCTATATTTACTATTTGAATATATATTTTTCTTTAAACATGCTGTGGCTCAGACACATGTTCATTTGCAATCTGTGTACACATTGAGTAGCTATATACGTTTCATATGTTCAGCCCTGAATCTGAATATGTCACTGTATCTGAAACAAACCTGAACTTGCAGCTAGAGTAATAAGTATCTTGAATGCAAACAATCGAGCAATCTTGCCCTAAAGTCAACATGAACCAGTTGATTTTCCTCACTGAACCCCTGCAAATGAGTTAAGTGGGAAAAGGAAAACATCTACTTCGGGGAAGACAAAGAGCAGCTTTTAGTCTGCTAAATACAAACCCGCACAGGACCCGCTCTGCCTGACCAGGTGACCCCACTTCTCCCTCCCCAGTGCCTGCATGCTCCAGCAAACTCCGAGTCCACTCTCCCAGCTCTTGGGAAGGAGGGAAGAAATTTACTATAGGGAGAAAAAGTTTATAGCTCACCAGCTGTGTGAACAAACTCAGACTTATTTTGTTTCCATGAACGGGGCTAAATCAATGAAACATCAGAGCTCAAAACTGATGCTTTATTTCCTTCAGTCTGAGGTTCTGCTCGCTATAAACATGATCTGGAACAGCACGTGTGAGACTGTAAAGCAAAAAAGAAATGAAAACAAAATGTGATTGTATGTGAGATCAATTCCATGCTGACGTGATAATACGTTCAAAATTCTCATTTCTGTAGAGAGCTGACCACAGGCACTTCATCAATCAGTATTTCGATTTGTAATGCGTTCCGTATGGTTTTCTGTCATTACTTAATGGGGAACATCCCCTCTGAAACCATCTGACTCTGAGCTCTGCATCGAGAGAGCTGCTCGTGTTTCAACCACGTTTCCCAGAAACTGAACACTCAGCAACATATTCATTTTAGTGACAGCCACCACTAATGAGAAACAGCCATGTGTTCGTTGACTTTTTACAAGCCAAAGAAATGTATATTAGCAACAAAAAAAAAATAAAAAAAAATATCTCAGATTCATTTACACAACAACTGAATCACTAGAATCTCCAAAATCTCAAAAATGTCAATTTTATCGTCCCAAAGCTTATACTGAGTTGGTGTTTGTGCTTCTCCTGTCTTACATTTCATAGTTTCTCTCTAGTTTTTCATCTCTAGTTAGGCCAGTTGTTCTGACATGTGTTCTGCATATCAGGAACAGGAAGCTAGGGCATGAATTGGAGGGTTTATCACAAGCTGAGAGCTAAGGGGAAAAAATAAGTCCATCAGAAGTAAAAGACTCATACAATGGTCAGTAATGGTGTTAGATCAGAAGGACCTAAAGAAAGCAATTAGAAAAGCTGAGGTATTTAATTGGACAGCTGAATTATTTTCCTGCATCAGTTTTCTTTTCTCAGAACATCAGGAGATCACTTACCTAAAACGATCTTGTTTTTTAGGTTTGGCTTTTTTGAGGGGACTTTTTTTTGGGGGGGAGGGGATGTTTAGTTTGGTTGGTTTTGTATAAAGAGGAGCAGCTGTGCAAGATTTTGAATTGCCAATATATGAAATTTAAAAAAAACCTTGCAATACATGAAAGTTGTGAAGAAACTAAAATTTCAGACCACGTGTAAACAACTGGAGAAGATTGGAGGTAGTAAGTGCTGTACCTTTATTTAGAAGAGTCTCTACTGGTTATTCAGGCATTACTTTGAAATGGTCATTAAAAGCAAAATAATAAAATGGCTGTGTGTTCAGGATGCAACAGAGTCACATCGGCAGAATTTCTGCAGAGAGAACCCATGTCTCTCTAATCTGCTAAGGATTATTTAAATCTACCAACAAGACACTGACAAAGGATAATTTATTTCCATAATGAACCTGACAGAGACAAAGCAGGATACCAAGCAAGACAGCTCTGATAAGAACGAGAGTAGCAACCCTCTCACATTGTGGGCCACGTGCTTTACACCCTTGCTCCCAGACACATCAGCAGTATTCATTCCGGGAGTAAATGCTTAGAAATTGAAAGAATAGTTTTAAAACTGCCCAAATTTATGATATGATCTTCTTCAGGGCAGCTCACAAATAATCTCAGAGGAAAATTTAAATGGTATTTTAATTAATAGTATTTTGACAGCTAATTAAATCAAAGTCAGGGATTAAAAGTCAACTCATATACTAAGTTCAAAGCATGATTAATTAACACTTCTCATTTTTTAAAACATACTTCACAGGACTACACTATGTTTCATCACACTAAGAAAGTTTACATTTGCTCCTAAATTCACTGCTTTTAAGACAACGGTCCCTCCAGAACCCCAGTTTAGCTCCAACAGCAGCATTTCATCTTCACAATAGAAACTACTGATGATCTTGGCTGTTCATAAACAAAGAAAATAAATCCTAACCTCATAAGTGACATGAAAGCTATGTAACTTTTAGATTACTTGCCAGATACAAATGGAAGAGTCAAAAATTTAATCTGTCAGAATAGTAATTGCCAAAATAAAAAACTGAGAAAAAATATGGTGTGAGCAGCTGAGTCTGAAAAATCATGTCTAATGCCAGGACTTTTATAAGCAATCAGAAAGTTTCAAGCACTTTGAAATATAAGAGAGAATAGAGTCAGAAAATATAAATCCTACTATCAGAAGAAAAACATTTGAGACAAAAGAGGAAAATATTGTAACTAGAAATTAAATGAAAATTTCAGACAGAGATTAAACAGAGATTAAAGAATTCTGATCTGAATTTGCAGGTTTGTAAAAAGGACAGTTACTGAGCTTCAAGATAGGACAGGTATCATTTTACAGAAGAAAAAATGGCAGACAATGAAAAAAAATTAATGTTTGTTAATCAATTTCTAGAAACAAAGCCAAGGAAATAAGAACATGAATGTTGCAATGCATAAGGAAAGCACACAGCACTCTGAGCCCAACACCAGAGCCAGGCATCAACATAGACAGCCCTAGCAGGTAGGAGTGAAAATTGACAGGGCACAAGCAACAGGCTAATCCAGGTAACTAGCTTGCAGGTGTGAAAAATAAAGTTGAAAGGATATTTTCTCAAAACAAGCAGCTGATTAGAAGAACACCTGAAACTGACTATTGCTGTGAGTCTCAGCACATTGCTGATCACTCAGGTTGTTCTCTTGATCTTTGAGTTGCCTTTGTTCAGAAAGTATGTGTGTGTGTTGAACTCAATCTCTTTTGTTTTGTTTCATCTCTTAGTTGTTACAGAATGACTTTTCCACCTGGTAAAGAGCTTGTAGGCTTTTTATATACCTTGTCTATGTGGGTTGTTCCAATGTGTCTCCCAAAGATGTCATCAGAGGTAAACTTCAACAACTACATGTGTTCAGGAGTATTTCCTTCTAAGCACTCACATGTTCATCTCTGAAAAATAAGATCAACAAAAGCCAGATCTGATGCTGGCTAAATTTTGAACTGGAGCTTCCAAAGATGTTCCTTTTTTTTCAATATTTTAAATCTGTCAAGGATACACCTACCGTGTTTCAGCTGTTTGGAACCCAAAAGGTGTGGCAGTGGCAGTAAAAGGTCAACTGCTACGAATGTCCTACCTTACCTCGTACAAATTATCCCAATCCTCCTAAGGTGATAGGGAGCAAGGTAGAAGAATGGACCATGCATATGCATAGAACTTGTTTGAGAGAGAAAAAAGATTCAAAAACTTAGTATACAGAAAGGAAAAGTGAAATGAATCACAAATTATTTTAGTCACCTTAGTAAACAATGAGCTAGCTTGCTCAGATATAATCCTGCTCCCATTTCTCTTGAGAAAATTAAAAAGCCTACATACATGTATGTTGGTATTTCTAAATAACAGCAGCAGTAAATAGCAATCCCTTAGCACCAGAATATGTGCAAAACGTTATTTTGCTTTTCTTTGGGTTATCGTATTGACGTTATACGTCATAATACTGCCATTCTCATAGGCAGTGAACAAATTGAGAGGGCCAAACTCTGGCTAGCTGCTTGTGGGAACAATTTCAGGAAACTGAACTTTGGATATTCTACCTGTCCAAAACTGCATTCCTGATGTTAGCTAGAAGGTACAGTCCAGGATTTTATTACGTGCAGGGAAAGCTGAAAACCTGATGTTGGAGTAGATGGCCACACTGATGCAACAAATATGAGTGGGAACAGCATCAGACTTCTGTTTGGAAAAACAGATTTCAGTTGGTTTTCATTAAAAGGAATCCAAGCTCCTTACCAAAGGTGGAGAAAAAGTGCTCACGAGGACTCATTTTTAATTTTATGCAGAACTGAATGGAAGTTCACCTTGTTCCTTCATGGTCCAGAAAAAAACTGAGACCTCACTGACAGAAGAAGGATAAATGAGTATAAAGAAGTCTCTACAATGCCATGAAGAAGTAGCTAACCCCTTTCCGCTGGGCTAGGTTACGTCTCTCACTCAACTTGCTGCAGGAGGGAGACACAGTGGTGGTCCTACTGCACTCCTTTAGCCACGTACCTGCAGGACAATCAGCCTTGGGTTCCTGCCATTACCACAGGCTTCCCATTGCTAATAACTAATTATTTATAACTAATGAGAGCTGCCACTCTGTTCCCATTACTAATTACTTATTATGATTATTGTTGTAACTACTATGCTAATGGTAGGCTAAATCCCAAGCTCCCAAGTCGTTTTTTATTCACACAGAGTTTTTCTCAGTAGGTAAAACTTGACTTTGGCATGATTATTTGGTCAGTATTACTCTTCTGTTTGCAGAGCTATGTGGCTACACCATTCCATTCACCACCAATAATAAACTCACCTAGTTACTTTGCAAGAACAGATGGGCTGCCACTCTCTTTCTCAACTCTGAGGGTAGAGAAAGTAGTTCCTAATCATATTATTGTTTTGGTTTGGGTTTTTTATTTAAGAGTATGACTCATGATCTGTTTGCAATTCAGCAGCTGCCTCCTACTGTCCCCTTGAATCATCAGTTTGGATGAAGAACTACTGCCATGGTTGTTATCATTTGTAGAAAGGGCATGATTAACTGACCCTTCATTTCATAGCCTTGTAAAACATTCTTGCACAATTGAGCTAGCCGGCTTTTGTTTGGAAGGGATGCAGTGAAACCTGAGAATTGGATTGTGAGAGGAATTTGCAGTGTCAAAAGAAATTTAATCACAATTATTCTTTTCACTTCTTTTGGCACTGATTAAAGTAGCTGCTTTGATATGAGGTTAGTACAGGCAAGAAGAACAGTAATTTTTAAGGGATCTTTCTGCAGCTATACATTTTAAAGAACTGCCATCTATGACATTGTCAACCTCTTTAGTTTTCTGAATTTTCACCTAATGTCGAATATCCCAAAACGAGCTAAACTTTTTGGATGCAGTTATGAGTACTGCATAAAGTGATTTAGGGACTTAGTAAAGGCACCTTGATTTTCAGTACATTAAAGGCTCACTGTGAGGATCTGAGACTTATACTCCATTATTAAGCCTGACTTTTAGCATGCCCTGACGTTCAACTTTCTTCAGTAACATTGAGAGGCAATTTATGCCATGCTGCTTGCCATGTGTGACTAACATAGCAATGTGTTTGATTTTCAGCTCTTGTTATGTGCTCTCTCCTTAAGAAGTGCTCTACAACAACCGCTATTAGTGACAGAAATAATAATCACTACACTAATTTATGTTATTAGTTATTTGGAATTACAGGACATTATTTAATGTTGGATCTGCCCATAAAAATTGTAGGTGTTCTCCAAAATACAAATTAATTTTAATGCTTAAGGAAGACTGCTAAGTAACAATAAAAAAATGCCATGTTTGTTGGGATTAGGCCACTTGAATACATGAAGCTTCATAAATCTTATATTGTTTATGCAACATGCAAACAGTAATTTTATTAAAAATATGTGACTTGACATTAACAACCTTCTCACTGTGTCAAAGTAGGTGTTACTATCAAAGCAATTACTGAATATATTCTTCAAAATGCAAAAAAGAAAACTTTTACCTTAAGTTGGTAAAATACAGATAAATGTCTTCTTGACTTCACTGTACTACTGATTAGAACTAATTCAAGAGTACATAAAAATTTATGCTTGGTGTGATTTCATGATGTGTTATACAAATATAATACATCAGAATTTTATAAGTATAATAAAAGCTATTTCTTTTTTAATACTGTCCTTCTGTAGGCAGAAAAAGCAGAGAAGTGTTCAGACCTTAATTCTTGTTTGTAGAGTTCAGCAAAAGATAAATAAATGATGATGAGAAGCACTTTTGTACTTGATTAACATAGCCTATTTTAATATATAGGCAACCATAATATTGCTGATGTCTTTTATTCATTCTGCTGTCTGTTTTCAAAATACTTAGATATTTTAAAATGTGATGTTAGGTGCTTTAGTTAGACTGATATCACCTAATAAACTTCATTAGATTTCAAAACATTGCTTTTTCACATCTCTTTAATTGCTCTCTGAGTACAACACACATACGAATAATTCATTACTGATAAATAAAGGAAATAATTTCCCAAGGTGTTGCATATTTATTCAGGATTCACAATCCCTTCCTTTAATAATTCTATGCATATTTCATTGAATTTGTGTTTGGGAAGTTAATGCCCAAAAATCAGCATTTTCTGCAGCAGCCCTGTGGATGGTGTTTAGCCAAAGGCACAGCTGTTTGAGCAGCTCTTTGTGTGGGTTACCAGGGAATGCCCACAGAAAGCCTGTTTGTGTGCTTTACTGGGGGAAGGGTTTCTGTACATGCACTGAAATGTATTTTCTACTCATGTTGTACAATCTCCTTCCAAGTTTTTAATCTCCTGGCACATTTTTATGCTTCCTGATGACCTCATCGTCATCCTATAAAACATGACTTGAAGGAAGAGAAAACAGGTGGAGGCTCAATTTTAGTGCTTCCCATTCTGTCCTCACTGCTCCTTCCCACCAGGCTGCCTTCCTTCTCCTCCTCCCTCCACACTTCAGTTACCCAACAGAAACCAACAAGTGAAAAGCTAAGCAAGGAAATGTTTCATAAGAAAAAATTCCATGGCACCATCTCCCTGACACACACACACAAAAGGCAGCCTTAGTAATAACCGCAACCATCCAGCAAATCAAAAAAACCCAACATAACGAACATGCAAAAGTGTAAACTGCTAAACTGTGATATTCAGTTAGCTCTTGGCAAAATAGTTTTAAAATAAATAGTGTTGACATTTGATTAGACACTTTTTTCTTTCTCTTCCTTTTTTTTTTCTTTCTTTGCCCCCCTCCTTTTTTTCATTTCTTTTTTTACTAAAAGTGAATTCTATTTGGATCTCACTGGAGCATAGATAAATGCCAGCTAACATATTTTTAACTTGATTACATTCTGAAATGATATATAGAGGCACATAGCTACAGTAAGTGATTCCATGGAGAGAGAGGGGGAGAGGGAGGGAGGGGAAAGCCCTCCGCGGATATGATAAGGAAAGCTGGGATGAATTGTGGGCTCTGTTCTCTGTTATCCAAGGGTGGCTAGCTGCTGCTGCACTAAAGGCCTTTATTCCCTGCCTGTGGGAAAGTGGTGGGCGAAGGCTGCGTTCTCAGTTACACTGCACATGCAGATTTTAATTAGCTGGATTAAAAACAAGACCGTATCATGTCCTTTAGCAATATTCTATCTAGAAACAAAAGATTTTCTTTTCTGGCTTCTGCAAGCAGCACAGTACAGCATTAATAAAAAAAAGGTCATAGCAGTTCAAGATGAAAGGTCACACATGATAGAAACTCTATGTGAAGGGGACATCATGTTTATCTCTGTGATAAAGGAGCTCTGTCCAGGCAGGTCAGCATGCCATGCCTCAGCAATAGGAAAATATAAACATATGGACTGGATAGATGGTGGAATGGGAAGTGTGGAAAAGCAAATTCAGTAGTGGAAATAGAGACGAGAGGGAAAAGAGACCAGATTGTTAGAGAATATAAGCTGAAAGGATCCAGGTTTAAAACAGCCAGAGAGGGTCAAAAAGAGCCTGAGATGAAGCCTGGGGTGATGGCTGCATAGCACAGCTCAGAGCCTGTGCACAGTGAATAAGCACCGAGTCTGTGGTGACACCCTCTGCCAACAGGCAGGGAGTACCAGCCCAGGCCACTGAGCTATGTCCTTGCACACCACAGAACACTCATACATGGGCAGAGCCTGTATCCTTCTGTCCACAAAAAGACCATGGAGATACTCATCCCTGGGTCAAGCTTCAAACCTCTCATTCCAAAGGCTCCTCGGAATGAGTGCTTGGGCTGAGGTTGGGGGTGTTATGTTTTATTTGAGCCACTACAACTATTATGTTGAGGTTTTGTATCTTAGGTGGGTTTTTTTGGTTTGTTTTCTTTTTTGTTGTTGTTGTTGTTTTATGGTTTTTTTAATGGGGAGCCAGGCTTTCCTCCAGTGAAAACCAAAGGAATCTGCATGTCCTTCCAAAGGAGTGTTAGCCCTGAAATGCACAGAGCACTTTCAACACCACCATCATCAGTAAGAGGGGAGATGCAAGCCCTCCTTAACTTCTCAAAAGATCAGACTGCAAAAATAAACACATTATGCCCTTGAAAACCTTAACTGATGCAATGGTCTCAGTAGGTCTGAGCAGAGCCACTGCCATATGCAAACAACAGTGGGAGAGTGCTTCAAGACTAAGGGCAGCATAGAAAGAAAAGGAAAAAAGGAGGCAAAAGTAAATTTGGTCTAATATTTCTCCTCCCTTTTGCCATACTTCCTCTTTCCAAAATCCAGCTCAGGGAAAAAATACCCATTTCTAAGTAAACCATTCTGGGCAACAACTCAATTCTTTTATTCATAACATTTTTGTTAAGTAAGATTCACACAGCCTGAGCCAGATATGACTATGTACATGTCAGGTTCTAAAACCTCTTTTATGAGACTTATCCATGAAGAGGTTGATTAAGAAACAAAAAGTCTTTTTACCCTAAAAGGAACATTGGGTGAAAGCACACAATAAAGTTCTCATAGTTCAGCAAGGTGCTGCACATCAAATGACCACATTAATTAACAGCACACTCAGCTTGTAGCAAACCTGAGGCAAAATATGCACTACCATAAATGTCATTGAAATCTGTACTTGTCAGCTTCAGTAATTCAATCATATATCTGAGGTCTGAGAAAAGTAAAGGCTAGTGCTAGAAACCAGAAGCCTTCTTGGTAAAACAATACAGTTTTTTTTTCATTTTGAGCAGCAATTCAGGGTAGTGTTTACCTACCAAACTGATAACACAATGATTAGAATGTCCCAACTCTGATGATGGTGAGATCATTGGAAAATCATGGTTTAATTCAATACATGTAGGTAATTTTCTGTAATCTCAGTAATACAGCATGGCCTAATATAATAATTTTGTATGATGAGCTTTTTAAAACTATTTGGCCTTCACTGCAATTTACCTTTAGAATAGAGAAAAAGATTATGCATGAACGGCCTGATTCTGATCTATGTTGCTGCAGGCAGAAGTACAGCATAGTACTGTGAAATACAGTGTTCCATGGGATAATTGGGGTTGTAATTCTGGTGTCTAGAAACACAGAGCACCAGCTCCCCAAAATACCTCACACTGTATGTAGGGCATGTCAGGCTTATCCAAACCCGGCCCAAGTGCTCTGACTTCGAAAAGATTGTGATATAGGGGTCAACGTACTCATGTCCTATTCCCAGAGTTTAAAATAAATTCCTTTCCCAGACATGTGAAAAAGGTTACCCCAGAAATCAAAAGGAGTTTTAATGTTCACATCAGTTTAGCATGCTTATGTGACCTCAAGCACCTGGTGTGTTTGTATCATAACACCTCACAGCTTTTTACCCCTTTACCCAAACAAGGTGCTGAGTCACACAAGTTCTTAGTTACTAGCTCAAAGCCATATGAAATCCTTTGTCAGGGAGGAGAGCTGAAGCTGGCTTTTCCAGAGGCTCAGCCTGTGCGAAAAACCTCTCAGTAGTTTAAAACTAGCAAGTTTTGAGTAGGCAACAACTCAGTTTTATTACTGCAACAGATTTTAAAAATGTTCAGTTTAGTACTCATTTGGTAAAAAAATAGAATGAGAAAAAGAATCCAAATGTGAAGGAGGTGAACAACCTAATGATTATATTTCTCAGCAGCTTCTGGTCACTGAGGCCAATAGAAGTTTCCTGTTGACTCCTGGCAGAGTTACTGAGGTTTCCCTCTGGCACTGAATAAACTAAACAAGACCAGCAAGACATGGGCCTGAAAATGTCCCTACTTCTAAACTGGCCCCAGGTATAGTTTTGGCCCAAGCCTGCTAATGCCTTTCTAGATAATGCCAAAGCACAGCTTTGGTATTAACCTGAGTCAGGCACCATCTCCAATAGATATTTTGGATATGGTCCCTGTGATTTGGAGTGGCAAGACAGTTTAGCTACATGAATGCAAGCTCTTTCATGCCAGTTGGCATCCAGGAAAAGTCTCTGGCTAATTTTATTTAACAGTTTAGATGTAGTCAATGTGTCCAGGTCTTCCCTTCCTTTCCAGTCTTGCCGAAGCCAGCAGTCAGTTCTTCCAAATATTGGCAGTGTGACATGGCATTCCACAGGGTGACAGGAGTGACATGATTTGACCACACAGCATTCTGAAATGCAACACAGTTCATTATATTTTAAAGAAAAGCACCATTATTAAGGCAGTGGACTGAAGCACACATAGAAGTAATAAATAAACCACAACATAAATTGATACAAACAATTGAAAAATGAGTTTGCCAATTTGATTCAATTAATTAGGGGCTAATTCTCTGTTACTATAAAGCTGTCTGTACAATAAATAAATAAATGGATAGTCTTTTTTAATAAATACAAACTGTAATATCATATAAATGCCAGGTGTACAGTTAACTTTAAAAATAGAAACCCTTACTTTAAGTATCACACAAAACTTGGTAGGTTCTAGATGGAAGAAAACATTTTAAACAAAGACCTTCTAGTGTAGAGGAATAATCATCAACATGTGGCTTATATATAGTATGTGGCAGCTGTAACAACATTCATATCTCAGTGTGCCTGGTCTTAGGCAGAGCAAGGGAAGTGCTGAAAACAGTAGCATTCCTCATGGATCCGCTCCAGATCCCACAGAAGTCAGAGAGAATCTACACTCCATGCTTGCTTTCACACTTGGGCAGCACAGCTAATGTTGAGCAAACAGACCACAGCTATGTGGCTCTCCCAGCAAGCCAGGCACATAAGAAAAAAAATTCTATTCCTTCCCTAAAATTAGGATTGGGGGTAGGAAGGAAAAGTAGAGAGGTGGCACTGCAGCTACCTGATTCTTTCAGCAAAGTCTGTCTTGCACCAACCCTGACAGCTGTAAGGGCATCAAAGCCCCCCAGGACCCATCGAGCAAATAACCATGGGGGAGCTTGTTTTTTGAGGAGATAAGGCAGTATCATTTTATTTATTATTATCATCCTTAACATGATGATGCAAAACATTCTCCCTGCTAGAATTAATCAAAACTCAATATCAAATCATCAAAATTAACATGAGTCTTGGGCTCAGTTGGCTTACATGTTCTGGAAAGGTCATTAGTTTAAAGTTTCTGATGCTGGGAACTGAGAAACAATGACATGACTTAGGAAAAAAATCCTTCCTTTTAATGCTGCCCTGAACTCCTGATGTTTCTACCCCATTCAGGCTATGTTATGGGGAAAAAGAAGAGAGAGCTAATCTCTTCTCCAAAGAACATGACCATTGCACTGGATAAGCAGACAAGGCCTGGCTCACAAAGAAGATCCTTCTACAACTTCCCAATGACAGACCAGTTGATAAGGACTGTGAAAGGTGAATTCTGGTGATTTAAATGGTACACCAGAGAGACATCAAAGGCACATGTGCTCCTCCATATCCTCAGCGTACATGAGCTACAGATCATAAAGGAGAACTCCGGCAGTGAGGCAGACTGAAAGTTTATCATGTTCAACTTGTTTTGCTTTCCCACAATAAAAATATTTAGTGTCAACGTGAGTCAAGCTAAGAACACAGATCCTCATTTCTTGATCAGATACATTCACTCAGATGTTTTCTCCTGCCTGCTCTACACTGGGTAGTCAATATGACATAAGAAGTGGCACAGGAGACCTCCTATGGTGATGTGTGTCAAACTGAAGAAATGGTAGTCTACTGTGTGCAAACTTAAAATCACAGTTGGAGAGGTGACAGGAGGTAAACTGACTTCCAAGTCATTCCTAAAGTAATTAATTCTGTCTGTTTAGTTACTGGGCTTTTGTTTTTAAATTTGACAGCATTTTTGAGTTTTAACTTCAGGTTGCTGGTATTTGTTCCAGCCGAAAACACACACAGAGACTTCATAAACCTCTGACCTATATATTTGATTTAAACACTCAGGATTACCTTGGATCACAATTTCATAAAGATTTTTTTTAGGGCCTCAGAGCTGATAATATTGTGGCAGGCACAATGCAAACATGTTTTGCTCCCACAGACCTGGTACCAGCACTGCTATTGTATAGCGCAGCTTTAAACCCGCACTGAAGCAATGCTGTAAATCAGGACTCATTCTACCAAAGTCAATGGAGCTAAATGACCGTAAAACTGGCATGAGAGACAATTCAGGTTGTTAACCTCGAAGTAGAGCTTGCACTTGTCTCACAACTTGTGTTTGGTCAGGCTGTGTTTTAATCATTCAGAGTGTGAAATGAGAGCCTCAAGGTAGGAAATTAGTATTTGATTGTAGTTGAGCTATGCTTGATATAACTTAATGATACTAAACTTCTGGCATAAACTTCTTGGCCCATATCCAATAAAAGTGTCTGATTTGAATGGATGTGTCTGATTCTAACCTCAAGCAGCAACTGGCACTATCTTCCGACCACAGTCTAATGATACGAGAACCCAAAAGCAACTACAGGCTTCCTTCTTTGACCTGGAAGTTCCCACAACATTTCTCCAGAAACAAGAAAAATTACTTACCTATCAGATAGTGGTAGTAGATTGATGTTAGTTCTTTCCCTTAAGAATAACAATATTTTATGTTACACTAGTATTGAAAACAGGAAACTGAGGCCAGGAACCAGAACCTCAGAACATGTAACGTCCCCTTTATTTTTGGAACATGGGCTTTACTTGTTATTTTATTCCTCAAAAGATTTTTTTTTCTAAATTTTCAGTGAGCTGAGTTGTGCAATATTGTGTTAGCTGGCTAGCAGGGACTTCTTCAGAAGCACTGAATCTTCTTCACTGAATTATAAGTTCAAAACATAGGTATGCAATTCATGTTTAAACTGCTTTGCAGAGGACATAAAAACCACTGACTTCAGGTAATGTGGTCCTATGTATTCATGGGCCAGGAGAATAATTCCTCCTTCAAATGACCATTTAAACTCCATGAAAACACCACCCCAATGCTTGCTAGCAGTCAGACAGCAAACAGGATGTCAAGAGTCCTTTTAAAGGGAAAGAATAATGCAGAGGATGTTCAGGGTGAATACTGAGCACACCTTCGATGCCCTCACGTTCAAAAAAGGCATAGCAGAAGGAGGAGAGCTAAAGCAGGGTACAGCAAGGATTATCTGGCATACAGAATAGCTTCTTACCCAGAGAGTTTAGGTGGCAGAGGATTCCCTGGTTTAGAAAATACAATGACTGATGAGTTCTTGACAGAAAAATAAGGGAAAAGTCAAGGAAGTATACAGGAAAGGTAATTCAGCATTTCTTAGAACATAAAAGCTAGGAAGGCATATTATGAGAACTAAGACTAGGAATACTGAGGTACATGTTGGTTTGTTTTATACAGCCATGCAGTGTTGTAAAGACCAAAACTATTAAAAACTCAAACAAAAAGCAATTAGATACACTCTTAAAAAAAGACCCACAGAGGGCTACTGAATATGGAGATGTGGACTTCTTCACTCTACCTTGCTTTACAGGCATTTTGATGATGTGATCATTTCACCCTACAAAGACTACGAAGTCCATATAATTTCATTATTTTTTTTAATTACTTAGAATTTCCCATTGTCCAAGTTTATATATAAAGATAGCAGTTTTACATACATACTCAAAGAAAAAATTATTAACTACATATTAAGAAACAGCCACATCTATGCCTGGATTTCAAGTTCTTTACTGTTCAGAGGTATCTGGAACATTTTTAATGATTACTGTTATTAGCTATATGTTGCATAGCAATTTAATATACATTGCGGATTGTGTGCAAAAATTTTTCAGCATGCAATTCCTAATTTCTGATTTCCAGCTACACTGTAATTCTAAGTCATTTATTCATGCTGTTTGGTTTTGGCCCTTGTGTGGGTATTCATGCTGTTTGGTTTTGGCCCTTGTGTGTGGGTAGTGGAAAATTGTAATAAAAGAGCCATTAAAAATGTGAAGAAAAAATCAAGGAAAATACACTTCTTTTTTTTTTTTCCCCCTTCAATCAGAGATCCCAAAGAGCAAATGTAAGCCCATAGTTTTGGCAACTCCAGCCCATAAGCCTCTGTTACTACACGGAGAGGAGATATTGTAGGCGAAAGGGAATATGCCCTGGCCTGATTCAAGCTGGTGCATTTCAAGGGTTTCACTGAGTTCACACCCTGGCTGCCAGGCCACTCTGGCACCAAGTATTCTTTCCACCCTGTTTCAGTTTCTGTTTTCTCCTGGTGTTAAGGAGCTTTCTGTTTTATCACAGGGCAAATCTGGGTTTGGCAGATACAAACAAAACAAAACAAAACAAAACAAACAAAAAAAACACATAAAATGTGCATTTCACTTTCTCTGGGAAATGTAAACAGCATCCACCCAGCCTGCACTACCAGTTAGTGCAGCAGCAGAGAAAGCTCTGGTCCAAATCTGGGTTTCACCTCCTGAGTGGCACATGCAGATGAAAAAGGTAAAATAATTAGTTTGCAAAGGTTCATCCATGTATCCTGCTGGCACAAAGACCTTCTTTGATTTATTTTATGTGATCTTAAGGATCTCATCTCCCTTTTTGATTATGTAAATAACAATTAAAAAAAAAAGATGCTGCTGTGTAGAAAAAGCATCACACTCTAAAAGTATTCAGAGAGGGTGCAGTAGTTTTAGTCTTCTGTTTGTGCCATTCCAATAGGTGTATTTAAATGTAAATGCTACCCTTTCACCCTTGAGCCACCTATTCTTGCAGCCAGCAGAAAGAGAGCATTCATGGTGTAATGTCTTTATGAGGACAGATCTTATACTTAATTTCTCATGTGAATCCAACTCCTTTATAACACATTTTTGTGAGATTAGAAGAACAATATTAGTCTAGTGGCTCAGCAGCCAGATCACTGCTCTGTCACATGGGAGACGTGGGTTCAAAGGGATGGCAGGCAACTGAGCTGGGAAACACATGGTGGAAACTGCAGCCATGGAAAGATTCAGTCCTCCACTCTCACAGAATTGTTTAACTTTGCATTATCTCCTCCCTCGGGCCAGACAGAGCCACTGTCCCTCCAGCTCCTTACTGGAAACTGTCCAGCTGCTGCTCCCTTAAAGGGAACTGTTAGGAGAAGGATTTGAGAACCCAAGTCTTTAAACCATCTGTGTTAGCTTGCATTTGCAGAGTAGGGAGAATTTTCAAGAAGGAGAAGGAACTTTTTGAAGATACATTTCCAAAGTCCTTTTGACTGCCCGTTTTCACTTCATGCCCATGCACTGAGTCATAGTGTGCTCAGGTTATCCCTGCTGATGGTATGTGCGTGTCTGAACTGCACAGCTTATGAGTACGTGGCATCCAAGACTCTTAGCAGAGGTATGACATGATAATAAGATTGACAGAGTAGCTCAGATCCTGTTACATCAGGGTAGAGTCTCACAAAACCTAGGGAGCCCTATGTGCTCTGCATTAAGAGATTTATTTCTCAAGTGGGGAAAAGCCTCAGTTAATTTTGGCTAAGCAAGTTGAAAAATTAATTAATTAAGCACAGACCAAGAAAATTGTATCTTACTTTGCCCCCACTGAATCAAAACAATGAGCATTTTTTTTTTCAGAATAATTTCTTTTTCTCAGTCTGGAGCATGGTTATATGTGACAGACGTCAGACTGGCTACATGTCACCTCCATGCAACAAGAAATACAGTTTGGAGCATGGCTCTAAGACAGCTCTAAGATGATGTGGACCAGTGTATGTTCAGTGCTTCTGATTAGTAGAATGATTATGCTTTTTGTGATGTTGCTCAGAGGACACAGTGATAAGGGGTCTTTGTGCAGAGTGACATTCAAATGCTTAACAACATGATATTTTTGTCCTGGGATCTTACAGCCCAAATACAACACATGTTATTTTCTCATTCTTTAGAAGTTGTGTGACGCAAGACAGAGAGGTCTGTGTATGCCGCAAGCACCAGCACCAATGTCAGGCAGTCCCACTTACTTCCCTCACTTCCCCTTCCCTTGATACAAAGCATATGTCTCATTGTGGCACCAAGCACAGTTAAACTGAGGGGAAATAGCCTATTATTTTAGGAGGTGCAGGACTAAGCACCTGGAACAGTGAAATACTTGGAAAGCACTTCTGTAAATATTTTAGGTTGTAATATATTAAACAATTAAGAGGTGTTGGTATTTCTCTGCTCCAGGGCATTTAAAATAGGGAAGTCCCCTTTAAAGGCACCAGAGCAGAATGTGTATGGTCATGCTCTTTAAAAAAAAAACTACCTGTTTTTTTCCCCTCCTTTCAGCAAAATGCCCAAGTTTCAGCTGACTTGCTCTTTCAGTAGAGGAAATGAACCCAGATTATTTTAATTCTGTTTTAGACACACAACTCCTAAATTAAAAAAAAAAAGGAAAAAAAAAAAAGAAATGAAAAGAAAAAGAGTGAGAGGGAGAGAAGAAAGTCCGAAGAATAGAATCTGTTACCTTGAAAGCTGCACTCAGGTAATTTAGAAAATTGTTTTGCTAATAACCTTAATGCATTGCTTGTGTACCCAGGACTGTCAGCACTACAGGTTACTACAGGTTAATCAGTAAATTGCTGATACCAGCTCCAACCAACCCTTAAGAAATCCTGCATCTCTTACATCTTTGCTTCTATTTTCCTGACAACAATAAATCAGTCACCATGCAAGACCAAATTAGCATGAAAGAATGAGAACTCAATACTGACAATTCTTAGCTGAGCTCACAGACAAAATTAAGTGTAGTTAATGAATGCTTAGTTAATTCTTAGAAACTCTTCTTCAAGCCCTTTATAACAGAATGAAATACAAGTTCTTTTAGACAGGTACACAGAGAGACATGCTTACACGCACATACATGCCCCACACATAGGTAGCCCACATATACATATAGAGAAATTCCAAACAGGCAAGCTCTAGGAAGCTTTGTAAGACAAAAAAGAAAAAAATTACCTACTACAAAAAAATGCACAGATTCTCTGGAAGAACTTCAGAAGTGTCTGTTCTAATATTGTCTGAGATTACATTAGCAATCATTTTCACCAAAATATTTTTCTGACAAAAAAAAGGTAAATAAAAGACTTAATAGAACCTAAAAATTGTGGGAAATGCCTACTTCAAGTTACTTGTAAGAAAACAAATACAGGAATTAGCAACTTCTGTGCAGTTTTATCTCTGAAGTAATTACAGCAGGCTTTTGCTTTAATCACTTATCTCAGGGCAGCCCATCAGATTAACAAGAAGAAAAAAAAAGTATTAAAACTTAGTGAGTTACTGGAATCTTCTGGAACTGAAAACTATACAGATGGTCTGCAACATATTTGTATAGAATATGCTCAATTGTTGATGGGTTCCCAACTATTATAGTAGCATAGTAAGAAGGCAGATACTGGGCAGTGAGCACTGAGCAACTGTTGTCACTGAGCCTTCCCCTCTTGGCTGCATCCCCACTTGCCCAACGAGCAGTTTTGGTCTCCCAGAGCAGAGACAAAGGTTGCTTTGGAGAAGTCGGGAAGCCTAAGAACACCATGTAGATTTAGGACTGGATAGGAGGTATTGTGCGGAGGCCATGCCCATTACTCATCCGCTGGCAACGGGCTCTCTTCCTTTTGTCTGGAAAGACGGTAAACTTTCAATGCCATCTGAAAACAGAAGGCCTTTCACAGAGTGCAAGAACTCTGCCATCTCAATCATGTGAAAATATTGTAAACACTTTCCCAGCCCCCATTCAGCTGTCCGAAAAGCAGAGCTAGAAAACACCAAACAAAACAGGAAGGAAAGAAAAGGGTGTACGTTGCGCACTTTGGTTTAATTTATATTTTTTGCTCTGAATAGGAATTTTTCTTGGAATTTTCTTTTTTTTTTCCCTTAACATTAGTGAACAAGGTTAAATAGCTATTACAGAGAAAAGGCAGTTAAAAGCCTATTCTATGTTTTATTTAGAGGGAAAAAAAAAAGAGTTCAGTGCCCAGCAGTTTCTCTCCAGCAGAGCAGCTCTCATATTTCCTTGCAGTCCTTGCAAGAATAGATTTCAAATGTGCTACAGGACTTGAATTTCTCTTTCATTGCTTAGGCTGACCCACCCCTATGTACTTTTTCCAAGAGGGTCTTCTCTTCAAACACTAAAACTACACGAAGGTTGTATTACTGACATATCTTAACATATACAACAACATGTACAGAGTTGGAAGGTTCCACACAGAAGAATATGTTCTGAAAATACCTGCATGTGTGTGTACATATATGTTTACATGTATATCGAACATATAACATATACAAAAGTATACATGCCATTTGCATAAAATTCTTAAACTACTTGCTTTGCCTGATGGCACCTTTTATGTAGGTTGTGTTGGTGCATATACCCTTAACTATGGACAGCTGTTTGCACAGGTATATTTAATGCATCTTTTAGTTATGCAAAAGTGATGTAATTCCTTGCTGAAAAAAAGGGCTATGCTCGTTCTGCTGAAGTCAGGAACTACTTGAAATTTCACAGTAACTTTGAACCACAGTAGCATATTAGTACCACAATTCTTCACTATTTAAAGTATGAGGTTTTCATTTAGACTGGTCAACTTTGCCCCAGAGAGGGGCAAAGAAAAATAACTGTTCCCTTTTGTTCAGCTCAGTCCCTGAGTCAATTCTGAACAAAGGAGGAGATAAACCTGGATGTATTCCTGCTCCCTTATAGGCAAACCCCCTGCTCCTAACCTAGGAAAGGGTGAGTTGTCATCAGTGACTTCCTGAGGAATATACCACCGCTATCTTGGAAGGTATTTCTTATAAGTATTCAAAAAACGGTGAACACAGATGGAAATCAGTCCCCTAAAGGACAAGGAGAACTGACTGCTATAGGAGCACATCTCACACAGAGGAGGTTCTCCTACGTGATTTCCCCTCACTCTGCTGTAGATGTGGACAGTTTGCATAAGTAATAAAGAAGACTTTATTACTTAAATAGAGTGATATGAGTTTGTAGACCAATTGTGCTATCCAAGTAAAGAACAAACGTAAAAAGGTAAAACAAGTTATGCATGAGTCCATGTACATTTAAGCATGCTTGGTGCTCTGTTACCCATCAGGCAGGTCCAGCTAGGCTGTCCTTTGACATCTCTTTGCATGCAGGAGTCCATGTGCACAAGAAACAGGTAGATATGGGAGTTCACTGTGCTCTTGGGTGTTCCTCAAACCTCTCATGACATTGATTTTGGTATCTTAGGTATCAAACGACTTTCTGCTCTGGCTTCTGCCCTACAAGAGGAAGGACTATACCTTTCCCTGGGCTAGAGATGCACTCCTTTATACTGGTGAAACCAGCAAGTACTCAATAAGCTGACATTCCTGTTCCTGATTTGTGTAGATCTCAAGGACCATAATGCACAAAAATGCATGAGAAGTTATTACCAAGCAGTGCCAGATGTGGCACATTGGGAGGGCAGGTTCTCCTCACCATTTCTCAGTATACACATTATACATTAGTATGGCCTATTTAAGAGATTTAGAAATTCAGCACTTGAATTTTGTACCTCCCCCCCCCCCAAAAAAAAAGAGCGTATATTAGCATATTGCCCTGGTTTCTGCTGGGATAGCATCAAGATAGTCACTTAGTTTTTCCTCTACAGTGGGAACACAAAATCATAGGTTAGAGAGTGAGGAAAAGTAGTCAGCAATAGCTGAAGCAGGGTTTGACAAACTGCCCAAAATTTGAAATTCTCAATTGCATTCCTTGGGACTGCTTTGCACATACTATCTCAACACTCCCCTCCTCCCCTTTCCATTTTATAAAAAGAAGCTGCAATAAATTAGAATTTTATGAGACTCCAAATAAAAACCTTCACTAAAATTGAAAACAAGACATAGATGTAGAAGCATATGGACAGTTTATGAGAGCAGAGGAAAAAAAAATTACCCCAAGGCAATAAAAAATCTGACTCTTTCTTGGTCGTCACAAACCAAAATTACAAGAGACAGATTAAAAAGTTTGCTGAAAAATGCAATACTGGTACATCTTCCAGCAAACAGACATTACAATTTCTTACTCTTTCTTCTGATGCAAGACAGCCTCGTAAGAACTACACTTAAGACCCATTTTCTGAATTTATAAAATACTTCAAAGTTATACATGGAAACGAGATACCTTTCTGCTTTGAGTCTTAGTATAAGGCTAACAAAGCAGAAGTGGCTTCCCGGCCTTTCATATAGTTTTCTTTGGAACTAAACACTTCACCCTCTGAATGCTGTCATATTTTATGGGATAAAGGCAGTTTTGTTTAATTTATATTTTCATCCTTGTTCCAAACCTCAGAGTGATTAATTTAGGGCACTGTATATACAGTTTTACTTCTAATTCTTTTTTTTTTCCACTACTCCCATCCTCACCACTCCCCCCCTCCAGAATGGTGTGGATATGGGATTTTGTTTAGCTAAATGATAGAGTGGCTATTAAGGATTGCTTTGCTTTCCTTTTAAATACAATACTCCACATTCCAGACATTTCTCTACCAGACAGAGCGGTTTGGAAATGAAGAACACTGCAGGCAATGAAATTTGGGTCTGGCTCTAAATTAATGCAAAATAAATGAAGAATTTTTAGATTTTTCCTTTCTAAGATTACCAAAATTTGGGGGCTGAGCTATGGGGATACAGTTTAGCATCTTGTGTTAGAAGTGAGAATCCTGTACTATGTTTTGTTCTTTGAAAGTAAATGCAGTTTCTATGCTCAGTCCCCAAACAAAGCCTGTGAACTGCTCATTTTCATGTATGGAGGACACAAATAACACTGACCAGTAAGAGACAACATTATATTGGCTTAGAAGTCTACTGATTTTACATTCCTGATAAACTGATCAGTTGTGACAGGGTTGACGCCATAGCCATAAATTTATCCTTGCTTCCAATACTCAGTTAAAAATAAATTCAAAGTGTGTGCAATGGGTGGTAAGAATTGCTCATCGTGCCACATCGCTCAGCTGCCAAAAGCAAATAAATTCTGTAAAGAAGGTGAGAAAACAAAGTTGTAGACAACCTAGATCAAAGTGGGAAAGCGTATTTACAGAACAGACAAGCTCATGGTCTGGGTAGGTGGTGTTTCCACAGAAAAGTTGCTACAAAGTGCTCTGTGCTCGGAAGATTCACTCTGTCTTGGAAACAAGAATGCACATAAATATCAGAAACTTCAAAAGGTACCTGGGGTTTTGTATCTTCCTTTAGATACAATCTTAGTGAAACTCGGGAGACCTCTCCTAAGAGTGCTATGACTTAATTGAACACCATGGAAATATCATTCTTCCAAAGGAAAAAAAACCAGTATTGTGACACACAATTCATTAAGAGTCCTAGTTTGCATGGTGTCTTACAGAAGCTGAGAAGAATTAATATTCTTGGGTCTTCTGTTATTAGAGGGGAGATGAGAGAGGAGTTATTCAGACCTTGAACAGGATTGTGCCTTTTTTTTTGTTTTCAGAGGCCATTCATAATAGATATTGTTTCACCTTGCAAAATATTCATACCTAAATGCTGCAACAAATAAGATCACTACAGGGAAAATCAAACAATTCTGGGCGTTTCTTTAGGTCTTCTGGATCACAATCCCAAGTAAAGATATGAATCCTTCTGAAGCACAGAGCCTAGCTAGAGTCCATGCCTTTCTACAATGGTGTTAGGTGGCCATGAGTCCCCCTCCTGAGTCGCACAGTCCTGGGTGGGGCATAAGGGACCAGCACCCCATTCACTTCTGAGGAGTCTCCCAAAAGGAGGATGGCTAGAAGTTCATCATTGTGGAACAAAAATCCCACAATTTCTCCAGGCAAATCCTGACTCTACTCCCTCCACACAGCTTATGTTGCCTACTGTCCCAAACATTTATATTTCCCCCACTCTGTACAAGAGTTGTAAGACAAGTCTAAACACAGCTGTCAAGTTCTAAAATCAGCATCAAAGCTCAGTAAAAGCAAGAGGGAAAAACAATATGCTTAGTTAAACAATACTGCCTCAGATCTCAAAGGGTTATACAATGAAAGTAATACCCCCTTTGAGTTCTGTATGTGGCAAGCATTACCTAACATCCTCAGTCAGAGCCCCACTGTTTATGAGGTGATGAGAAAATAATACAGCTCCCTTTTGTCAGTAGGACATCTCCACTGCCCTGCAGGAAATTTTTTCGCTGTATTTCAGATGTACTGAATCTTCTAGACATTAGAAAAGAAATACATGCACTGTGCACTCTGGAGCCATCACCTCTTTGTCAGTTCATAGGTTTGCCAAGGTCACAGCAAACACTCTTTTACATTGTAAGACTTACCTTTAGGCTGTTTTACTCCTCCACAGGAACCCAAAAGGATTAAAACAGTTTTATCAAACCAGAAATAGAAATATTTATGTTTGGAAACATTGGTATTTCTAAACATTTCTTATTTCTTTCCTTTCCCACTGATACTGATTCCCAGTCCTTGAGCCATGTGAAGTGCCTTAAAAGTTACTTCTCAGGGAAAATGTTTGCCTGTTAAATCACCCTCGCACACACATTGTTAAGGCTTTCTGCTGCACTACTGGTGTTACAACTACCACTATGTATGTGTATATATAATGTGTATTTATGTATTTGTGTGTTGCATATTTGTTTTCCTATAGAAGTCAACTTCTTTTTTGTTTTAGAGACAGCAAATTTTATGCTTAGTATGAATTCTTATCATGGTCTAATATGATCATCTATTTAATGTGAGCTACAGAATTCACCAGTTTGTTGACACCCTGATCCCAGTATATTTCTTTAAACTGTAATAAAGATGAGCCAGTCACCTGAACAGCTTTTATTGGAAAATTGTTTCTCCTCTCAGCTGAGCAGGGAGAGAAGCTTAGAGCTGACTTCAGAGACACCTAGTGCCTGCTCTTCAGGAACGTGGGCTGAGCCTGGTCCTCTCCAGAGCCTCGCCACAGCTCTTCTGGGAAGGACCCTGAGTTACCGTGTTGGTTCAGAGACAACAGGTTCAGGAAGCAAAAATAGGTCTGTTGAATGGCACAAGAGTTTTTATTTTTAAACACCCAAATGACCAGGTGAGTTGCACAACTTTTGTCCCTAAAGGGTCTCTGAGTGGATAAATCAACATATGCTCATGCAGCAGGATGGATGCAGCCAGAAATGTGTTTGGTAATGCAGCTACTCTTCAGCAGGATGAGGGTCTGCTCTTGGATCATAGCCATGAATTAAATACTTCTTGCTGCCACTCCATTTTAGTTGACATTTTGTTTGATAACAGGGTGTGCAATATTCCATGCTGCAAGTATGAGTAACAGGAATACTCTAAATGTTGAGCTACTGTTTTTGTATATTCACTAGAAAAGGGAATGGTTTTGCAAGGATCTCAGCATACAATCCTCATTTCAGATAATAGAAAAAGGACAAGACACAAACATAAGACTAAACAACATGAACAAGTTTTTTCCTGCAGAGAGACTACAACCACAACAGTGTATGCTGTGCTCTTCCTCCTAGGTTACTCACCAGGAGACAAAGACAATAATCCAACAATCCTAGCATATTATTCAGTAACAAAGTGATGGAACCCACTGCTGCCATTCTCTCTCTGAAATACATACACTTTCATCAAAATTATTCTTTCCTTTCCATTCATTCTGTTTTCATTTCCACTCCCTTCACCAGAGAGGGGCTGTGAAACTATGAGCTCCCCGGGACTGTTTCCCTATCTTTGACATCATACCACAAGCAGCTTATCTCTGCAAAATGCCTGCAGGTCTGCAGAGGAAAAAAGAAAACACACACAACACCTTTACCTCCTCCTCCCAGTGCTTGGCCAGGTTTGTAAATTCTCAGCCTGGCTTTTGTTGTTATACCTAATTTAAGCCCAAGCAAATTCCAATGCACTCCTCTTCCTGAGACTCCCATTTATTTAAACACATTGGACATTCAGACTAGGGAATGACATGCTGGAAACCAGCACCACAGAAAGGGACCTGGGGGTCCTGGTCAATGGCAAGTTGAACATGAGCCAGCCGTGCCCTGGCAGCCAGGAGGGCCAACCCTGTCCTGGGGGGCATCAGGCAAAGCATCACTAGCTGGTCGAGGGAGGGGATTGTCCCGCTCTGCTCTGCACTGGGGTGGCCTCACCCTGAATGTTGTGGGTAGTTTTGGGCACCACAATATAAGAAAGATATTGAGCTGTTAGTGTCCAAAGGAGGGCAACAAAGACAGTGAAGGGCTTGAGGGGAAGCCATATGAGGAGCGGCTGAGGGCACTGAGCCTGGAGAAGAGGAGATGGAAGGGAGACCCCACTGCAGCTACAACTTCTCATGATGGGAAACAGAGAGGCAGACACTGATCTCTTCTCTGTGGTGACCAGTGACAGGACCCAAGGGAATGGCTTGCAGCTGTGTCAGGGGAGGTTTAGGTTGGATATTAGAAAAAAGTTCTTCACCCAGGGAATGTTACAATGTTGGAACAACCTCCCCAGGGAAGTCCCTTAGTCACAGCACCAAGCCTGACAGAGTTCAAGAAGCATTTGAATGATGTCCTCAGGGACATGGTGTGACTCTTGGGGATGGTGCTGTGCAGGGCTAAGGACTGGACTTGATGATCCTTGTGGGTCCCTTCCAAGACAGCATATTCTGTGATTCTGTGATGAGAATTTCTGTCCTTCCCAAAGCATTGCTCCAGCTGAACCAGCAGCTACAGGTATCAGTAAAGAACATGCAATGGGGAATTTCAGGCTGCAGAGGGATAATAGCAACACAGCAGCCATTTCTAGAGCTGAAGTGCTGGCAAAGTCAAAAGCAATACTGAACTACTCTCTAAACTTCTTAACTCAAAAGACCATTAGCTGGCATTGTTGCATAAAATTAATAACAACCTTTTTTATTTTTTTTATTTAAGGCTGTCCCAACATTCTATTATCTGTCATTAATTTTCCATACGCTCCCTTCACCACCGCTCTTAGGCTGGGTTTGGTTTACAGAGTTGGATCAGATTTCTTTACAAGCCAGGACATTTGCTGGCTTGCTTACTAGCTTGAGGCCAATTATGTTTGAGTGAGGCCCAAGCAAAACAAGTGAGATTTGGTGTCGTTCCAGTGAGTAGGCACCAAACCTACATGTTCCAAGGTTGTTGTTTTTTAAAAGGTTAAAATCTTTAAAGTAGAAGTTCTTTTCATTATTTTAGGGGGTTTTATTTAATTTCTGGGGGATTTTTTTAAAGAGCTTTTGGCTGATACTTGCTCAATTATTGCAGTATCCCTCTTCTTACAGTAAAGCAGAGCTTTCAGTTCAGTTTTCTTTACACTAACCATAAGGCAGAAGTTTCTCAGTTATCTGTATTTTTAATCACAGATGGGCAAATGCATCAGTATATTTGGAAAAGAGTAGCTGATGAGAAGAAGATGAATGAATTATTTTGTTTTAGTCTTGTCCAAGATAATAAAGTCTAGTATTCACAACTCTCTCTCAAGAGCAGTCAGATTTCATGTGAAACCGTCTAATTCAAATCTGATTTCTAGAAACATTTTTTACACTGTCACAATGTAAGTCAATAAGAAGTAATTAAAAGTGAAGTGTCCTTCCATCCAAGCCTTAAAAATAAAATAATAAGTACCTCAATAACCACTGATCCTCTAACTATATCCTGGATTATTTCTCTCCTTTTTCTCCTTGGTTTTAGTTTTATCATTTTCAGCACATCTGTAATGTGTTTTAAATGCTTTGGGACAAGGACCACTGTCAATTTCCAGGAATAGTTGGGGGCCTTATAGAAATGCTAAAGCAGAATGACAAAAGTAATTTGACACTGAAGGACCTATAGACCTTTGAAAATCCCCCATTTTATATTCTGCACTGCATATGCACAGAAACTTACAGTAGCAGAACCAGAATACAGTTCAAATGTGAGACAAAATGAAAATGCCATTTAAGGTTTAGTCAAACACAAAGTAGTATATGCTGGTAAGTAGTAGTTTGAAAATATCTGGAATGTAAAGGGATTCTTACAAAAGTATATGTCTTTTCTGCTCTTAGGTAGTGCAAAAATATTCCCCCTGGTTTTGTGTCATAAATTCCAGCACAGTGTTATAGATGCACCAGATGTTACAGGAATGCTGCATATAAATGTCATAATGTCCATATTGTTATTTTTAGTAGCACTTATCCAGGTGACCAAGCACAGACCCTGTAAAGCTAAGCATTTACATAAATTCAGATAAATATTTTGTTCTGGACACAAGCAATGTTTAGGCCCCACAGCACTGAAAACCTCATCTCCTGACTTCCAGGAGCATGCTTGCATGCTGGGATGCAGAAGCTTGGGAACTAAGAATATAGGCATCCCAAAGAGAGGGCTAGAGCTGCTCAAGTGAGCCATTAGGAAATGCAGAGGATATTAGAATTAGTTTAAGCCTCTCTGGAATTTGGTCACCTATTTCAATGCAGGGATCTCCACCCTCCTCCACTGCTATCCAGACCTCCTTCACCAAAACAGTAGGAGAAGCTGTGCTGTTGCTGCCAGGCTTGCTTTACGCAATCACGCTACTACCAGAGCACTCCCTGAGACTCCAGGAGAATTGGGTTCCGTTCCCTCTAGGCATGAAGAGATCTGTATTATCCCCACCTCTGCCGGAAACTATCATGCCGTAGGTTATCCTGCTCTGGAAAGTTCCTCCTCTTCCTTCTGATGTTGTTTCTTTTGACACGGTTAGGAATGAACCTAACCTAAACTGAACATCCTATGAACTCTATTTTACTTTTCTCCTTCACATGTTAAATGGGGAGTGGATTTAGGGACAATTTATTTACCATCTGAGACTATTTACAAAGTAACAGTAAATACTTCTATAAATACTAATGTCCTAAATTGCATGTGTTTCCCCACAAAGGAAATCAGAGTTTGATGAAAGAAGGGTTAAATAAATAGTCAAATAGAGAGAGGAGAGAAGAACTACTGTAGTCAGCCCACTCAGGGCCTGGAAGTATTCTGCAGAACCCAGTAGCTCATCCCACCAAACCACAGGGACATCCCTTTTTCTTGTTTGCTTTATGATTTATAGCATGGGGAGGAAGGGAAGGAGACTGGAAGAGGGGGACAGGTGAGGACGAAAACAGAAAGCCTCAGTGACAAAAAGAAACATGTGGGAAAAGGCAGGTTTGCAAGTCATTAGCAAAAGCGTGGTTGCTTGGTCATTGTATCATGTGGTAGGTTGGACAGAGAGCATAAGGCGGGGAGAGAAGAGACTACATACTGTTCTCACTGAAATCCCCACAGAGATCAGAACAACTGTGGAACCACCGAAAAAACACCATCAACCACGAAATGTGGAGCTGAATGAGAAAAGAGAAGATTAGGGGAGATAGCTAGGAAAGAACAGTCATAGAAGCCAAGAAGGGGCAAGATTTCAAGGAGCTGATGCTCCGAACAGCATTAAGAGAGCAAGTGATAGGTAAAGAAAGATGAGGTTGCAGAATAGACCTGTGACTGGATCAGGAAAATCCCAGCAGGAGATTAACTACACACTATGGGTTTCTGTGCTTAGGTACAAAAAGCTTTACAAGCCAGATTTTTGGCAAAACCTCACGAGTCCCACACTGGAATAATTAAAATAAAAGCTGTTCACTGAAGTTATTTTTGGTGGGCATGTTTGGATCAGAGAGTGGAGTTGTCGAGCACAGTATAATACATGCCAAAAGCCCTATTATGTGCCTGCCACTACACCCTGCCATACTTGGAAATACGTTCAAAAACTGTGGTAGAGTTCTTAGTGGCTTCACACTTGAAGGACAAACCAGTGGTACACATTTCAGTTGGAGGTCACAGCACTGGTCCTGAGGCATTTCTCCTGAAGGTGGGGGCTCTCTCGGTTGAGTCCAAGCAGGGAGACATGTGCTCTGCAGCAGACCTCAGAGAGGACAAGGGACTAGTCTAAATGGCTATCCCTACTCAAAACTCATACATTCTAGAGCGAGCTGTATAAAAGTCAACAAAAGGTTACACCATGTGGTGTTATACCATGTGGTGACCCTCCTATTTGATTAAATGTGTTGCTCGTGCCCAGTGTATCTTCACAGCTGAAAAAGGCTGTCAAATCAGATGGTAAAGCATTAAGACCTGTTACGAAACTATCACTCCACCCAGGTGTAGCATTATAGTTTTCTTGCAGTGGAGTTCCTCATAGGACCCTGCAGAGAAGCTGTGTGCTTTTCTGAGTGTTCTTTCACCACAGGCCTTTTTCCCCGAAAAACCACATAGTACTAAAGTTGCTGTAACTGGAGACCAACAGAATACAAAACAATTTCTGAGAAAAGAGCCGTGAACCAGAAATTTCAAAGGAGACAGGAGGCACCTTTGGATTAAGGATGTATCTGGCCCAGAATCTTCCATTGCTTGCATGGAAGGATGGTAGACATCTAAGCAAATTCAAACTTCCTTAAGCCCAAACACTGTGTATAGAGCTTGAAGTAGCTAAAGCAACCCTGAAACATTGCAACAAACAACTGTCACTATCAATCTGCCAGGGACCACAGCCTCCTGAGAACAGAAAAGCAGAGCACATACCCAATTTCCTAGTGAAACCATACCCACAATACCACTTCACCCCTGCTGTAGATCTAGGCCAACAACTTTTTCCTCAAGAACATCTTCCTTCAGCACACAGCTTCTGATGACTCATAGAAGGGCAAATTGCCTTCCTTTTCTGTGAAGGTTATTTTTTCCATAACACTGGACAATGTAGGTTGACCTTACTTGCTGTTATGCAAATACAGCCTCCAGGAAAAAACTTTCCAAATCAGGCTTTTGCTAAAAGAGAAAATAAGATAGTCTGAGAAGGCTTTTGAAAAGGAAAGAGAAGAGATACATATATTTATCTTTTGAGATGGGTGGGTTTTTTAAAGTGGTGGTTCTGATTTGCCAATTTCTTTTTTAAGCAGCTTAGATTTACCTGGGATTTAACTCAACCATGAAAGTGTTAACTAGCATGTTGTGAGGGCTGAGACTGTTTTTGTGAATGGCTGTATTTCTGTCATCTGAAAGCTAAACACTGTGTTAGAAAGGTCCAAATGGTGGCCCTATCCTCAGAACGACAGCAGAAAGAAAAATATTTGCACTTTTTCCCCTCTAAGGAGAGAATTGGAAAGGAGCAGTTCTCTCAGGACACTCCTTTATTCTCTTGATAGCAAGAGCTGTGCTTCTGAGACTGTCTCCAGTCACATGTTACTCATGCACTAGGTTCTCCTGTCTGGAACCCATGCTGCAAATACTGTTTTTTCCCAGAAATCACAATGTTCCTTGGCTTTATTTTGTGAACACCAGACTCCCTCTGCTCCATACCCTGGCAAAATCTCAGGTTACTTCTCTTCAACAGGTCCTCAGAAGTTACACAGCAAAGTTGTCAAAGCTGGGACTTGTCTAGAGTTTACAAACTAGAGCCAACATCTTCTTCCAGCTGCACCTATATAGCTCTGATACACCCTCCGTTGTCATGGATGTTATTTTGTAGATCAGAAAAAACAATCATCTTAATAAAGTCTACTGATCTTTTTTTCTGTCCAGCATCTGAATCTGAGATTTCTGGGGCCAGTTGTGACTTCCTAAACATGCAGTCTGGATTCAGAAAAAACATTTTCTCTGACACTGTTTCGCACTATCTGTAAAAATTTGAAAAATATCTATAAAAATAAGCTCATTACTCTCTTTCAAATCTTACCTTGAAATAATAATTTCCTGCAATACCCATTTAAAACCTTAACTGCAGTGCAATTACCACTGGCTTAGGCTGTGCTGATCGATATTTCTGTGCTGGTACTCCTACCTCTTGTCTATTTGCACCTCTTGACTCTTTGTTGCTTGTCCAGACTGTGAGCTCTTCAGCGCAGAGATTGCTTGTACCTTCTCATTTGGACAGGAGCTAGCACCATCAACCTGAGTGCTGAGCTAATACCAAGGATCAACAGGGAACACAGTTTTGCTTTGTTTATGAATGGCTGGTCTCTTCATGACATATTGAAGTTCATTGTGCACAGATAGGAAGAATACTATTTGTACAATATTATTGTAAAGTAGACATTAGACACCAATATGAATTTTAATCTACAATGTTCAAAATTGAAAATATTTGACCTCTTGCTAAAATGTGTGACATCCTAACAACCTTCTTTACAATACTTTTGACAAAGGGTATGTCATAAATACTGTTTCCAAATAAATCTTTTCCTTTTTTCTCTTTTTAATTTCTCCTGCCTGGAAAGAATTATTGATTTTGAAAGCTTCAGGAGCCCCAGACTCAGGGCCAGATTCTGTTCTCCTTGGCAGGTCTGTAAAGCCACAGCAAGTCCACTGACCAAAGCTGACCTTTAGGGAGAGAAAACAGTCTTTAACACTTTTGTCAGTCCCACTCTTTGCTATATTCCCATCTCTCTCCACAACCTCTTTAAAACACAGACCCAAAACACCAAGCAGTGTCTGTTACCCTGTGCATTGTGAACAGCAGATGATTGCATTGGCCCATGAGCCACACGGAGTCACATGGGAGCACCCATGCTGGTCAGGGCTTCCTTGCACTGCCATGGGGCTGCCAACAGGAACGGCACAGCACCTCACACATTAGGCCTGCCTGATTTGGCAGCATTGCCAGAGATGGACTCCCTGTTGCCTTACTTATTTTCATCCTGCAGAAATAGGAGTTGCTGTGGGAAAAGTTTCCATTAAGTGGGAGATTTCCAACCTGGGTCTTTGAAGGTTTTCATTTCTTGCTAGCAGGGTCTGGGTGCAGTTTACACAGACTGGCTGATGGGCTCCCACATTGAAACCAGCCAGCCAGTTTGCACAAGTCTGTCATTCTAAAATTTGTGTAATTTATATGAGCTGATAGAAAGGATAAGAATCAACTGTCTGTTTCCCAGTTAATAAAAAACATACAATGAGAGCAGAACTCTGCCAGCATATCTTGTTTACCCAAAAATGTTTGGCATTAAATGTGAAATCGGAAATGAACTCATTATCTGATTATTTTCATTTTGAAGAATTAACTGCTTTGGGGGAAAGGCTTGTCTTAAACAGTCCCCAAATACAGATGACTAATTGCAAATACATATCTCTGAAGAGCACAGCAAATGCTCGTGACTCCCAGGCAGGACATAGCACTATCAATTTGGCCAAGAACATTAGGAGCATCCTTTCACGTGGCTTATTCCAAAACAGAAAGAAATATGTTTAAGCCAGCAGCATCATGCCCAAGCAGGTGAGAAGAGTTTCAAAAGAAGCCATGCTCTGGAATTCTTATCCAGGCAATAGAGATAAGAAGTGTATAACAATTACTTATGATAGATTTACCCCTTTCCTAATGAAAATATAATTATATAGCAGTATGGATAGTTATAACTTTCTAGATGTAAAAGCATGTTGAATAGAAATGAACATACCTCAGTAAAAATTGGGCAATGGAATCAAATACCCATTCAGGGCTAAAAGTGTTTTAGGAAAGCTTCTCATTCTAAAACAAAACTCAGATCACTACAGATTAAGGGAAAACTGAGTTCAAGACAGTACATTGGCCTGCATCCCCTGGTTTGTTTCCTGCTGTTTCTTCAATTCATTCTCATCTGTTTGATCTCAGCACTCAGTGTTTTCTGGTTAGCCCTCTCTGTAGCTGGTTGAACAGCTGCTGCTCCTTCTAGGGTTGCTGAGTGCCCCCTCTGTACTCAAAATCTGTACTTTTTTTCCCTACTGGAGACTGGAGTGAATTTTAGAAAAGGGACTGTGGAGCCCTCCACTGTGTGTCAGCACTGTGCAAGTTAAACAAGTATGTCATCCACTGAACATTTGGCTCTTCCTTTCTTACTCAAGCTGAATTATTCTCATCCTCACATACCCTGGGAATTTATCTGCAATGAGACCACATGAATGGTTTAAACTTCCCATTCCTATTAGATACATCTGAACTTTTTCATTTTTTGCTAGCCCAGAAATCCAGAGGCAAAAGCACATTGAGGGGTGTTTAGGAAGGCAGCAAACATCCCAAGATGATTCTGGGGTGCTCAACAAGCCAACACATTATTTCACTGGCTTCATGCAGGCCATGGACTGTGTGTAGGGTGGGCAGGGACAGCCCCAATGCCTTTCCTTCAACTCAGCCAGTACAGAAAGCAGGTATCCAACAATTAGTCAGTGGAACCCCTGCACACTTGGTCCCTATCACTCAGTTCAGTTCTCCTTACAGAGCAGATCCAGTCAGGAACAAGAAATTACCCTGTCTGGGCAAACAGCATTAAGGTCCCCAAAATGCTGCAACTCCCAGTTGTGATTCTTCCTTAATCTATGTTCTTCATTAGTTACAGTGGAAAAGGAGAAGCTAGCACCCCACAGCACACATCTAAACTTCTTAAGGAATTTTAAAGGACAGATCCCATCAACTGCAATACTCACACTCAGTGATCACGTGACACAGTGTTTTGCAGGAACAAATATAAGTAGAAGTCTAGAGGTAAAAAATGTGTCACTGTAGATATAGACTATAAAACAATATTACAGAAAAAAGTCAACCCTGAAAATGTTATATTCCCACCAACAAAGACACACATTCACAGCCTAATGCTAATGTGACAATTTTCATGTACTCATGTTTCTTTTTCATGTAGCAGTGCACACACTAGTGCCTGCCTTCTCCCCAACAGCTGGTCTAAGGCAGTGAAAGGTCACCAGTACTGTTATCTTGCAGTTCCTGGAGGCTCCCTGCTCTGGCAAAATGCCACTCCTGAGCAACTCTATCTTGCCCTAGAAGCTGAAGAAATATTCCCTAGTTGAACTGTTAAACTTTCATTTCCTATCTGATGTCGTATCAGCATAAGCAGCATTTTAAAGTCTATTTAGGTGTTCTCTCTTCTTCAAATCTCTGAAGGATCCTAGCTTGGACTGAAAGCTAGAAATGAGCATGAACTTTACGAGTTCTTTGGTATGGCAAATGTAAGCTTTTAAAAAAAAGTATTTGAGATTTTCTTTCCATTAAACTATAGAAAGTAACTAACTGGGAAGTGTAAACAGTTAGCAAATGTGAACACAACAGATAAGTCTGTTTGGCTCTCTTTTCATTCCCAGTGAAATGGAAAAAGAGGGAGTTATAACTTTCTAAAAGGAATTTGTCACATGGGTTGTTTGCACTTATCTTTCACTTTTTGTTCTTTCACAGCCTATTAGACCCTGGAGACCAAATCAAGTCACCCATAGCTATATTTTTAACTTCTTGAATACTGAGGTTTTCACATTTGCTTGTGTTTTTCTTTTTCATTGTTATTAATATGCTGTATAAAATTATTTCTAAAAATTTGAAAGTTATGTCTTCTCCCCACATTACCAAAAAACATGCAATGGTATTGGTTTCCATCACACTTGATGTTGCTCTTACTGACACCTTTCGTCACCTGTAACAGTCTAAGGACTTACCTCATTAAAGAAGGGCAATCAAAATATAATGACAACTGCCTCATTACCATCACCACTGCTGATTAAAGAAAACAGCCTGTTGATCAATATTCATGCACAGAGAAGAGCAAATGTGTCCTAAAACTTTCATGGACACAACATCACCTGGAGTCTTTTCCTACAGCTTTTGCTTTTAAATTATTTTTCTCAAATTCATTTGCTTTAATCTAATTTTAGATCAGGACTGTTACTTTGAGGTGGTCCTGTCACCTATTCCCTTCATCCAAGGAGAACATACAGCTAAACACCCAGAGTGGCTTTGGTCAGAGTTAACCAGAGGCTCTCTTAGCTTAAATCCTCAGCAAACCACTTCATTTCATTCTAACACACTGCACTGTGTCACGTAGACATATGTAGTGTGAGACCATTTCCTTCCTTGCCTAACCCTGTGGCTGAATGGGTGGGGATGTAAATACCAGGTGGGAGGAGGCTGTGGTCTTCCTGAGGAGTCACTGGTCGATTGGTCTTGCAGCAGCTATCATAAAAGACACTTGGCAGATATACAGCCAGCCATGGGGAATTAGGGACTCACTCATTGATATTTTCAGCTATAACGTAAAAATTTAATTTGGAATGTTGAATGACACAACAAGAAGCTGAGGTGCCTCCAGTAATTGCATATTTTCAACTGTGAGCTGTGTAGAGCTTTGCAATGGCTGTGGCTTGTCCTAAGTGGTAATGCTAATAATATATTTTGTTTCACACAAGCTGAGGGAATTGAGAAAAGTTACCTTACTGTGTTACTTCATCACTAAAAGCACTAGGTACTAAATCACAATGTCCCACTCTGAATGCAGTTTCCTTCTTACCAAAAAGCTGGATCATCAGAAATATAGATACCTATTTTTAATAAAACAATCCATTGAGGGCAGTAGGAATCTAACTTTTAGCACAAATGAGCTTTGACATCGGTTTGAGGGGGCTGAATCACAACCTCATTTTCACAGTGCTCTCCCTTCTTTTACAGAGGAGAGTATAGGGCCAAAGAGGCACGTTGCACAGGAATCCCCAGGTGCATGCCTGCTCAGGAACAACTTGAACTCTTGGCATCACAGCCTGAATAACAGAACAGATCTAGCAGTTCAATAAGCTGCACATCTACTACTGTTTCTATCTTCAAGGAGCAATGAAGAGAAAGGACAGCAGTTGTCAGTCCTCTCTCTTGAAGGTGGTTCTGCCTGCAGCCCCACCGTCTCACTTTGTATTTCATGAGACTTTATTCTCAATTTCATTTGGTTTCCCTGATAAAAATATGGTTAAGGGTATTGTGTGTTAGCACCTAGCATAGTCAGTGGACAGATTCTAAATATACTAGAGTGGTTTTGTTTGTCTGTTTTTTGGGATAGGGAAAATTGTATGAATCAGCTTTTCGATCAGTAGAATTTGCCACTTCTGGAACCATTCAGTAAGTGTGGGTACATGGACTGATTTCCACACTGCTGCTATTATTGTTCAGGTTTTCTGTGATTCTGCACTCATAACTGAATGCCACATGCCTGGAGAACAGGGGGAAGACATTGAATCAAATACCAGGCGCATATGCCATCTCCCACAAGATTTTCCATTTTTTTCTGCTGATTTTTTCCCTATCAGGTTGCATGCTGAAGTGTGCCATTGACTTTTTTAGGCACATAGGATGGTCTCTGGTCTTAGTAAACCAACTCCTTAGGGACTCAGGTTTACTCAAAATACAAGGCAGACACTACTACAATAGCCAAATATACCGTCTCAGAGAAGTAGCAAGTAAACAGATCCCATTTGTCTTCAGGTTAATTTGGAAGATGAACTTATATAGCAGAAAACACATCAAGTCCTACTGAAGGCTCTTGGGAAAGTTATATTACATTAGCCCAAATCCATCTGCAACTCTGGAACTTGAGCACAGCAGCACAAATGGCCAAGTAGCTTCCAGCTGAGTAAGCACACATTTTATACAGCAGCTTGTTTTAATAAAGCATTGTTCTCTGTTTTATTGAGGGTCCTAGGGCTGTAAGCAGCATAAAATCAAAAAAAAAGCCTATGGAAAGTTTAAGCCTCCAGCAGAATAATCATATTTATTAATGTCAAAATTTACTAACACTGTTTGTAAAGGCACTTCAAATGGAAATATGCATGTCTCATGCTGAAACATCACAAATGAAGCAAAATACCAAGCAACTTTTCAGTCTGACTGGAACACTTGCTCATTTTGCCTCTTAGTCTATCTCTGAAGATAGCACTAAATAGTGAATGACTTGAATTTTAATCTGCTGCTGAGGTGCAAGTTTAAGGACATATGGAAAAGGTGTGATTTAACGTGAGTACCATTATAGAAGAAAAGACCATACACATAATTTCTCCTGTATCCCCACAAGCAACATACATGAAAAGTTTAAAAACAACTTCAAAAATCTTCTGGAAATATCTGCATGCAGGGAAGATTGAAACCATCTGAGACGTGGGCGTTGCTATAAGTCAAGGACACTTCTGAACACATGTAATGGCTACTCTCATTAGCCTTGATGAGATGAAGTGTATTGGAGGAGTTTGTGATAGCAAGTCCTATCACAGTGGCATGTGTGTTGCACAGATGAGATCTGTTCTAAATAGTTCAGTTTGGTGAAAGGCATATTTTATAACCCTTCAGTGTTAGACCAAATTATAACAGGTTCCAGCCCAGGTGACTGGTTGTGATGGTTGAGACACATTTACAACTTTAGCTTAGCCTATAAGTCACAGGTTTGTTTTTTCATTCGCCATGTCCTTTTGCTAAAGCACATAAGAGGTTGATACCCTCAGGTCCTTTCAGACCCATCTCGTCTGAATTTACAGGTGCAGTAGAACAACCAGTTGGTGTCTTGATTTCGGCATACACCATCTTCTCACCTATCTGCAAGATGCACCATCTTCTCTACCTATCTGCAATTATTTTTTTGAGCAGCAAAAGGTCTTCCCCATGCTGTGCACGTCTTTGTATATACTGGTAATTCTTACCATTTTTAAGCCTATCTGCTACTTTTTTCCCCCCAAGAGAACTACTGAAATGACAGCATGACTGTTCTGCAGAGAAGCCACACATGGCTGCAAGATATGCTGATTAAAGGAGGTGTTTCTACCAAAGCGTGGTCTTTGACAGAGTGCTGGCATCCTCACTGTATCATAATGACTGTTCTCTAATTGGTGCCTCAAAGCATTTGGGTTCCCATGTCAGATATGAAAATGAATAACCATTATTTCTTCTGCAGCATAGACGCAATGCTAGGATTGCATGAATAGTATATTGTAGCCACCCTAGCCTGATCTGGGGCCTCCCATCATATTTTATGAACAGAAGAGGGTTGGATGTGGCTGATAATTTGGGAAAGAGATGAGAGGGGAAACCCCCAGCACAGCAGGAACTGATGTTAGTGAAACAATAGCTGGAACTCTGACTCATTGCTAGAGCAATGTCCAAACAAGAGCATCAGAGGACATGCTGTTCTGCAGAAAGAGCCAGCTTCTGTATGAGCTGCACACTAGGAGACCTAAAAAATGCTCAATTTTGAAAAAGTTAAAAATCCCTCTACCCATTTTTCAAGGGTGAGACCAATATCCCCCAGGTGGTTTTAGATTTGCAAAATACATTTTGCCAGACTCCAACAATTTTAACTGGATTTTGGCCTGTCTTTGGTTTTCTGTTTTCTACAGTGGTAGAATACTGTACCTTAAACAGTATTAACAAGTCTCTGTACTCACCATATAGCAAATGAGTGCTTTAAAAGTATTTCCTGACTTAAGCCTTATGATCATGTAGAAAGTTTGAAAAGTCTGGTAAGAGTAGTTCAAGAGGTCTTGGATTTCTTGAAATGCCATTAAGGAATGCTCTGTTTGAGGCAAGCAGACATTCTGTTTATGTACATAGTACAATTACAAAGCCAGGAGGAAAACAGAAAAAAATGAGCTCACCTGCCAGCCTAAGGCAAATCTTTTTGTTTCTTAATGCAGCCCTGCTTTTGCTACCTGAATGAAATCATACTTGTAGAAAACATGTCCTCTAGCTCAGAGCTAAAATCATAAGACTGACTTTTCTCTCTTGCTACAGAAGGTTTTGCATTTCAGGAGTTGATTAAATAATTCCTACATAAGGTAAACAGGACTCACTTCAGCTGAATAGATTTACCCACGACTTCAATTGAACACTAAGAACTGCAAAGCAGTTTAGGCAAAAAGCTCAGTTTCAAGGGAAGATATTATTCACTGCAGATTTTTAAGAATGAAAACATCGGCTGAGTCAAACTATTTCAAAGACAGAATATTTTATGTATGAACAGCTTAATAAATGGAAAAATGTGTAAATCTGCTCCTTCTAGAGCATTATAAAATGGCATTACATAGGAGATTGATTTCCAGAGCTCCCAGGAGTACGCTTTCTTTTCCTGATGCACATGTCTAAGCACCATTAACACTGTTACCAGGGGGACAATATACATGTCAGTATAAAGTACATCATCAGAACCTTCTGAATTACAACTCCCTAATTAGTGTCCCTGTGTCAATTATCCCATTCAGGACGTCAAATATTTCATGAGGATTAAATTTCAAAATACACAGTCTTTCTGATATACAAAACCCCAAATGGCTGCTCAAACATATATCAATGTTTTTATATCACATACAGCAGGTAAAAAGATTAAATAGTCTTCCACACAGCTCTGCAATTTTAAAGCTACCATGCTTTTGTTATCATTTAATTTAGTTCTGCAGTTACGTCCATATATTTTTACCTGTGAGGATACTCACTGTACAAAACAGGAGAAAAAAAAAGATTCAGGTTTTCAGCCAACATTTTCTTTTCCAAAATAGTGCCAACATTGTAATTCAATATCCAAACTGAACCTCTCTGACCTCTGAATCAAAAACTAAAGAGCAGGGGATAGAAGAAGAAGAAAGGGACTCTACAATGCCAGCATCTGACAAATCACATATTCTTCACTGCCAGGGAGTAAGGAACATCTATGTGTATAGCTAGGATTTAAGCATATCCAGTTAGAAGTGTTTGGGCTTCTTGATACATATTAATATTCAAGTTATTAACAAAACTTGGCCTCCATTTATTAGAGGAAGCAGAACCCCAGGTGAGCAAAATAACACTGGGCTCATTCTATAGGGCAGAAGCATCCACCTAAATCAAAACCTCTGTGTAGTTCCCACACTGAGAAAGTGTTTTCAGAATGAAGATGAACCGGTGAATCAAGATCTAAATTATTTTACACCAAGGACAGCTTTAGTGTCTCACAAATTGAAATCTTTTAAAGTTTAGTGTTTGGTTTAACTTGTTAACCTTTCCCTGTCACTGTTCCATAGATGTCATGATCAAAAAGTGGTTACATAAAAACACTCTAATGAGCAAATTTACTGACCGAAACGAGGACAAAGAATCTTAATTGACTATTCAAGCAAACACACAGAAAGCAACTTTTGAGGTTATAATTGTAAATATTGTGTCAGAAACTCAGCCCTCACAATGACACTCATCTATTTGAGACAGAAGCAAGTACTAGCAAGCCTAATCTGCTCAAATTTTGTCATTAGATCACACAATAGACTAGTCTTGAACAAGCAACAACCCAGAAATTAGTCCCAGAAATAATTAAGGAAATAATTTAAATTATCAAAGGAGAGAGGATCATGTTTGGTTACAAAAAGATAAAATACAGCAAATAAGTTGTCTATTACAAATATCCAGAATCCCAGTCAAGGGTTTCTTGTACTTCATCTGTGCTGTAATAGCATATTGAGTGAGCTAAAATAAGATATTAGAAAGAGCCAAATGTTATGAAAATACAAAGCTCTAAACTCTAGTGTTTTTTTAAGATCTCAGGCCAGATTTTAAAAGAGAGGGAATAAATAAATTTAAAAAAAAAAGCCAAGCAAAAAAAACCAGAAAAACTCTGAATGAAACCAAAACACCTAAAAGATCTTTACACATCTATAAACTACATTTTACCAAGTAATTTCAGGGATATTTCAAAGTCCTGAAGTTAAGCTCCTGCCCCCAGTGCTCTCTGTAAGCAGGAACTCCCTTTATTCCACCCCTGTGGGAGCTGTGCACCACTGAAGACAGGGAATCTTATTAGGCACATGCAGAGTTAAAAGTGCAGTGTGGCTCCTCCCTGTGCTCTCATCTCAAAGCAGACCCTGAACACAACTCCAATGCAAATAATACCAACCACCATTGACGACAAAGTATTTTCCCCTTAAAATGGATCCCTTTCCTAAATTACAGTTTTCTTACATTTGCTATTTTATACCAGCTATATTAATAAATGCCAGATATCATTTTCATCTTGTACCACCCTTTTTAGCGGTGCCTAAATTCACCAGTTCATCAGCTTATACTACTCTTTAATAAGCTGAGGTCAACCTAATTTCCTCCTCTTAGTGCTCTCCCCCCCACAACTTCTTCACGTGTTTCAGCTTTACTTTGAAGTGACTTCCTTGCCTGGCATGCTAAAATCCAGAAACAGAGTGCCTATCAGTATGACTGCAGTTCATGCCCTGACTAGTCACAGCAGAAGGAGAATTAGACTATAATCTCCTAAACAATGTAGAATCTGTAAATCAAAACCAACCAGCTTATTTTGGCATTTAGTTCAATGAACCAGTGTGGGGGTAGGAAAATCCAAGCAACTTTTCTAAGTCAACCTCAGTGTATGAATTATTTTAGCTTGGATTTTTTTTTTCTTCTCGGTATTTTATCCACCCAAAACCAGTCTTCAGAAAATAATTTTTATTATGTTCTGAAGAACAGCAGCTTCTACTGTGCCTGACAAAACAGGCACACACAAACTTAAGCTTAGAATACAGGCAGTACAGAGATTCAAAACAACCTACCTTCAATACTACCCCACCTAGCCTTCTTGATGGTAAGGATGTTTGCATTTCTTTGCTCTAAATATAAAAACAAACAACAGTGGCTGTTCTAGTCAAAGGAGTATTAACATGTTGCCAAAAAAAATTACAAATGCATTAAAACATTTCAAAAACTCTGGAGTTATTTCACTGAAGAAATACAAATTACCCATAGCCATGTACAGAAAATATCTGCAGAGAATCAGAGGAATGGACTTGCGCCTGATAGAGTAACATACAGGTTTTTGGCATGGAACAATAATTTCCACACCATGGTGCATGATGGGTTTCTGCTCACAGAAGTCAAGCCCTATCGTGCTGACTGATGTGTCACCATGCACACAATTTAACTGGGATAGGCCAAGTCCCACTGGAAGTCACTGACACTTTGTATTGTAATTTACTTAAAGCCTCACAGGTGTACATGGAGTTCTCTTCCCGTAACACAAGTGAGCCTAAATATAACCCTTCAAATACATGTCCATGAGATGAAATTCTTCTTTATCTGTTCTAATGAAAAATGTCAAATCAAAGGCTTGTGAGAAAGAGTTTTAAAGTAAAATTTTCCTTTCTAGTCCTCTTTCGTTTCTCAACTTTGATGTCTGCTAGGTTCATCATATTTTCTGGGTTTTGTTTCTGAACGGCTGAAATGCTCTGGGAAGGGAGAAGGTGACAGAGGCCGATCTGCTGACCGCATACACCCAATACGTACTTCCTAAGTCTTCCTCTTAGTGACATTTCCAAAATGGAAATTTAACAACCATCATAAACAACAAAAAAAAAAAATCTGTAATTCTAACTCCTCTTTCCACTCAATTTTTCATGCCAATGTAGACCAGTGTGGAAAGAGAGGGCCTCCAGAGTATCAGCTTTAGTAGAAGAGGACACACAGGATAGCGTGAAACAGTTGGAAGGCCAGGTTTAAACATGTAACCTGAAACACTGGAAACTAGAACTCACAGCGGGTCTTAGCAACAAAATCAACAATATAGGCAGCGCATGACATGTGATCACCAAAGCAGAAGCAAGGTTGCTTAAATATAGCCCCTGTAGGTATTAGAATATTTCTGAGAAGTACACATCAAGCGTGAGACAGATGCTACTAATAAGTAGAGCTTTAGACATTTATTTTTATATTTAAATATCCAGCTATATTTATCTGAAAGTCTTAACCATACCATTCTTGACAGAAAGGTATGCCAGTTACTTACTGCTGTCTAGACAAAAAGATTTAAAACTGGAAAAGATAAAACCTTTGTAAAGGAACATGGGAAAGTGCTTTAAGAATCCATGAGAAGGGTAGTATCTCTGCACTTCAGTCCCCAGAGCTCCGGCTTTAAGAGCTTTGTCTGGTGCGGAATTTAGTATATTCATTATTTCGTAAACAGTTTCCTAATGCTTGTTCTTGAACCTAAATTGTTTGGGTTTGGGGGCAGAGGTTAGTAAGTTACGAAAACTCTAGAAAGCTGGGAAAATCAATCAGTCTTACAGGCAGGAGTGATGTCTGATGATCATCTGACACTTTTGAAGTTGTGGCCACGGTGTGGTGAACCACTTCAAAGTAGGATATAAAGATATGAATCATCTACAGTGAGTAAGCTGTCTCACTTCCAAATTTCCTGAGGAAAAAAAAAAAACAAAACAGACTATCTGGACACTCACCCTAAGTGTTTGGACAGCTTTAAATGATCCTGTGATCTCAGTGAAGAAATTGTTCTTGAAATGAGCTACATGTTTCACCTCTATTTATAGCATAACCATAAACCAGACCTGCTAAACAGAGGTTTCCCAATCTCTGCTACAGATATTTGGTACCATGTGGTACATAAAGCTGGAAGAAAATAGCATACAGAAGAGTTACCACAGACTTCAAGGAGCAGAAAGATATGAAGAGTTTCATAAGCTTCTCTAAATATTCAGAAACTGATATATATTTTTGGACAGTGCAAATATTTCTCCACCCTTACACCCTTTAAGCATTTGATTACCAGCCTAAATAAACAATAGACTGAGCGCAGTGTTCAAGTAACACTTCAGAACGTGAAGGCCCTATCAAAAGCGAAAGCTCTGGAAAGACAGGCATGAAATTAATACAATGCGTTCCTTGATCACCCCATTTGCATTGCACCAAATATGCTCTGGAGGAATAACCGGAGACAAAGTCCAGATGATAAAAAGTCAGTGCACTGACCTTATACAACTCATTTCTCCCATTCTGCTAGGAGCAATGTTGAAGTTCAGACCTTGGACACGGTGCACAGCAGTGCACAGAATGCAGTGATCTGCATGGGTCCCTTTGAGCCACGAGTTCCTGAGAGAGGTGCAATCCCAAACAGCAGGAGTACACATAAAGGGGGCATGAGTCAGTCAGCCTTCTTTTCCCAAAACTTTCCAAGGGCAATCAAGTAAGAATTAATTTTACTAGATGGTCACCCTTACTCCCTAAGTAGATGAAATCACTTTAAAAGTTACAATTTGTTTTGTTATACCGATAACAGTGATCTTCAAATACTTCCTGGTGTAAGTCAATGTAAGTTTAACAAAAAAATTCACACAGCAAGAATGCTAAGTAATAACATCACCAAATCTAGTTCTTGTACACAGGTAAGCATTGTTCTTGTGGATGAAGAATTTTTCCTGTGACTCACTAAATCTCCTGATGGCACTAGGGGCTATTTGAGCTAGGCAGAGATGCAAAACCTATTTCTGTCGTGATATAAAACTATAGGAAATAGATCTGGAAAGGACTTTTAAAAGTCATCTACTTTGTCCTCAAAGCAGAGTCAATATTCATGTTACTTGCTACATGTGTATGTTCTTAATGATTGTGATTTCATCACCTCTCCAGGCTTAGCTATGTTTATGCTTAGAAAGATTTTCCTAATAACTATTCTGACTCTCCCATGCTCTAATTTAGCTTGTTTTTTCTTATTATGTCTGCCATGAACAAAAAGGACATATTACCTCTTTCCTCTTTACAACACTGTGGTTCTTTTACACCTTAATTATTGCCCTGATCCTTCCATCTTCTCTTTTGCATGCTTAATAATTTTTCAAGTCCTCCTTGGCTACACCGCTCCAAGCTGAGTCCTTACCAGTATAAATTCTTGGAAGACTGCTTCTGCAGTCTACATTCTGGTTTTCATATACATACTAGCTGGTCACTTAGCTTTTTAATAATTCATCAATTCATGTTTCATTTGATTCACATTCCCAGTTCTTTTCCTGAGTATTGCTGTCTATTGTGTTATCCCTTCATGTATCTGTACAGATTATTTCTGCCTAACACTCTGCATTTGTCCCTGTTGAACTTAATCCTATTTTTTTCAGATGATCTCTCCAATTTGTCAAGATCTTTTGGGATTCTAATTCTGCTTTCCACATGTTCAGAATCCCTCTCTCCTGTCATATGCAAATTTACTGCATATAATATTATTCCTTCATTCAAATAATTCATGAGAATATTTAACTATATTTCATTGAGAACAACTCCCTGTAGAAACTTCTCAATATATTTCAATAAAACAATATAATTACATCATTTTTATCTAGTTTCATTTTTAATTCAGCTTTGCATTTAGTCACAAGGCTTCATTGCCTTTGCTTTCTGATGAGAGAACCATTCAAAAGGGTCCCAAAACGTAAGTAATGTAAGATCTAGAGCCTTAGTCTGTCCTGTGTTATCTGTGGACCTGTTACCTCATCATCACAGGAAGTTAGTTTGTTCTTAACAAATTATAAGATATTCCCTCTCTCCATGCTCTGTTGTAGTTGCTTATGAATGTTTAGAAAGTTCATTGCACCATTTTTTCAGAGAGATTTTGGTGATTTGGCCATTGAGTGTGAACTGACAATCAAGCATCAGCATGCAATATCATGCAAATTAATTTTATCCAAAAATCAAAAGGGCTTTTGAATTCATTGTCAGCAAAACATTCTTCAAATATTCACTATTACAGGGACAGCATCCATAAGAGGTCTTGAGTATGTACAGAACCACGCATCTCATATAAAAGATGTATCTCATTGATCAGCATGGCAGAAACATCCTCTTATGCTGATTTATGTCTCAATGTAGTGTTCACTGGAATAAAGGAGCCCACAAAGTATATGGATACCATGTGGTCATGAATCAATTATGCTCATTCGGATCACACTCAGAGCACTTATGTCATATTGTTGACTCTTCAACCACCTGCTCTTGACAAGGAGGTCTGGCCCACAGTCTTTGAAGCGTACTTGATTTGCTTCAGTCATACCCTGTTCCACCTATAAAAAAATTGTCATCATTTTCATATTAATATCTGTACTTATGCATAAAAGAGATGAAAAAGGTGCAGAAGATCCATGGTTTCTTTGGAGGAGTAAGTTTTGTTCATCAGTCAGATGATATAGGCTATCTAAATACACATCTGTCAAATTAAAATTGAGTTAAAAATGAAGTGGCACAACATCCCTGATCAGATTTTCTACTAAAACAGATGATCTACTTTTCATCTGATGTCAAGTCATGTGGAAGACCAGGAGGCATTCAGATGTAAGAATCCAAAAGAATTACCCCTGAAAATAAAGATGTTGAATTACTAGACTTTGTGCAAAATAAAATATAAATGCCCATTATACATAAACAACTCTGTACATAACAATTAAATCAAAACCCCCTTAATCCTGACAATGGTCACTACAGTCATTTTATGTCTAGCTGTCAGGTTCTTCTGCATTCGTAGAGGGGGGGAAAAGGTAAAAAAAAAAACCCGTTCTTAATGAGTCACATGAGAATATAAATCAATTTGTAGAACAATACTTCCAGGATTTATGGTTTTTGATCAAGAACATTACTGAAGTTTTATTTCACAGATGATTTTGTGCAAAAGGTATTGTTGGAAGAGCATTTTCATTTTTGAAAATATGCTTAAACAGTTGGAAAGCAGAATTTCACAGGTTGTTTCCAGAAAAATTTCCCTTGGGTAATCTCATTTAAAACTGAGTTATTCCAAATTTATATTAATTAGTTCAAGTGAAAAAAAATTGCCTTTCATAAATAACACATAAGGCTCTTGGTAGCCTTTCACTTCTGGTGTTACTTTTGTCATGTCTGCAAGAAATTAGATAACTATGGAGTTATCTACTTGCTAATTTATCCTGATTCTCAGTTGCTAGATTTCCTTCACCCAGTAATCTCATTCATTCAGGTTTAAAAATATTCTATATAAAAATGTAACATATCCTACATGAATTTGAAGCAACAGAAAAAAAAAAATAGAGTTAGAGAAAATGTACTTGAAACTGGCTTCTAAGACCAAACACTTGCATCTGTGGGATTGTCTTATTGGGCATGTAACAATGTCAAAATTCAATAAATATGGACCAGGAGACTGTAAATGTCTTAAACCACAAATCAAATCTACTGAGGTCTTAAAGAAATGTTCAGGTTACACATGGCCTTCAGGACTGTCAGTTGTTCCATTCCAGACCAGGACAAGTTGTTCTGTCAGGAACAGGGATGGCACAAAAGGAAAATAATCTCAATAAAAGTACTAGTCCTGGACAAATATCTTTCCATGTAGCTATGATCAATCAATATTAATACAGCTGATATTCAAACCTAATAAAGTTTATCATATAGCAAAACTAGAAATTTGTAACCAGGTTATTTATTACCATCCCTTTACTCTTTTTATGCTATTACTGACTAACTGTAAAAGGATAAGATGCCATGGTCTGTGTGAGCTTCTTGAAGATGCCATCCAACTGAACAGTAAATGAAAAAATAATTGACAGATAAGAAAATCATATACCTACTTCTTACTAAGTAACTGTCTACGGATACAGTGGAACAGGACAACTGCTTTTTTCCCCTCACCTCCACACCACATCAAACCAACCCTTAAGGCAGTTTCCTGAAATGGCATTTTTAGCTAATGGGAAAGCGTATTATAGGATACAGAGAGAACCTATAAATGGTAACAAGGCTAAATTCCCCAGCTCTGGACCCCCATAACCTGTTGCTAATCTAGTCACAGAGGAAATGGTGGTATGATGATAATTACTTCTCAGTTCCCCCAAAGGAAGTGCTTCTACTTTAAATAGAAGTAAAGAATATTGTCTTTTTAGTATTTTTATCATGCATTGTTAGGCCACTGCATTCCTGTGGTGCACCCCACTGTGACTAAGCCAAGGGTACTGTCTACCTGAAGGATCTTCAGTGGACAGCATTTTACAGTGCAGGTGGCATGAAATTTATCCCACTATAGGTACCACTGGTCCTGCTATACTCCAAGTACTTGTAACAAGAAAAAAAGACTTACCTATCAAAAAAAATCTCAAAACTTTTATCAAAGAACTTTCCAAGAGACTAATGAAATAAGTCATCAGTCTATTGATTTCTATTGATTTCAGCAGGCAATGGAGGAGCATTTAGGCAATATTATTAAACAGCAAAATTTCACATCTGCTTGCTTCTGAAAACAAAACTCACTCATCAACAGGAGCAAATTTCAAAAGGTTCACCAGGAGCAGAAAAGAAAGGCTCACGTAAAAAGGGGTGAGAAAAGGGGGTGAGGCATTCTAAGTATCTTTCTTTTAAAATGAAATAAAATATTAAAAGGACAAAGGGACTGTTAATGTAGGTCAGGAGAAACCTATACTAACTAGGATGCATATTCCAAATACAGCCAGCAGTCACAGTGTCAGAAACGCACTAAACTCAAGTCTTGTGTGTTTTATAATTATTTTTGTCCCACTACAGAAAGGATTCATGCTGTGAAAGAGACATACAAGTCTTGACCAACAGCAAATCATGGTGCAACAAGGAGGCTGCTACGCTTTGCTTTCTGCGTACCCTGAGCTGTTCAAATTTGGCTATAGTGAGAGCATGGTGTGGTGCGTCAGAGGACTAGAGACGCTTTACTTCACAGGAGCAGGGGAAGATTTTATTGCCTTCAGTGCATATGTGGTTAGTAAGCACAAATCCCTTTGCCGACTATTTTATGAAGACACCTGGAAACAACGAACTGGAAACAATACAAGGATCCTCAGGTCACAAAGGGCATGCAGATGCCTATGCTTCACCTGCTGGCTGTCCAGTAGGGTGACCCAAGTCCTCTCTGTGGCGTCTCTGACTCATGTCTAGAATCTTTTGTTCGTTTTGGAAGACTATACCTTACCTTTAGCCAAGCTTCTACAAGCATCTTTAGTCTAGAGGGTGAACTGCAAATCGTGGAAGATCAAAGTTACTCTAAAGATTTGAGAAGCTGGAAAGTAGTTCATTCCTCTTTTTGCTCCTGTAAGTTTGCTTCTTCCCATGGACACAGATGAGGTGGCAGCAGATGGAATTAGACAGTCAGAAGTTTTGAATGTGCCTTGTGTAGCCTGCTCCACTCTCAGGAATCCAGAGCAGTTAATCTTGAAGGGGAAATGAGCACATCCTTCAAAATCAAATACCTGGCATCAGATGTGCAGTTTAAGCATTACTTCCAGCCTTAATAAGCTAATCTAGAAAACAGATTGCTTTCCCAAACTTGCTGCTTCTTTCAGTCTTTTCAACTGAATAGTTGTAGCAAGTGGTGGGGACATAATTCTGAATTCATTATAGATTTGGGAGGTAGGAATTTCTAAACCCAGAATTTTAATCCTGGTAATTGACATTATATGAGCTTTTCTAGAAAGTACTTAGTCTCATCATGTCTTACAATTCTACAGACATCACATACCATATTAAATATAACAGAGAGCATCTGTGCTTAAGAGGTTGCCTGCAGGTGGTTATCATCTGAGCACTAGACACATTATTGAAGCAATTCCTTTTTGCACATCTATGCCAGAACAACAATTAGAATGTTTAGATACTTTCATTGACTAAAAACCTCAGAGGTATCCATCTCTCCAGTTGCTGGCCTATAGTGAAGACGTGGTACTGTCTTCTAAAACTTTTATGGTCTACAAGCTGATGCCCAGAACAAATAGTTCCTTTCTCAGGTCAGAATCAAAACCTGTTGCATCAAATTACGCTTGCTGTTGCCATGCCAACATTCTTTCTTTGCTCACACTTCATTTTGTGCTCTGAATGGCATGCCTAGTAAAAAATCAGGACTTTCCGTTTCAGCCATCTCAAATGTACATCTGGACTCCATCCCAGACTGTAGGTTCCTTTAGGAAATATTCTAACTCCAGTTAAAAATACAGTTCTTAACCATTTAAAGGTGGCTGGACATAATCTCCCAGCAGGACTGAATTTCAACACAAAGCACTTTAATAGAGAACTAATATTCATATTTGCTGTTACTATGGAGCTTGGCAGATCAGTAGGGTAAAGTATGAAGTTGTTTTTCCTATGAAAATTTTAGGAAAAAATGTGGGGATAAAAAGAAACATATCTAGCAAAGAATCTAAAGAAAATGATGAGCTATGTAGAGAACATGGATGCTCTGGGAATACACTGCTTCTATGTAAAAAAGTCTGAATTTTGCCTTGGACAATATTTGAAAAAGTTATCCAGCTATTCTTCATCATGTTACCAGGACAGCCTGTGATAGGGTCTTACCACAATCGCAGTCTTGGTCGTTCTATTTCCGCTTCATTCTTGGTGTAGGGAGCAGTACTGAGTCATAGAAACGTTGCCCAGAGAATCCCAGTGGGCAGGGGAGGCACTTTGCTTTGTCTCTCATCAAGCTTTACCCCAGCTAAAGAAAATAAGGAGCAGGTTTTGAAGATACTGTCACCTTTACCCTCACAGCTGGAGGCAGAGTGAGGGAGTGGCAGCTAGCAATAAGAGACAGGCAAGAAGAAAACAAAAAGTGATGGAGGGAGACAGCCACAGCACAAAGAGTTCATTCTGTGCCTATTAAGAAGTCTGAAAGTCCCCTACTGGGGAAAAGTAACCATTAAAATGTTCATTAGAATGAATATTACCTTTGGCATTTAATATTTAATGCAAGTCTTTGTAAGCCTTTACTCTTCAGATGTATTCCAATAAGCCCCCATGTACTCCCTGTCCTGCTCCAGTCTGTTAGCAGACCAAACATCCCACAGCATGTGCCAGTGATGCTCTGTGGTAGTGGGATGTTTGGTTTAAAAGGAGGTTTCTTTAACATGCACCGTTAGGATTGATTTACAATTTTAACCTTTGTTGCTGAATCCACAGAGTATTTAATTTTAGATTATCTAAAGGAAAAAGTTATAACAATCAAAAAAAAAAAGCTGCCAGTGGTTTCAATAAAGATAAAATAATATTGAAAATGCTGGTCATGCACACAGTACGCATCCCACTGCTCCAACTATGTCTGCATTAGCTTCTCAGTCCTGTAGTATGAACTCCTCTACCCTGGTTTACCACTAGTGTTCAATTGTTTTGCTTTATTTTCTCCAAAATTTGCCGTAACCTGGTTCCTCATTCACCATTTGAAATACAGAGCAGGTTGAGAACATAAAAACTACATATTTAAGGTTATATACTTCTACCTGCGCAGCATGAAAGGCAAACTCAAAAGACTGCAAAAAACTTGGCATATATCCCTGTCTTCTCATTTCTTACTGGAAGTAGATGCCAACTGACAGTGTACAGTTTCCTTTGGTATATTGGTTTGTGTGGTTTTTAAGACAGACTCACAAACAAATATTTTCCCCATATCCACCCAGATCCTACTGTAGGGCACATGGCCTGCTATATCAAAGGCTCACAGCACACCCTTCTCCTGCTCAGGCACATGTCACCAAGATGCCACAATGTTGGGTTTAGCATAAGGTGTAGGTCCAGGGTTGCATCCATGATGATTCTGCAGCCTTGGTATACAATCACAGGTCTGCCACACCGCTACAGCTAAGCCTCCCATTAGCTGATGCAGACTCCCTTATATAGCAAATACTGCCAGAGTACACGAGAAAAATGTGACACCACAGACCTGTGAAACAGAACATGAACAGCTTTAGAAATTTCTCAACGCTATTTATTATGCCACTCTGCAATTACAGAAATATTCCTACTAGTTGGCACTCACTTGAAGACTCAGAGTCAAGATAACTCAGAGGTGAAAAATAACTTTATATTCTCTAAAGAAGAAATACAGAACTTTCCAAAGACTTTTAAATTGGCTATACTATCACATGTGACATGCACATTAAGTTAGATTTAATCACTTACTAGACTCTACAAACAAACTACCTGAACTCTAAAGACATTAGAAGGGGAGCAAACTGCTTAGTGAAATTAAATCCACAATGCACCTGAATCTAAAGCACTTGTTACAAAATCCCTGTGCAGTTGATATCCAGATCTTCCTAAATTAAGAAGATTGGAGGCATCCAATATAGGAGAGACAATAATTCATATAAATAAAATATTCTCTACTGATCTAATTTTGTTGGTTTCCCAGAAGTACTCCTACACTTTGGAATTCTTTTAATTATGGGGATGATATCTAAGCTGCCCAAACACATCAAGTAGCCTTAATGATATGCAATGAACAAGCAATAAACAAAATGTTAAATTCCATTTTTGTTCTTAGCCAGCCAACAGAGCATTAAACCTAGCAATAACTCTTTTCAAAGTTGTTCTCAGTTCCCTATTTTATAAAGCCATTGTTTGGCATGTTTAATATCAAGTAACTACTGATACAGTAAGATATACTTCTATGTGTTCAGACACAATTTAGCACGGAGAATAAAGAAAAGATGTACCATAGTATGGAATGATGAAACATATTCATAGTAAGTTGTTGGTACATTCTTCCTTTGCCCAAATGCTACATGGTAGATTCTGAAGACACGGAGCTTTGGAAAGAAAGTTGAGGGATTTACAATTGTCCCGTTTTACTCAGTGTGCCCTGTGCTTGGGCCACTTAGACACACGTGGTGATTTGACAAAATTCATCATTTTCCTTGAAACAAGAACTACTTTCAACATTGCAGAATTAAACTTTACTGGATTTTCTTTCACAGTACTGAGCATGAGCACAATGTCCTAGGCACACAAACAGAAACAACTGCAATTACCTGAGAGTATGGAAGCAATTAAGGCAAAGGAGTAAAATTTATTTTTACTTTCATTATAGAATTGTGGTATTAAGGTTTAGCTTGGGGGGGGGGAATAATTTGGTTCTTTTTGTTGCTTTCTTATAGAAGGAATTACTTTAAATATGGTTTTCTAGCTTCCTTTCTAGTGAATGTGTACTTCATACAAGGCGGAATTTATTTTTTTCTTATGTTCAAAATACATGAAGATTTAGTCTGGATTAAGAGTTATAAAAATATCACGCTCAACAGACTGAATAGAAAGAAAATACTTCCTGTTACTTCATCTTCATCATCTGACAGGAAACAATTCCTTCAAGACACCTAAATTCTGGCACTCTGACCTCTCCACATGTGTAGGTACTATCAGTTAGCCGGGTGCAGTTAGACTGTAAGAATTACCCTTGACATATGTTAATTGATCTCTGCATCTAGGAACCTAAGGATATGGTAAGGATGTGATACATTCTTCTAGTACATGGAAACCAGAGTCTATGTAATACTGTAATGAAAAAAAATCAAAGAATTTTTGTTCAGGGTGTGATTCGGTATGTTACTATTTATAACTTGTCCACTGTTAAAATCTGGTTTTCCAGATGTTTTCCCATGTGTTCTGAAAAGAGATGTGACTGCACAAAGGTCTTCTCACTCTCTGGTAAGAATAAGCATCAAAAGAAGAAGTCTAGTAAATAATTAAAACCAATGTGACACTCTTGAGCAAACTCTGCAGAAAAGCAAAAACCCAAAATCTTACTATGCTTTTAGCAATTAATATAGTTACAAGTTCTGCTCTGTATTAAACACAACAGTTTTGGATACATGGAAGGGGAAGGGAAGGAGATGGGGAGGGGAGACAAGGAGTAAATGTGTCAAGCAGAGTTTCAAGGAGAACATCACAGGTCACTATGACATCAAAAGCATTTGTCAACACTAGAGAATAGAGCTTGCAATTTTGCCACATTGAATGGATATTTAGATAAACAGATAAATTAGGAGGAATTTGTTACTGTTTATAAGCTGTCTGCTATTCCAGACATGGGAAAGTAATGTGAAAGCACAACTGCAATAAATTCACAGCATTCACAGATTTAATCAGGTGTTAAAAATTAGTTGTATAGTAGATATCTAACACTTCTGTGTGTCATACAACTTGCTGGCTAAAGACAGATGTCTTCTCTGTGTGTTTTCAATAGATTTCCTCTATTGCACCTCCTGAAGTTACTTGAAAGAATTTAATATTCTCACTTCCTTCTAGGTAAATCACTTCTGGTTTTTTCCTCCTGGAGTTTATTGTCTTTTTCTGTATTGTATTTAGATTGAGGTCAATGATTCTGGTCTCTGTTTCCTCCTCAGCTACCCCAACCCACTGCCTTTCTTCCAGGCAGGAAAACCCAAGTGACAGTCAGCAGCAAAGCGAAGGTCAGAGATTTCCCTGGTTGTCCTTCAGCACCTTCCCACAGCAGCCTGAGTCAGCAGCACTCCTAGCAGATCAGATCTGCCTGGTCTCTTGAGGGCACTCAGAGAATAACATTTCATGACTAATGACTCCTTTATGAGAAATCCAGTCATTTCTAATCCAGTCCTTCACCCTAGTGATATGCTTTTCTTCATAAAGAATTAACCAGTTTTCTCTTAAATCTGGATCAAATCCTATCCCAGGTAAGATAGTATATGAACTATCTGAAGTATGTCTGAACAGAAATTTATATTCATTGAACTTCAGTTGAATTTCTATTTGGATACCAAGCAAGTAGAATTGTATGCACTTTTTTTTAATAGTTGGGTTTTTTCTTTAGTGTTTTAGCACGTCCTTAAAAATTCTGAGTCAATCCACATTTCACAATAATTTATGTTGTTTTAAACACAATTTTTAACTAACATTTCCTTTAGTTATAATATTGTGCTGGAAGGTCAAAGCTTAGTTTTAAAACTGCAAGCCTAAACTTTCAGAACTGCATATTGATTCTCATCTCTGATTATCCAGCATAAGTCAACTTATAGCCTTCAAAAAGTGGGTATTCAGTATTCTCTCATATTCTGTGGAGATATTGGTATCAACAGAATATAGGCTTTGACCAATAGAGCAGTCTCAGTCCAAAGGCTATCTTGAAGCAGTTGTTTGATGGCTACCCAGTAAAAAAACTAAGATACAAATATTGCTCAATTATAAGGGGAAGACTGGCTGACAAATAAAATGCAGTCATGCTGCAAGGGATAGATAGTTCTCATGCAGAGTCAACAGATGAAGAACATGAAGGCCTCTGTGGCATTTTTTCAAGAATTTCCTTTTTTGCTAGCACAAGTTCAGCTGAGAGAGACAAAAACATCGTCACTTCAAAGCACCGTTTTTCATTTACAGCAACATGATGTACCCTGGAGCATACAGCCTCATGGTCAAGGCATTAGCAAGGACACAAGACACCTGCCTTCAATTTCCCTGGGTCAATGCTGCATACATCTTTAGTGGGACTCTCATATGGTGACGTTTTGTTCATTTCTGCTGCAGACACCCAGCTCCCAGAGCTGGCTGCACAGTCTCAGCCCGTGTTGCAACTCCTGTGTGATCACAAGGCACAAAAGTGCATGGAGATAGTATTTTCAGCAGCCAAAGGCTGCTTAAGTTGGTCAAGCTGCTGAAGGCAATGCTAACTGGACAAGCCTGTCAGGAATTCCTTGTTTCTCTACACCCCAGTGCTTCTTTAAACTCACTGCTCATTGTAGCCATTACTCATTAACCCCTTTTGTATTTAGGGCCCTCACACAACTCTTAGGATGAGGGTGGCTAGATCAAACTCACTGTTTGTTCTAAGCAGCCACTATTAATATCATCCCACATTAAGCTATAATACAGAGGCCAGAAGACTTTTGCATAAAAGAGGCAATCAGAACCTTACACCCACAGCACTCTTAGGATCCTGAATCCACATATCTCTCACTCAGCAGAAAAGCTCAGAGTACTTCCAGCCTCAGTTGTTCTTATTTAAGGTGAAGGATACAGCTTTGAAAGTCTGGGTGGAAGTTTCGACACATAGCTCAGTGTTACACCACCAGCACTATCCATACTCCTAAATGGAAGCAGCCACAGCTGCTTGTTTTTGTGCTCAAAACACTGCTGTCACCACAAACAGACTTACCAAACCCAATCCTTCAGGAGATGTCAAATCAGGGAAGCCCATTTTGTGACTTCTGATGGTGCTTTCACCATGCTAGGACACTCAGTTTTGCCAAAATGGTATTACTTCTGAATAAAAGCAGTACTACATTAAAAAAAAAAATCATTTACAAAATTGGGTCTCTGGTATTTCAGAAACCATGATGACTGCAGATAGTCTTGCAAATTCTCAATCTCAACTGATGAGCCTATTTGTGGCTAAGAACTGTATATATCCTGATAGATTAAGCAACATCAAATGTCTTTTGTGTCAAAATGGTGGGGCAGCCCTGACACAGTTGTAGTCTGGGTCACCTAGGATTTAGGAGAGTGCCAGATTACGTCTAATCCCTACCCACCACTTAGAAGTTAGTATAAGCTAGAGACTGCTTCCAAAAGTCAGTTTGGGGTTTTGGAGTGTAGGAGAGTTCAACAGTATGGACACAGGTCCTTCCAGTTGCAGATATGTTCAGAGCTATAAGTCAGCAAAGCAAAGAGAAGAATATATATATATATATTACACAAAGAAGGTTTGTTCTATGTTGGCAACCTTCTCTTCTTGGAGACAAAAAAACCCAAACAACAACAACAACCACCAAAAAACAAACCTCTGCTAATGACAGGACATACCATATTCTTAAATTATAAAGGTGCGCTTGCAAAATGGAAACACAGGCTCACAGCTGATAAACAGCCAGAGAAAGCATTCACCATGCTGATTATAAATATGTGCTCAGATAGCTCAGGGATTCTGAGGGTTGAAAACATGAGATCCTCTACATGGCAACACAGTTATTTAAAAACCTCCTCTTCCACAGGGAGATCAGCTGTAGGAGTCAGGGATTCATACGTTATGTGGCGGAGAAGCAGAACCTCGGCAGAGAGCAAGACCGAAGAGGAGACAGGAGTGTGAGAGACTTGAAGCCCAAGATTTACCTTCAGAGAAAAGATGCCAATGTTAATGTCGTGATTAGAGTTAGTTAACACGTTGTATTAGAATAGTCAAACAGTTGTCATTATTCCAAATGTTCCTATTGGTTGTACCCCAGTTCTTCCCCAATTTCCCCAGTTAGATACAGTCCCCCATTGGTTAGCTGTTTCCCGGGCTCGGGTACAGCTACCATTGGCCCCTTGGTCGCCCGTGGCAACGGCACGTAAGCCTTGCCATATCGGGTAGACCACTCCCTTAGCCCCTCCTAGTGCTACTCCTTGGAGGCGGAGTCATTCCCCTTTACCCAATCATACCCCTCTTCCCAGTTGTCAATCCCTCAACTCCGCCCCTTTTTCCGGAATCTTCCCTTACCGAGTCTATATAAGTCTGATGCTCCTTCAATAAAGGGTTCCAGTTCTTGCTCTCCTTGGCTGCAGCCACANCACCAAAAAACAAACCTCTGCTAATGACAGGACATACCATATTCTTAAATTATAAAGGTGCGCTTGCAAAATGGAAACACAGGCTCACAGCTGATAAACAGCCAGAGAAAGCATTCACCATGCTGATTATAAATATGTGCTCAGATAGCTCAGGGATTCTGAGGGTTGAAAACATGAGATCCTCTACATGGCAACACAGTTATTTAAAAACCTCCTCTTCCACAGGGAGATCAGCCATTATTCAAAGAGAGGAAACACATTCACTTCTGAGTGCTCCAGACATGGGACAGTTACAAAAAACTTTCTGAACAAATGAAGAAAAAGCAGTATCTCAGAGAGAGACGAAACAGCCTCACAACCACTTGTACCTGAATGAACAGGTTGGAAGGTAATGGGGTTCCTGGACAGCAGTGTTTGTTGAAGTCTGTCACTCCCTCTCAAGGGTTATTTACCTAGGTCTAAGACTTTATACAATTGCAACGAATACAGCTGACAGCTTGAAAACTATTAGATTAACATAGCTGAGGCTATAGTGCTATTAAAATGGACGTTCAAGGAAGCAGTAACCATTTCTACAGCTGTTTTGGAAAGTGTCCCTTTGGCAAAACATGCTGGATTGTCATTCTAAATGTCTGTGCTTCCCATGCTGGTTTCCTGAGGAAGGGTTTGTGGATGGACTTGTTTATTTATTACATTTTTTTTTTACCTCTCTTAGCTGTAGCTATGGATTCCCTATTCCCCAGCCTTTTGAAAGTACTCATTAGTCGCCTTGCTTGGCCAGGAGAAATCTGTAAAGAAACTGGCTCTTGTCCAGAGGGTTCCTGGAATTAAGTCAAATTTAATTTTATATAAGGTATGTTACAAGACCATAGGTGCTTTTGTGAGAAGAGAGAGCAAAAGAACTGCAATTATGTTTACTATTCTGAAGTAAATCATAACAAATGAAGTTCAGATGGAACTTGCTAAGGTGATCATCCTCCAGCTGGGGCAAGACCACAAGTATCAGACCCTGTCATCTTAACTGAGAACCAAAGTAAATCAGCATCACCTACATCCACATGCCCTGAGGCTATTTGAAGGCAAGTTTCTTGGCTGTGCCAGCCTAAAGCAGCAATAAACTCCCACAAAAACAATGGACAATCACAGTGTTTATGACCTTCTGTCCCTCTAGTGTTGACCTTTTTTTCTCTGGGAAACAGAAAGCAACATGTTCTTATATGTTTTAAAAACAAACACTTCATCACAAATGCCTCCCCTGTGGAGGAAGGCATACAGAGCAAACACCTAACAGATTTTAGTCACGTTATTTAATATGCTGTTAGAAGAAGAACAGATGCTACAGCCAAAAGTGTATTGTAAAGCCAGCATACCAGTATAAAGTGCAGTAAAATACTATCTCTTCAGAAGACATTTATGCACTTGGCGCCGATCATGTGAAGCTTAACAAAATACGGCTTTACAAAGAGTGCAAGTCCTATTTATAGAATTTATGTCCCTGACAACAGTATCCATCATTTTCTGAAGTCTGCAGTTCTGTGGTGATTTTCAGTCACCATAATGCCAACAATCAGTTACCCGCAGAGTTCTGCATGCAGCACAACCACCTGAATGCTATTGTTCTGGTCACTGATTATGGAGTTGTCCTGTATTATTACATACTTGTTGGGTGAGAGCAACACAAAGTACTATTCCTCATTTCAGCAGGCTGGAAGGACTTGCCGATTCTTGACAATCGACTGTTCTGACTAAATTACAACCCCTCTTCATGCTTCAAGATGTTAGGAGTTGTGCAAAGGTTAGAAAAGCACCTACTGCTTGTCCACCATCTCAAGAAACCGGAACAACAAGTTGACATCAGCCCAGTGCTTCTTGCTGTGGTATGCTCATGCACTGGCTGATATCAGATTCAGTTTAAGATCTTGTTCTTCAGCACAGATCAAGGACTGGGCCTTGTATATCTCATGTACTACCTTGCTTGACAGCTTACCATGACCTAGCATGACAGCTGTGGTCATCAGTAATCACTGCCAAAAGGGAGGATCATAGGAGTGGGTGGAAAGGAAATCAGACATTCCTGGCAGCTGGCCTGCAGCTCTGAAGCTTCCTTTCACCAAACATCAGACTGAAAACAGATCTCCGCTTGCTGAAGAGAAAAGTATGGGCCTCCACTTTTCAATCACTTTTCCTTAGTGCAACATTCAAATGGTTTCCTTTCCCTGAAGAGAAAAGGAGAAAAGAGAAAAGGCAAAGGGAAAAAAAAAACATGTGTTCCCCCAGCAGAGTGAAAACAAAGGGCCAGAGAAAGCTGTTCCTCCCTGGTTTGTTACTGTCATTTTTGTTAGCAACAGCAGATTAGGCAGGCAGGGAATGATGGCCCTTGGAAAGCAAAACAGAGAAGTGTTTACCATATAAACAGAGAATTAGAGTTACACAACACGGAAAAGTTTTAACTTGTTTTTTGACGAGCATACTACATAGAAAAGGATATATTACAGCAGAATTTATTATGTGCCTTTACTATTAAGTTTTCACAAATTCAGTAAATACCTACAATGTGGTTGCTGTTAAAGACTAAGCAGAATTGCCTTTGCCTCCAAGGAAAATAACCCAAATTTTTTCTCATAAATAACCCACCCAAACCCAAAGAAATTCTATGGTGTTTAGTCCGATAGACACTTCTCTTAGAAATGTGGAAGAAGTTCTGCTTGTTTGGCAAAAATTGCATCTTTTTTAGGGCAGATGGAAGAGAAAGTAAGAAAGAGGAACAACCTCTGACAGCAATTGTGAAATAACATGGTCTACAAACCCATTGATTTGACAACAAATAAGTAAGATTTAATGGCTATGTCCACCACAGTAAACCCCCAAAATTCAAGAATTTCCCTGGCTTCTGGGCCTGCCAATAATTTCAGAACAGTATTGTGAAATCCCTTGGCTATTTGTTCCAGCTGAGCCTGCTTAATTAGAATTCCTCAGCACTTAGACATATTTCCTTAACAGCAAATGATACAAATAATCACTTCAGGAGACAGTGGAATATATAACACGGGCTCTTTTGAAAAAGAATATTATTATTATAAAACTGAAAGACAAAAGCAATAGCGACAGTTCCACAACAGATTTTTGTCAAACCAAACACAATCAAAACCATCCCAAAGCTTCTGAGGTTGTACACACTGATTCCTTTAAAGCCTTTCTCTAATCCCATCACCACAACTCTTTCAAGTGAACAAACATGCAAAGACATTTCAAGCACCATGGTAATGTTGACTTGGAGCATTGTTAACTCCTACCAAAAGGCTGTGGGAAGCACAGTAAAATGATAGAAGGTTTCATTTATTAATCTATGATGAAAACCAGGCTTCTGTTGATGGAGGGGGCAGGGGAAAGGGTAAAGATAGGCTTGTCTATTTAATGCTTGGCCCAGATATAGGTGATTTTTTTTCAAGAAAAGCAAGCAGCTGAGCACAGTGCTCCCAGCTGTGTCTTTCTGTAAGTTGCCGGTTGCCAGCACTCACAAAGCAAAAGTTATGTAATGCACTCCTATCAGGAATCTGAGTTCAAAAACATCGCATGAAGTCCCATGCTGTTCCTGCTGGAGCAATTGTTTCTGATAATGAAAAGTCTGTATCACCCTGATTCAGCTGTCTTGGCCCTCTCCAACGGCAGCACTTTATGCGCTCCCTCAATCTCTTCTCCCTCCGTCCCAGTGATCCCTGCTCATTTCTTAGGGAGACTGTTCTCTTCCTTAAATGCCTTCACTGGCTTTTGCCAGAGGAAAAGAAAAAGAAAAAGAAAAGGAGGAAACATAGTTTTGCCCCTCCCATACCTCTGAAACAAGCTGTTTTTCTTTCCTTATCTTCTGAAAAACCTCACTTTTTTGGTGAGTGCAAAAGAAACACGGGGTTTACAATCAAAAGTTTATTCATCACAGCATAGTATTGATAGAGTAGCTTTTCTGACTTAATCCTGAACATGAATTTCAGCAATCTGCCTCCCAGAAATATGTTTACTCCTGATATAATCCTTTGAGGCCCTTTTCAGGAAAATTCTGCAATTTTTCATTGAAATAATTATTGAGTGACTTGTTGAGTAAGGAATTTTATTTGCAGTCACTCTGCCACTTTTATATCATTAAAATCAATCAGGTACATGGATAAGAGCATGTAAGTATTTAAGGTATCTAAATTAGAGTTCATAAAAAGGAAAAAATGCAGGACAGCTATTTCAATCTGTATTCATTGGGGGGTTTATGCCAGTACATGAATGTGTAAATATTAGCATGTAAATAACAACAATCTAATTCCTTGTTTAAATCTGACTAGAAGAAATAAAAGTAAATAAAATTGCAATAAGAGTCTGAATTAGCATAAAATCCGTACCAAATATCTCACCAAAATACAGGCTTGAACTCTAAACACAATTAAATTGTGCTTCCTTATAATTCTGTTTCCAGCGTAGTTGCTGATATAGTTAACAAACAGCTCATTTTTTAAGACAAGCAGAAATTTGATTCATACTCTTGTGTCTAGGTAAATACAAAATTTAGGCCAAAGTATCTTTGGGAAGTTGGATCCATGACAGTCAGTCAAGGGATTCCCATTTCTTTCAGCAGATTTCAACACAGATACTTGGAGTCAGGATATCTAGGCAAAATTTTATAGTAATGATTTATAAGGTACTGGAAAAGTACTGATAGAAACCTTCAAAGGACTATTAGTTAGATTGACAGATAAAATATCCATATGTAAATCTCAATGTATTTCATCATATGTGTTGAAATAAAAAAGATGAAAGTTGAAGAATATAAAAGTTTTTTCTAAAACAGCAACAGAAAGTTTTCTTATTCTTTCAGACACAATTTTCAAATAATTATCTTACATATATAAAGAATTTCTTCTTCAATTATTTTACCTTCAGTTTCAGGGATTTTGTTTGGTTTTGTCCATTCTAGTTTCCTTGAGTTAAAATGATGTATCCTAAAAGAGGGAAATAGAAAGTTATCAGGCACGGGGCTTTTTTTAAAAATTCAGTCTTCAGTTCTCAGTTAGACAAAGATCACAAGTACTTCTGCTCTAATAATCTGTGGTCTAACAAGTCTCAAGTTGCACATATGGAGGAAAATTACCCTTTTTTCAAAAAAAAGAACATTCAAAATTAATATTATTAAACATGAATAGGTAAATTATAATCTAGAATCTTTACACTTTAGCAACTCCAACCATTAGCTAATTCTTGTAGTGAAGCTAACCCATTAGTTTATACTACTCTGAGGCACATAAATGTTGACCATCTTCCCAAGACCATGAGAGAATCAGCAGCAGAACACAAATGCTACAGGTTCAAGGTCCTAGTTATAAGAAATACGTTGAAAATGGAACAAAACACAAGAAGAACTGCCTATAGTGACTCAGCTCTCAAGTCCTACAACCACTTCAAAAACCTCACGAGTCCTGCTTCCATGAGTTTCCAGTGAAACCCAGGCAATCCTGATTAACTGACTGTAGGTCACAAGGGCCTGCTTCGGTTTTTATAACAGTAAAATATGGCTAACACTACCAACCTCTTTTAAAAATGCTTTACATTTTTTTCAGGAAAAGACAACACAGAGCTATAGTGTTGTTGGACCTATGCCTGCAGAAATCAAACATAGCTCACAGATTCAAACACGGTTCATAGACTATGTCATTCCAATCTAGAGCACTGAGAAAAATGAACAGAAAACATAGCAAGTGTCAGCTTGCTGCTCCATGAAAAAACATTGTGAATGAAACATATAAGAGCAGCAGCTGAATAAGCAAAGAATAGAAATCTTGATTTATATAGCTTACAGTCATTGAATGTCTCACCATAAGCAAAATAAAATATTTATTGCTACAAGGTCTTCTATAATTTGGTTTCTTTTCTCCCTCCAGCATACTAAACTTTGAAATCTTAATGTCTCATTTATATTGTATATGCTTTGCAAAATAATGCCAATTGCCTATGAATCTACATAAAACAGTGATTTGCTAAAGATTTTGTTGGCTTTGCAAAGCAAAAAAAAAACACACAAAAAGAGTGACTGCATATGATTTAAAACTCTAACAAATTCTTTAAGTCCCAAATACAAATTCTGGAATACATTTCGAACAAATTGTTGATTAGCTGCAAGAGTTATAATACAACGTTAGATAATATTTAAAACTTGCCTAGTATGCTTGAATTAACCTGAATTTAAACAGGGCATATAATAATGTACCTGGGCCTAGTGGTATTGGCACTACTACCACACAGAAATCATGTCAGTATTGATCTGAAGTGAGAAGAGAATGAGGCCATTTGTGATTTTAAAATATTGCTATGAAGAATAGAAATTAACCAACTTACATGTTCACCTAAGTAAGAAAACAAATTATGACCATAAAAAACAGAGTGGAAAAAAACCAGTTCTGAAATAAACCTTTTGCAATAAATCACTTTCTGACTGGTACCATTGACTCCAACAGTAGTCATAGAGGCACAGGAACCTGGACACTTCAAAATCATTACTGAAGGAGGATAAATTATTTCAGTATCTAATCTTCCAAACATGATTACAATATGTTCATAAGGTCTAACAAATTTCAGAAAACACAGACTGTTTGTCTTACAGTCAAAATAGACAATGGGTCTAGTAAAGCTGGATGACTGGTAAAAATAGCTACTTTCATCAGTTTGCTTCACTCAGTTTCTCAGCACAATCAGTTAAGGACCACTGTAAGGATTATCATCAGAACAGGGTACAGCAAACTCTCATTCTCTGTATCAGTCCTGCTTTTGAAACAGAAGATTACCCCTAGAATGTCCTCCAAAATGAAGCTTCTGCAAACCAGAAAGTAGCAATAAAAGAACTATCAAAAGATTTCTGGCCCATTCTACATTCCGAGTTAATCACAGTAATTTTGTGCAACTGATCAATGAGTTATAAGGTACAATTGTGTTTGTACCTATGTGAATAGAGAAGACTCCTTTTTCATTCAGTATAGTTTTAACTCCTTTTACATTCCTTGGAAATATGTGCTAAAAAGCATGTCAGTGGTGTGTATCAGTACATTCTTCTATGAGTCTCATTCAATTTCATAGTAGTAGAAGGTATTTAAAGTAGTAGAGTTGATATTTGTTTGAATGCTACAGCTGTCTTTGTCAGCAATAAGCATCCTATCTGCTTTTACCTAAGTAAAATTTGAGTATCTCCTCTAAGCCTTATCTGGGATTCCTGCATCCTATTCATGAGAAAAAAATTAGGGACAACCAGAGAGTAATCATCTCATCCTAACTGTAGGTAGTTTACATAGTTCAGATGAATCATTCCCTGGACATAGACCTTTTTCTATTATGAAAAAAGAGAATAAAAGAGCAAATTGCTCACGTGCATCTAAAGTCACATTTAGACCATTAAGTAAAGGTGAAATGCATTTCACCTTTGCTGATTGGCATCCACTTAGGATTGGACTATCTTAGACTTACACCATGGACTTTCCTAGGCCATGGTAAGAAAACCCACACTAAATCTCCACCCATTAGTCAGAAAAAACTCAAGGATGCCAGCAACCTCTATTAAAAACAATAACTATACCAGCCCCTATAGCACAGCAATTCACAAAACTACATTGTTTATAGCATCCCAAATAAAGGAAAATTTGTAGTCTCCAAAATGAACACTGAAGAAGTACAATATTATAAAAGTTTGAAAGATTTTAATTAGTTAATAATAAACAGGGCCAAAAAAACACACATCCATATGCTGACAGAATATCTTCATTGGTTTTTTTTTGATGTGTCATAGTGCATTCATAGGATGACTTCTGAGAAGAGAGAATGAGCAATGAAAGTATAAATGTTTGGGGTTAAAGTAACAGGCATTTTTAAACCTTTGGCTGGATCTTCTCCAAAACTTTCCACTAGTACTCTTAGATACAAAAAGTACCAGTCCCATCACAAAACTCCCAACCAAAAAAATAAGAGCTCAAAGCACAATAGTTATCCTTCACAATGAACTGGCAATTTAAGCTAATGATGTGGTAGTTGACAAATGCATAGAAATCTCAACAGTGACAGAGAATTTTATGGCTAGTATCAGCCTCACTAACGGTCTTCCTAGACAATCTAATGATCTTGTGATCAGCAGAGGAGAGGCACAGGCATTGTCAGATGAATATATAGCATCCACCTCCCTATAGCATCCAAAGTATTCTAAATGTCTGCAATGAGGGTACATGTTCTCAAAAAGAACTGACAGAAATGAAACAGCTATCTCAGATGATGGACATACTAGATTTCCTAAAATGCTTTTTTTGCTCCCTCCATTCCATGTTCCTAATGGCAGCAAAATGCTACAGAAGAAACATATGCTTTTTAATTTCATTTTTTTAAAGAAAAAATTAGACTACCATATATATTTAAAATACTTAATGAAAACAATAAAATATAAAAATAACTTTTTATACAATGATGCTGTAAATATTATCACAACTTGATCTGAAAAAGTTGGAAATGCTGGAACAAAATCATCAGTAGCAAAAGAAATTTTTCACTTACACCATGTCTGAAACAGAAATGGTGGTTATAACAATGGGAATCTGGGGGAGAAAAGGCTATTGCATCTATGGCCTGAGAAGACTCTGTACACCCAACACTAGGAAAGGATCTTTCTCTCAATATTCTTGCTGGCTCTTCCTCAGTGTTCCTCTCCAAACACAGAGTTAGCTTCCTGTAAAGCCAGTGAACAGGCGTTGTACTGCAGGGAAATGGAGAGGGCAGCACAATGCTCAATTAGAGTACATTTTGAGTAAGAATTATTTTATCTTTGAGATGGAGAAAACAAACAGGTTGAGAAAATCATGAATACTGCAGAAGGAGCTCCAGTTAAGACAAAGCTACAAACTCCCTACTGGTGGTATGAACTCTGTGCCTTCCAGGGTGCATCTACACTGAGAAACCCCATTCTGCCAACTAGTGGATGAGTATATTGAACAGCATTATTTGAATCTCTTTAATAGGCATTTGTTAAACCCTCACTGACAGCTCAGAGAGAAGGAGAGCCAAATTAATTCTTACTAAAGGATGTGGCAGAAGTGGGAGCTTATGCTTTCCACAGATATAACTGGGGAAAAAAAAGAGGCATAGCCACTAGAAGACTACACAAACAGTTGACTTCATCTGGAAAAAGACATCCTCACGTATGCCCACAATCACATGAAGAACTCAAGGAATGAAGAGCAAAGAGCACCTAGGAGGTATTACAGACAGCCAATAAACAACAGCTTGCAGCACAGCTGCACAGATCAATACAACTTTGCATTGCATGCACATATGCATCTGGAGATAGCGTAGACTGTACATTTTAACAGTTTATATAGTTCCCATATGATCCTACATGGAATATTACACTCAGTTGAGCATCAGATTACCAGAACTATATGATTGAAACTAGGGAAGTTTCCGAGGTGAGCAATGCTTTGTAATAGATTGCTATTTAATTTTCTGTATAAACACATTTATAGCACTTCTAAGAGCTCTCAGAGAAAGGACTGTAAGCAGCAGTCTGGTAGTATCTGCAACATAAACACCAAGAATGAAGGAAACAAATTACAACCACAGGCATAGAAAAATTTTGCATCTATTGAGAAAAAAGAATTATGGAACAAAAAGCATCAGACTTCGGAAAAATGTCTTAAAAAATATGAGGGAATCTTCATTACATGAAAAGCCAACTAGCAGGTCACAAGACCAGATGACTTAAATAGGCTGTTTCCAAAATATATTTTTCAGATCCTACCCTGTACTAGTTTCCTGGCTATTGATTGGAATGAGGTGAAACCTAAATAAAGGACACTCACAAATATATTCAAGACAGTAATGAGGAACACGTCTGTATTTTTCTGTATGGACTCCTTTGAGAGTCTGCTTGCCAGAAGAGTGCAGAGACATTTGAGCTCATGGCACAACATGCAGGGCTGACTCAAGGACTCCACAACAAAGCCGCATTAACCAGTTATCCTGCAGTTTCTTCAGCCAAATAAGGATCTTCCCAGCTTTTGAATTTATCTTTTTCTATGTTTTGAATTAAAATTTTTCATTGTTTTGTATCTAGTCAGTGAGAATTTCCCCAAGATCTATTTCTTTCCCTGTCTTAGGCAGATACAGCCTTTAGAAACACAGTAAGTCTCACAGAGACGTCAGAAGCAGCGGGTAGAAATCAGTCATGCAGTCCTTGCCTTCAGCACATCAGCTGACTGACTGTACCTGACGAACTGATTTATCCAGTGCAGAGATTTATAGGCTCTGTGTTATAATTTAACTGTTGGCACAGCAAAATATGTTGTGTTATCCACTTCATCTTCTGCAGGCATGTTTCTGCAAAGGGAGAAAAAAAAATCTTGTCCATCTGCAAGGCTCTACTGTTTGCAGCAATTACTGCTTGCCTGCAGACTTCTCTAATCACTGAGCAAAGAGAAAAGAATTCTAATTGCTGAGAGGTTTTAGTTTCCCAAAATAGTTGACCTTCTTCCTTTTTGAAGAAAAAACTTTCCTCTGCCTCCCTGCCTGCCTCCCCACCCCCTTCCTGCTGGCAGACATGAGAAGAGAACTGTGTTTGTTTTCACGGTAGACGGGAGGCCGGGGCAGTGACAAGGTTGATCTCACAGTTTCCAGCTGTAATATTTGATTTCTTTACAACCGCACATATGCAAACTCAGAAACTAAAGTAGTCCAATAGGAGCAATATGAATAAAGACCTCTCAGCTCAAAAAAATGTGAAATGTTTGAGTGGCAGCAACATGGTTCTTGATATGAAAGCAAATACTCCAGCTAAGACTCAAGGGTCACTTGGGCCAAAACTGCTGAACACTGCAGCCAAGCCTCTACTTCCACATATAGGGACGTGTCAGATTATCAAGTGTTGAAGATCCTGGATTTTACAGTAAAACCAGACAAAACTAGGCATTTTTAGGTCACCTGATACTGTCCCAGGGCTCAGGAAAACAACTTCAAGGCTCACTTAGAAAGAAGAGAAAAAAAAAAAAAAACAACTGTGTTAAAAAACTTTTCTTATCTCCCACTTACAGAGACAGCTGTGTATCACTCATCATGACAATGTTGGTTTGCTGCTTTGAAGTCCATGTAATTTTAATGTGCAGAATTCTTGTCTTCAACTTTATAGTAATATTACTGGTGTTAAGGATTTACATTGGACACTTTCAGGCATTAGAGGGGTTTTTCTACTTAGTTTTTCTTTTCATTGGACAATGAGAAGAAAAACAGATAAATATTTCAACAAAAATTCAAACTAGGTAAACAAGATTTTCAAAAACAAACAGTTAATTTTTTTAAGGAATATTTTTAAGAACCCTAAAAAAATGTCTGACCTCTTGGAGAAACTTAAAACTTCTCCAAATGTAACAGAGGAAGTTAGAGGAGAAAAGGAATGAAATATAATAAATATAATTATTCAAGTGCTTTGGACAAGATTGTCCAGAATGTTTAGATAATGGACATCCAAAGACAAAAAGCTGATAGGATGCTCCTAGTCCTGGCATTAACTTCATTGTTTTTTCAGTTTTTATTAACTATCATTTCAAGGCAGAAGGATTAATATATTTATCTTTATTTTACTTTCATGGAAATGCTCCCCTTATAAACAGAATTTAAGCTGAGATTCACCAAGTAACACTCTTCTGGAAGACTGTGAAATCCTTTCATTTGCTCTTATCCCAGCAGCTGGAAGCTCAGGTAACCTGTGGCCCCACAGTGTTGAGACCAAGCCTGCAGACTCACCAATAGGGACCTGGAAGCCCTGAGACCTCCTGGCTCCCAGGTTCTAAACTACAGCAGCTCCCAAGCAGACTGGCACGAGGCAGGCTGTGTTGCAGACAATTAAAAATGTTTCCATAAAAGAGGCACATTTCCTCAGCAAGCTTTTTTTGCCTCTCTCGGCAGATCAAAGATGAAACTTTGCAGTCCGTTTTGTTTCATCCTGTTCTTCTTTATAACAGAAGATGTTTGGTAGGGAAGGGCTCGGGACAGCTGTAGCTGTCTCTGCGGTTTTACCTTAGAAACATCTTTTGTTTTTATTGCAAGGTCATTGACATGGAAAAGGTCTCTTGTGAACAGCATTGTAACTAGTGTGGTGAGCCCTAGTGCTGTTACCCTGCAAGTTCTCATGCAAACCTGACTTGTTTTCATACTTTCTAGAGACCGCCCAGTTAGAATTGGTGTGTCGTCCAAAACCTACCACTGAAAAAGTTCAAATGGCAGATATTAAGAGCTAGACCACTGCTGCAGACCTAGAGACTTGGGTATTTCCAGCCTTTCCATTTCCTTCTCTGGAGGCTTTATTCACCAAGCACTTCAAGTCAGTTGGAGTTATTTCCATCCTTCCTTGGCATGGAGGCTTGCAAAAAAATGATGATAGGAAACACTTGCTTTTCTCTCAAATCTGAGAAACCTTATTTCAATTTGAGTTTTGGAAAAGGCTTGGGAAGTACTAATTATTCCAGCTGGTTCATTCCAGGACAAGTAGAGAGAGAAGAAAAACAAAACTCTTCAACTCTCATTGCAAAAGAATAATGCAAACTCAAAGAAGAAACAAAGCCAGAGGTACAAGGTGAACCAGGATTGACCATGTATTAGAAAGATATTCCAGCACACTTCTCACTCCCTGTCAACCAGCCCCATTCTGACACCATAAGGCAGAGTAACTTGGGATGACTCTGGATTAGGCCAGTTGTAGGTAGTTTCTCCATAACTGCACACTAGATGGGAAGTGCTACACAGCCATTTTAGCAATTTTGCTGTGCTCTCTTTAAGGCAAACTATAGGAGACCATTACCAAATGTACCAATTCCCTGCCAGCAGAATTTGGTCAAACTTGCTCTCAATTAACTTTTTGCACTTCCAGAGGAGCAACGTGGAGACAACCTAGGATGAACCCTGGGCCTCAGATATTGACCAAACACATTTTTAATTTCCATTAATGTGTGCCTGGTCTGTAAAAATGCTTCTCACATATAATATTTCTATCCAAGGATTTCCACACCAAGTTCCTACCTGTAGATTTTCCAGTATGATTCAGCAAATTATTTACTCAGCCCCAAAACACCATATCCTTTTAGGTATGCATTTGGCTATCTCTTTGCATGTTTACGGTTGGCAATTTTTATTTAAAATTAATTGAACTGCAGAGTTCATTAACATATAGCTTTTTTGCAGAGTGTTATTCCATTCATGGGATTTCAAGATGATGATATAAAGGAAAATAATCAGTTTATTTTGCTCACACTTCATCCATCTCAGTTTGGTCATATCTGAGAGTACTAAGAATTTCTAGTGTAAGTGGTTTCATAGCCCACTTTATCCTTATCCCTCTTTTGGCCTCTACCAAAACATAGTCTCCGACCCTGACAGAAAGTGTCCTTATGAATACAAATGTCTGTGGAAAACTTTTAATTTGGCAGCTGTATAACATTATGGACTTACTATCCACAGAAGGGTTTTACTTTCCTCAAACTGGAATTAAAGTGCATTAAGAAACCAAGAAAAATGTTGTTACTGCACATCACACTGGGTCAGGCAGCTTTAGAAAATCCCCAGAAATAAAGGAGAAAACCATTTGCTTTTTTCCTGTACCATCAGTATCATCTGACCAACTGCTAATTGTACTGCTGAGGTTTTAAAGACCTCTATTCAGGTAAGTGCTGGCCAAAGAAAACCCTCTCTTATTCATCAAAGCACAAGTACTTTCAAGAGTAGCCTAGTAACACAGAAAAGACTTGAAAATCCTCAAAGTCCAGCCACCTATGGAGCAATCATGTGAAAAAATGTCAAAGAATCACTTTTGTAAATGCTTAAGACAACTGCTACTGAGTGGTAAATACAAAATACTGTTTAATTGCAATTTTCAAAAATTCTTCTTGCTTTCAGTCATTATATGTCTGTCCCTCTGATGGAAATGGGAATTCTTTCAGTTTTCAAGCCTGTGCTCTCCTTTCATTGCAATGAGGACCTAATTCAGAGCTTTAAACTGTGTTCTGCAATGCATAATTAATCTGGCTTCATAGAGACCTAGACAAAAGACCCCATTCAATCTTCAGCTCCTTCCCCCTGAGATATTGTTATTTCTAAAAACTCCTGCCAGCTGGGCTGGAGGGAAATCTCAGCACTGTGGGAGAATGAACAAACTACAGGCCTCCAAGGGATTTGAAGTAACTATCTGACTAAATTGGATTAGAAAGTAAGGAAGGGGAGGGGAAAGAGGGCTTATTCTGAAGTCTACAAAAGCTCATAAAAAATTCTTAGAAGATTTTCGTATGGTGAAGGGGAGAGAAATATGCAAGTTTTTATAACAAAACAGAGAAAGAATTTTAAAACATGCGTGAGCCAATACACTTGGGGACGTTTGAAGGGATTACTGCTGGTATTATTTCAGGAAAACTGTTGTGTCTGCCTTGGAGCTTTGAAATGGCATTTCTGTGTGAAATCTGGGCTGCCCTGCAATCCAAAGTAGTCATACTTTCCTTCCAGGTATTTGATATGTATCCTGTTTGAACCTATAATGTAGCCTAACTAAAAGTTGCTTTAAGCATATCACAATTAAAAGCCTCTGCCCAGAAGGATTTCGAAGGGCTACAGAAAAACAAATTCAGTCTAGTTAAGAGAGCCAGTAGCCGGCTTTCACTCCCTGCAAGCTTATCCTCCAAAGTGTGTCCGTGACGCTGCCCAGATCACCTGGCCACCTCTCATGCATTTCACAATATTTTTAGCAGGCATGCACATGCTCAGGAATACTCCTCCATTTACCAGCAGATCTTTTGGAAGATGACGTGAAAAATGCTCACAGCCCTGCTGGGAGAGTGGGAGGCTGAAGGAAAAGACGCTTTGAGCTCTGCATCTCCTGTGCCCTGCTCTGCTTTCCCCCACTGGACCGCTTGCTTACAGGTTCTCTGGTCCTGCAGCATTAACATTGTGAAGTTATGTGGGTTTAGCCCAGGACAAAACTTGTCTCACTAGCTTCAGAAATGTTTTCAAATGTCAGGTCTGAAGCCACTCTAACCAACACTCCCCATATTTCAAGAGGCAGCCTTTATAACAGTAGCAACTTCTCCATGGTCAAAAGGAACAAAAACATTCCCTAAAAGGTGATTTGCTTAGGACTCGCATGTTGTTACGGAGTGAAAACTGTCGTAGTTTTCAAAGGTCTAGCATGCACTGGAGACCAGCAGGCACAATGAAAATGCACACTACTGGATGATGCATCTGTGTAAAGATGGGTGCACAAAAACTACAACATATCAGAGCAATCTTAATCAGTCTTAAACAAAAACAAACATTTGTGTTCTTTTGTTATCATAATTTGCCATTTCTAGACCTATTGTCACAGAATAATTTTCTATAATCTCTCTGTGCCCTGGGGAGGAAATGCAGGGAGGAAAGGGGGGAGCGGATTAAAAAATAAATAAATAAAAAATAAAAGAAGAAAACAAGATTCAGCAAAATCTTTCAAAACAGTGGAAGCTTTTTTTAAGGGTGTCACTTCATAAAAAAACACTTGCGGGTAACTTAGCAACGGCAACAACAAAAGTACTGGTAGCTCATATTCCAGACAAACAGAGAAATGTTTAAAACATTAACTTGTTATAAAAAAAAAATCCATACAGCCCTTTTCCAGTTACTTTAATTCCTGGGGTGCAGGAAAAGAAATAGCGGCACCACTCTCTCTTTCCCAGCCAACATAATGAGCCACTTTGGATTGTGTGTAACTTATCACAAGTCACTGGATGTTGTCAAATCCATCAAAAATCCGCACTTATAACAGTAGTCTAACAACTCCGAATAACGCTGTGGCATTTCTTAAGAGGGACAACTAAAGGCTTCACATCTGTGAAAGAGAAAATTTGGTGAAGGTGAAAAAAAAGAACAGCTAAACATATCCTTAGTAACTCTAACACACAAGTAAAAGATCTACCTAATTTAGTGCTGACTTTTCTCAACTGATGGAAAATCTCTACTGTTGCTCGTTAGCTCTAACACTACACTAAGAATATTAAACATGTCCTCTCTGTTGACAACATCTATTTCAATGTCCCAAAACTAGCAGTGAAGACCTGCAAGGAGCAAAGGATGGGCAGTCCAACCCAGGGCACAAAGTCAGCCTTAAGCACTATCCCCAAACTCTGAACTCTGCATTGCACTGTTTTAAGCGTGAGACCTGCTGCCTGATGGCACTTTCCATGCAGGCTTCTTACCTGCCCTGGTCAGGACCTTTCCTAGCAATACACAGGCAGCCTGATCCATCTCTTCCAGCCCACCCATGGAGCTGGCACTACATAGGGAACCTGCAGGAATCCTGCAGCTCATCAGGGATGGGAGCAGAGCCAGAGCAGCCACTATGGGTGTGTAGGCAAAACCCAAATCTGCTGTTTCAGGGAAAAAACCCACAGCTTGTTCTCCCTGCAAGAGTGACAAGAGTTTGGCAGCAGCACTGAGCAGGTAATGGAAGGAGAAAGAGGGGAAACTGAGAAGGCTGCAGATTTCTGCACAGGGGCTAAGGCTCACTCGTCTTGCAAGAAAGGGAAAAGGGTGTGTCTGGAAAGGAAAGCAGAAGAGACTGGGGTTGGCTATCCCTACTCCTGTGGAAGGGGTGCAGAGGACATGGAGCAGAGCTGTCTGCCTTCTTAGGAAGAAGGTCCTTGCCTCTAGTAACACCACCTCACAGGAAGGGCTTGGGGCACAGATCAAGACTTCCATTTGTACATCTCTAAGAGTATTTCTCCTTGGAGAAAAAAAACAAGGCATGACAAGAAGCAGGATTTGTTCCATCTTACAGAAAGGGTCAAAGAGGAACCTGAAAGTTTTGGATACTTCTTCATTCTTATGCACTTCTCTAATCCTGAGTGACTAAACAGCCTGCTGCTTGCCCCGTACCTACTCCTACTTGCTGCTCATCCTGCTCCCAGACCTACCTGCTGCTCAGTACAGCCCCACTGTCTCACCCTGCACCTGAAGTCTGACAGCTGACCTGCTCTGCAGTTGCTCCCTAACTTGCTCCATTTACACACACATACTCATCTGCGTATAAATACTCAGCCCAACAGCTGAAACAGATCAGCCAAATAACCACAACAGCAATCTGACTCACTTTGAATGACATGAGTGAAACACCCGAGCCGAGTCCAGCCCAACCCCGTGGGGCCAGCAGTGCTGTGGGCACAGTGGCTATCTCCACTACCTCCTGGCTGGCTGTCCCAAGGGCTCTCACTCAGCCTTGTCTTCCCCCAGAGCCCTGACAGGTTAAAGTTTTGTCCTACATAAACATGAGAGGAAATTTTAACTCTGTTTTGTTAACTCTGAGTCAGCTGCCAGATTGAAAATCCACCCAAAAATATCTCTTAAAAAGGATAAATTGATATCAAAATGGGAACCAGAACTTCTCAGCCACACCTTATTAGTTAGGGGGTACTTCAGTTCCACTCCTCAGAGTCTACTGTCTGCCTCATCTCACAGAAATAGGTCATTAACTTCCTTTTTCTTAATGCTTACTCCATGCTTTAAAAGTATACTTAAAGAACATGGAGATAATTTAGTTCTTTTTTTTCCCTCCACCCCTCTTCTTCAAAACCTCAGGCATTAATTGACAGTAATCCCCAGTAAAAAGTAAGAGTACAACTCAAAAGGGACTTGAGGAAAAATTGAAGAATAAAATAGAGGCCAAATTTTCCCATCCCTTATTGTTGTATCACCTTGGATTTACACTGAAAGAAAAAGAAAAGAAAGGAGAGAAATTGAAAAGGAGGCAGCAGTCCATCTTGAATATGTCTGTCCACAGATCTAAAGAGCCCAAGAAATTTCCATAGACGGGCTGCTACAGCATGAAATGCAGGCATAGAACTACTCCAGAGTGGATCTGGTTATTGTTCCCAGTGTGTGCTCCCATCATCAGGAGCACACTGCTGAGCATGCACTCTGTGTAACCTCTCTTGTTTTCAGCTGTTTCCTTCATAGGTTACAGGCTGCACTGTCCCACCTATAACACCTCATCCTAGTCTCCCTGTTCAAATGGAATGCTTAAAAATTTTGAGTCTAATAAATCCAGCTACTTATTGTCTTCAAGAGGGTCTAAACTGGGCATCAAAACCTCAAATATTTGCTTAAATTGAATACAAAAATGAAAATCAATCTTGTCATTCGGTTATAACAATTAGTTGTGCATATGAAAACCTTGGGGTAGAAATTGCTAACTTTAAAGTTCACCAAATCTTGTGAAATTAGCAATATACAGGGCAGCGCACTTTAAGCATAAAAAATAAAGTTCTACACAAAACCAGTCAAGAAGACAGTGGTGTAAATGTAACATTGATTGAAATTTTGGGAAATGCATTCTTAAAAATTTGTCATTTTTACAAGTGTATTCTTGTCCAGTGTTACAGTAACAACAATTAGATCCAGAAGAAATATTTTGGCTTGTCAGGTCTTAGAAAGATGGCATCTCAGAGACTCCCAAGAGAGCAGGGATCAAAGTACGGTCTCAGACACACCACACTGAGGTCAGGTGGTTTCCATGTAGAGCAACTGTTGTAGTATTTCTCTGTGCCCAGTCTAGGATGTCCCATGCAACCCCTGCCACAACAAAACCAAAGTAAAACACAGTCTTTCTATTATCAGAAGTGCAACCCTTTAAAAAATTTTATGGGAAACATTTTAAATGAAACAAGAAGAGATGCATCCAATGACAAGCTAATCTGTTTGATTAAACATTGAACATGTTAAAATATTAACAGTTTGCAAATTCCTTTTTATTCCAGAATACATTCTTCAGCTCACATAAAAGCATTACATATCTCTGTATTCTGGTATGGGTTATTGACAGTTCACAGCCGTAAAATGCAGCATAGACCTCTTCTGCTTATGCTGTAAAAATACTCTGTGGTCTTGCTTAATAACAGTTCTGAAGAGCACAAAAATAGTAGGGGGAAAGAACTGGGAGCAGGATGTACAGTTTTCTGGCGTACTTCCTTGTATATGTTCCACCAAGCTGCAGCTCAGGGAGCTAACAGGCGATAACACAAACACACACGTCTACTTTCCCTCCCACCCAGGTAGTATTTTTATTTCTAACCTCCCTCTCCCTGAGTTTCAGAGAAGTTTGACAAAGCCAGTGAGCGTCACATGGGATGCTTAGGAGCTGCCAGGCTCTGGCCTGAAGTTTACCCACTGACCACAAAGTATAAAGCAGTTTAAAGTTCGGGTCAAAATTTTTGTTAACGACAGGTCATTATAGATGAGGCACATGAGACTGAGAACATGTGTTGCAGCCAAGCCTTGGTTCCTCTGACACAACACATCTAAGGCAGACCTGACAGCAAGCCCTTACCACCCTGCAGGGCAAGAGGAAGGTCTGTGGGAGCCGTGTTAGGCCCCTAGGTCTCTGGACTTTGGTCAGCAGACGCATCCCATGCCCCACTGCTATCCAGGCACCCAGCAGTCACTACAGTCTTAGTGATCTGTTGGTTCAAAGACCACCTCAGTTCAAACAACCTTGCATGGGCTGCTTGATGCACTAAAGCACTGTATGAACCCGTGGTTTAATGACTGCAGCTATGAGTGCATCAACCTTTCTCCAAGAAATGAATGGTACCTACTCCCACAGAGACAACATCCAAAACACTTAATGAAAATCTGTAATGTAAGCTGTGCCATTGTATATTACTCCAAAGACATAGAAACCAACTAAATGGAAACTTTAAAATGTCTTTTTCTAGCAGATATTTGTTTTATCCAGATAATTAGTTTTCTTTCAAAAATCAGTGCTAAAATCATAGATCTTCCCCATTCCGTCACCAAATCTGAGCTGAGATAGTAGCACTGCAAGAAATCCCACCAAAAGAGAAGCAGTTTTGTCCTCTGGAAGTATGAAGCTATGGCATATCTCCTCCTACGTATACCAGGACCAACATCATGGATGTCACACTCATGTAACTCAGGTTGAAAAAGAACTGATAAAAGAACTCATGGTGGGAGGGAGATGGCTGTGCTTTTTCTCCTTAGAAATTTAAAGAAAAAGGGGGGAAAGGGTGTGAAGAGAATGAAAACAGCCCCTCCCATCCCAAAGTTTCTGAAGATTATTTGGATCAAAAAGTCAGGTAAAAAAATTACACTTTAAAATGAAAAGCCATCTACATGATATTTTGAATGCCCTGGCAGATTTCATTCCCCTTCAAGCATACTTAAAATGTGAATCAAGAAATGGAGATTAGAGCAAAGTTGGCATAGGAAGAAACAAGAAAACAAAACTAAATCAACAGCTCATCTGCTATTGAAACATCTAATCTAAACCTTCTTATGGTTTAAAAATAGGAACTATTTTTAAGATAATGTGTGTTTTAATCAGCATGCATGAAATAAGCCAATAACTAAAAGTTCAAAATAAAGGTTTAAACTCAAACATGGTTTTGCAACTACAGTTATAGCCAGATTACAAAATTCCTTTCACATAATGCACATAGCATCCTTTGAGACTTAATGACATTCTGCAGCTGGGGTAGTATGAATCTGAGTTCTTTCTGTTCTGAGTTATTTACTTCTGCAAGAAAATTCCCCATGGCAACTGGCCAAAGGGTCTTGTCTCCTTAGTGTGTGAAATGTGAGCAGATACAAACTTGACACCATATTTCATCCCTGCCCTTCCCTCGTGTCTGCATTCCTAACTGTAAATTAAGGGATGGCACTGACCATTCTGGGGTAGCAGGAAGCAGCTTATTCAGAAAGATAGGAAGCAACAGAGAGGAAAAATATGTACTGTAATGCTTCAAGGCAGTTTCTGAGACTTTAGTGAGATTCTTCTCACCCGTAATCAAGACAGACTGAAATTGTTCAACAGCTGCTTCCCTTCTAAAAATGACACATTCTTTTTGTTGACCTTTTAGAGATGTATTTATCTCTGTATCTAAACAAAAATCAGTAAAAAATTGTCAATATGTGATAATGCATGTCTATACTTGCTGCAGCACCCTTCTCAATTATGGTCTCTTTTCAGGAATACAAGCTGGGTTTTTTCCTACGTGGAGGGTCCACTAGAACACAGAATACTTCTGCAGCTCAGTCTGCCAAAGCTGATTATGAAAGAGGCAATTTGGAACATGGAGCCTCAAGCTGGACTTTAGAAAACAAGAGGCACCTGGGAAATGATGTGCAACTCTCAGAGACTCTAAATACACTCTGGCAAAACTGAAATTTCCCTAAGGACCTCAGTCAGCCAAGGGTGAAACCATGACCTTGGACCCATGTTTACCCTTCTTGGAGTTGATCTGCACAAAGCATCTGCTATTTTAGCTAAGGGATAGCATCATCCTGGCTTTTACTCCAAGCCCTGAATGCACAGTGATGTGTAGTAGTGACAGCAGTAAAACTTACTTAAAATATGTTAACAAGGTACATTTTCTGAGAAAGCCTGAAAGAGTCCTAAAATATTGCCATCAATTTCTAAGCACACCCTGCAATGTGCAATAGTTAAAGGGCTATGTCAAGCTATTGTGTTCCACACACTATCCAGAGAATTCCAGGCTTCAGACTACCCTGGAAAGAATTCTGTGATTCCTTCTGGCGTATGAAGAGACCCTTCCAAATTCATCTGCAATCCCCAAAAATGTCAACAACATTTTAATGCAAGAACATTTTAATTCATTTCACTTGAAATGAGGTTTTCTTACTTGACGTTTCAAGGAACAAGACTGAAACCAAAATTCAGACAGTCCAACCATGACAGTACAACAATAGCTTGTTGCTATTTTGGATTTAGAAACAAACAAGATCAAAGACTTGTTCAACCCTGTATGATTGCAGAGGGACCAACCATGGGTGAAGAAGACTCCTGCTGTCAAGGGGACCTCACAGCAGTAGCTGTGCTCACACTTCAGTTCCCCACAGGAGCTGGGATCTTGTTCAGACTGGCTGCAGCAAAGACACATTCCAGGACAGGGAAGCCGAGCCAGGTGAGTACAATGTGCATGCACTGATCCTAACCTGAACAACACTCCCCATGCTAACCAAGAAAGCAAGAACAGTACAAATTTTTGTCTGTACAAAAGTCATGCTAGAAAAACTATGTTTGGCCAGCTTTAGTCAAAATGTTCGCAACTCAGTGATATAATTCTCATTTAAAGAAAAGAAAAATGAAGCTGGAAGTTTTGAACAGAAACTCAGGAAGCTGTACCAACAAAAAGAATCAACAGGCCAGATTCTGAAGATTTTCCTCTGTTTCCTCTGCTAAGACCTGCTGCAGAAAATCTCCCATTGACATCTATGTTACAGCTACTGAATGTGTGAGATGTAGCAATCAAATATGAATGTGGTTAAAGCCTGGTTGGCTGAGGTTTATGGCAGAAACAGAAATGCAAATGTCAAATAGTGAATGGCAAATTAGAGCTTCGAGATTCTTTTTATTGTTTCAGTAGTTCTCTGCAAAACACAAAAACAAGTTACGCAAGCATTTTAAGAGGCTCAAACTGCAAATTCTTTTGCTACCGCCATAGACGTATATATAACTCCTAGGAGAAGAATATTGCTGAAGTGACTGCTCACTACAGAGAAGAAGAGTTAACTATCAGAGTTAAGCCTGTACAGAGAAGCAGGGAAGCTTTAAGTGCAGCTTCATTCTGGAGAGAGAATTGAGGCTGGTGAAGGAGAGGGTTTTTACAGCACCATTCAAAATAGGTGACAAGGAGGAAGGAGAGGGCGAAAATTGTTTTCTGTTTTCACTGGGAAGCAAAGCAGAAATGCAAAGAGTTGAGATCCTAGGAATAAAATGAAAGAGGACAGGGTATCTGCAGTTCTACCTTCCCACACACAGCAAACCTTCCCACAACACAAAAAGTTGTCACACACTGTTTTGGTGTTGCCATCAGTCAATAAGGCTGTGCCACGAGATTTGTTTATTCTGAGGGGAGAGAAAGGACTGCTGCATTTTTTGCAGCCTAGTGAACATGCTGAGCATTATTCAGAATCCTTCTTAGGCCTACCCAGGGGACAAAGGCAAGGATCTAGTAGGCCCTCAGCTCAATGGCAAAAGCTAAACAGCCTAGGTTGTCTGTAGTCACCCTCTTCCATTTGTAGCAGTGCCATCTAAGGAGGCTACAGGCTCTAACCCAGCACCAGTTACCACTGCCTTCTGCCAAGGGTTATTGCCTCCTCAGGTCTGCTGGATGGTCCACTTCACAAGTCATCCCTAGCTGTTTCATTCAACACCTCAGATAATGTAAGCAATCCAGGAAGGTTGGACATAATTCAAGAAGGAAATCTTGAAGGTGTAGGTACAGGCTATCCGTATGTGCTGAAAGATGATCTGGTGGCAAAATGACTGGCCTGGTTGGACAGGGAGCTTCTGCAGGGTCTCATGGAAAAAAAAGTGAGTTTATTGCCATTGGAAAAAAAGGGCAGGCAACTCATGAAGTATTTAAAAATGCCATTAGATCGCATAGAAAGGAAGTTAGAGAGGCAAAAGCACTATTTGAAATTAATTTGGTCACTTCTGTTAAGGATAGCAAAAAGTTTTTTTATAAATACATCAATAGCAAAAGGAGGGGCAAGAAAAACATCATTCTTTGTTTGACATGAGGGGGGACAGAGTTACCAAAGACAAGGAAAAGGCTGAGGTACTTAACACCTTCTTTGCCTCAGTTTTGAACAATAAGTCATGTTGTCCTCAGGATAACTGGCCTCTGGAGCCGGTAAACTGAGACAGGAATCCGATTAGCCTCCCTGTATTCCAGGAGGAAGGAGTTAGCAACCCGCTGAGCCATGTGGATCCTCACAAGTCTATGGGACCAGATGGGATCCATCCTAGGGTGATGAGGGAGCTGATGGAAGAGCTCACTAAGCCACTCTCCATCATTTATCGACAGTCCTGACTCACAGAGAAGGTCCCAGATGACTGGAAGTTAGTCAGTGTGACAGCCATTCACCGGGGGGGGAGAAGAATGGCCAGAAGGAAGGGCCAGAAGGTCAGCCTGACCCCAATGCCCAGCAAAGTTATGGAACAGATCATCTTGGGTGCTATCACATGGCACTAACAGGGAGTATGTCTCCCATAACATATTCCTGGAAAAACTGGCAGCCCACAGCTTGGACAGGTGTGTTAAGAACTGGCTGGATGGCCAGGCCCCGGCAATGGTGATGAATGCGCTGCATCCAGTTGGCAGCCAGTCATTAGTGGTGTCCCCCAGAGCTCTGTGTTGGGCTCTGTCCTGTTTAATATCTTAATTGATGATCTGGATGAGGGGATCAAATCCATCATTAGCAAATTTGCAGATGACGCCAAGATGGGGGGGAGTGTCAATCTGCTGGAAGGCAGGAGGGCTCTGCAGAGGGACCTGGATAGACTGGATATGTGGGCTAAATCCAGTGGTGAGGGGTTCAACGAGGCCAAGTGCCAGGTCCTGCACTGTGGCCACAACAACCCTCTGCAGCGTTACAGGCTGGGGACAGAGTGGCTGGAGAGCAGCCAGGCAGGAAGGGACCTGGGGGGTTCGATTGACAGGAAACTGGACATGAGCCAGCAGTGTGTCCAGGTGGCTAAGAAGGCCAGTGGCATCCTGACCTGTATGAGGAATAGTATGGCCAGCAGGACTAGGGTAGTGATTCTTGTCTCTGTACTGGGCACTGGTGAGGCTGCACCTCAAGTGCTGTGTCCAGTTCTGGGCCCCTCAATTTAGGATGGATATTGAGGTGCTGGAGCGTGTCCAAAGAAGTGCAATAAGGCTGGTGAAGGGACTGGAGCACAAGTCCTGTGAGGAGTGGCTGAGGGAGCTGGGGTGTTTTAGCCTGAAGGAAGCTCATGGGAGACCTTATAGCTCTCTACAACTACCTGAAAGGGGGTTGTAGTGAGGTGGGGGTCGGTCTCTTCCCAAGTAAGTAGCAGTAGGACAAGAGGGCACAGTCTTAAGCTACACCAGAGAGAATTAGGAAGAATTTCTTTACAGAGAGAGTGACTGTGCATTGGAATGGGCTGCCCAGGGAGATTATCAAGTCACCGTTCCTGGAGGTGTTTAAGAAGAGACTGGATGTGGCCTTTAGTGCCGTGGTCTAGTAGACAGGGTGGTATTATGTCAAAGGTTAGACTCAGTGATCTCAGAGGTCTTTTCCAACCTAGTTGATTCTGTGATTCTGTAATTTAAATGTTGTTCTATGCCAACTCAGCTCATTTGACTGAAATTGGGAATAGTATCAAGAGAAGCATAACTGGCAGCACATAGAAGCTTGTAAGCATCAACAGAGGTTACTTACTGCAATTGGTACAGGGTACAGACATTTTAAATCTCTTCAGATGTTTCAGCTCCTGCCATGGAAGGACTTGTGCAACTTCAGAACTGCACACCAGCTGAGAACCAGCAGAAAACTATGTAACTGCTGTTGGCTCTGAAACCCAGACCCTCCTGCTTCTTTGGCTGGGGATGGAGTGAGATTGTAGTAGTTACTCCACCACTTTACACCTGAGAAGGTCTTAACTGGCTGACTGGGACCTGATTATGCTCCTTTACAATAGCAAAAGGATCAGAATAGAATAAAGAGCATTGGCTGGGAAGCCAGAAAAGTACAGCAGAGAGGTACATGTGCAGATAAGTCCTGCTTCAGTGTCTACACAGTATTCCTTGAAGGAACAATGCAGCACAACAGTTCAGAAAAGGACAAGCTTATAGGAATTTACATGATCTCATAAGCTGCAATAATAAAAGAACATTTTGAAAGAAATAATAAAAAAGAAGGAATTAGGGACAGACGAATTATTCATCAGCTCTAAACCAAGAATTTGGCAATACTAAGTCAGCTGTTTCATATCATTTCAAAATAGATGGGTTTGGGTTACTTTCCTCTTTTCAAAGTTTTTTTTTCCCCTCCCCAAGCACCATTACCCAAGTTCACATAAAAGGTCAAAATAACTAACAAAGGGGTGGGGGAATAGTCATAAAAATTAGCTGAGGTTCAAAAGACAATTACTGTATTAGAACACAATTTTGACTTTCTATTAAAGGGATTTGCTTTTACAAAAATCCTAAGACAGCAGAGGTTGTCACTACGACACTTGTGTCAAGAGGACCACTTTGATTCACAGTACCTGAAGACCTCTTCCAACTCTTCTTAGGCTCAGGCTCTACGGGACCTGTGTCTGTACTGCCAAGATGAACCAGATACATTCTTTTCAAATACTGATTTTTTTTGAGAAAACCGAAAAGTAGTCAACTTTTTCAAAACAGCTTGCATATTTTAAAGAGCTATCTGTTTGGGGAGGAGGGTGGGGTTTTTTGTTGGTTTGTTTTTTGGGTTTTTTGAACAGTGTGTTTTCTAAAGGAGTTGGCACTTAGAGGGTGGGTAGCATGAACTTACTGAAAAGCAACACCTGTAGATGCAGAGTCTGAAGAAAGAATCAGGCTCTATAGCATATATTCTCAAATTTACTTAATACTCAAGTTCATTTTTCTCCCTTCATGTTACAAAGGGCTTTGAAAATACAGTGCAGCAGTTAGGATTCCACAACTGACTTAAACAACCCAGCTCAATGTACTAAATGCATGCTAGCTGTCCCAGTGATTTATATATAAATAAGCCTTAGTGCTCACTAAGTTCACAACAGTCACTCTAACAACTTATGTACCATCCTCCCAGAACAGTTTGCTTTCCCCACACTTCATTCTCGTTCACCGCTTCAGTCCATCCTTTGATTTCCTAACAGCCTGTTTCACATTCACTCCAGTACTTAGACACAAGATGATGAAGAACAAATCTGCTAATGGTCTCCAGAACAGGGAAACCACTGTCCTTTTTTAATCAAGCCAGAAAAGTTCTGTTCCAGGGTGTTGAAGACTCAAATTTAAAGCAAACTTTTACAATCCACAATGGCAGTTGTCAGGTGTCTGCAGCCTGGAAAAAATCAGGCCACAGGGCAGTACTCTCCATATAGCATTTTTGTGTCAAAGGGGGTGAGGCACTGAAACTCCGAACCTGCTCACTGAGGTTAGCCCTGTCCCTCAGAGGTGTCCCTTGGGGGGCATATCTTTCAGTCACTCCACTCAAGCTCACCACAATTTTCCACTCAGACCACCACTTTAGCATGGCTTAAGCCCATCTAGACAAACAGGGACACTGAAGTTCTTACGACCTTCATGACTAGCAGATTCAGCAAAGATAAAAAGCTGAAGGTCCTTTGAGAGCTTTCACTTCCATTCATTAACCATGAGTCATACCGAATAAGGAATCTTGCCTTTATTATACTTTGTTTTTAAACTATAAGAAAAAAGAACAAACCTCGGGTCTTTTGCTCCTAGGGAAAAGAAGGTGGAATGATTTTTGTGTAATTTTGACTCTTGTTGATATTATTAGCTGGCATTTATACCACTGAGGTGTGTATTATGATCCATGAGCTTGGCATCTCAGCAGCCCATTGCAGCTGAGGCTCTGGTGTCAGCAATAACCCATGAATGAGCTCTCAGGTGGCAGAAATTTACAGAGGAGCAAAAGAGTGAGATCAATGGCACTCTTCTGGACTGCTCTCAAGAAATGCACTGGAGTTTAAGTATTCCCCCACTCTTGCTGTCTTTTGCTGTATTTTTTTCAAATCAATCTGCCGAATTTTACCCTGGGAAGCACACTATTATTGACAGGAGAGAGATCTCAAGCAACATCAAGCTGAGAAATCAGTAGAGATGTCTGTCTGCAGAGTGAGAACTTCCTTTCTGTCTCTTTTTGTAATAGTCTAAAACTGCACTCAGCTGTAGTCAGATTTCAGAATATTTCAATTTCCATTCCCACATGTAGCACAAGAGTGCCTATAGAGCCAAAAGAATTTGGGCCAAACCACTAAGTTTTCATCTTTACTAACATGCACTTGACCACACACTGCTGGGCAAGGCATGTAGTCAGAATTGCTTGTATCAGCTTACTGTAAAGACCACAGCCTTGTAAACTGTGAAGTTTCATCTCACACAGAATTGGGAAGGAAAGGAACTTCTGCTGATGCTATGCTGAGTAGAATTTTTGTTCCCAAAAAAAGGAAGTGTCCTCATAATAGTAACATTTTTGAATGTATTTACTATCAAGCTCATCAAAGCATTTGCTTTTCCTTTTTATGTTATTTGTATCTTTAACCACAATCATATTAGCTGTTGAAAATACATCATTTCAACTTTGAGGGAGCAGGTTAACAATATTGTCTCCAGCTCAGAAAAAAAAAAAATCTGTTTATTTGGAACAAGTCTGTGCTACAGCTCTTCAGCACCTCATATACCCACCTTCACTCTCAGAACAAGAACATATGCAAATTCACAACCTCCCTTCTGAATAGACAACAAGTTTTGGAGATAAGGAAGCATCTACCCATTATGTTCAAAACTGGAACCCTACACTTAGACTTGTAAGCTTATTGTTTGTTTTTCAAGAGACAGAAAACTTCCATTATTCATTTTCCAAAATGGATATTCAACATCTTTGAATTTCAGCACTTCTTTTTAAGTGTGAACAGCAACAGTTCGAAAATAGTGGCATACATCTTTTTCAGAGAGTTGTCTGGCTAATTAAAGATAATTTTTGGTTCAATTATTTATGCATAAACATTAATGTCTGCAGCTAGAGGTTTGCAAGGAGACCAGTTATTACTCTGTACAACTGAATGTTTGACAGAAAGTATAATAGGTAAAACTCTTTAAAAGAAGTAAGATGATCCACTGACACAAACACACACTTGTGCAAATACATTTTTAGGAGAGGTACCAAGGACAATGGTACCTACCTTCATTGCTTCCCCCACCTAGCCAATCCCAAAGATTGTTCTCCCTAACAAAGCACTTGAATGAAGCTAGCAAATTTTCAAGATTTCAAAGAAAATTCACCATGATCTCATTCTGGGGATATTCTTATTCTGGACCATAGGAACTTCATCTAAATAAAATTTACCTTAAATTTCCCTTACAAGAGGAGATTTCAAATGATTTACCAAAATTCTGATTCAGATAGCAGAGCAGTAACAGCACTGTTATAATTCTAATCCCACAAATTAGAAGTATCAGATCAATCTATAAACCAAACTTTTCATCTTATTGTTCCAATACAGATTGCTCCAGTTTGGCTGCTTCCCGAGCTTCAGGAATTGGAAGAAGAGCTGAAACACAGCCTGAGCATATGCAATGTACCTCATTTTGCTTCCCAAACACCATGCTTCTAGGCATTAGTCGAGTTGCATTTGAATACAATACTTTGGGGTAAGCAAATGTGATGCAACATTTCCATAAGTAATAATCACTCTAACAGTGATATTAAAATGCGTATCTCCCAGCATCATGAAAAATCAGAGCTATATCCCATACCAGACCAGTTGGATACACACTTTCACCACTATATTGTTGGGCATACCCAGATCTAGGATTTAGCTCAATATATAGCAAGATTTTTGCAGAAAAATGAACAGGATAGGGAGCAAGTTTGTTAGTAGAAGTGCAAATTAAATTTAGCCCAAGTACACATCATCTAATTCAGGATTTGGTATGAGCCATTATCCACAGTAAATATTTTTTCACGTGATAAAGATCAGAAATTGCTGTCTTCATAAAAGCAGTCATTGCCCCTCAGAAAACCAGGAACTGCCAAATCTAGGGAAAAAGTTCAGTCTTCCATCATGATCCTCCAGTAATAGAGATCTATACTTATCATCTGCAAGAAATCCATGTCTAAATGCATCAGTCCACTGGACTCGTGTGACCACAAGAAGCAGCTTTCCTTTGTCTACTTGCTTGTTTCAATGCTAGATTACAAAAATAAAAAGTAAATTAAAAGAATTCAAGACTTACACTTGTTTTCTGCTAAGGAAAATTCTTAAATAATTTGTAATCTTAATTAACACAAGAGTACAGTAAAGTTCCATGAAACAAAAGTTCTCGCATAACAAAAACAGGATGTGTGGAAAATATAAACAACTTGATTCCGTAAGCATGCAAGGGATTGAGGCCTGTTTGTCACCAGATCTCCCCGAACTTCCCCCTGGAGTGAAACTCAAGAAGCATGCATGGTCAAAAGCATGTCAGGACTTGGTGGGGAAGCCAATACAAGAATAGCTTCAGTAGTAATAGTGTTCAACATTCATGAAGATCTTGGGTTACCAAGATAAATTCAGCTACAAGACTCACCCTTGTGCATTCTTAACCCCTTCACTGCTGGATGCCTTCATACCGGGTGGTATGGGGAGTGCAGAGAGGGAACAGGAACACTAGGAAACCTCAGAAAGGGCTATTGCTTCTGGCAGAGAGTGATACATATGCTATCACTCAGATTTAATCTTCCTAGAAATTTAAAGTCTTATTTAAGAGGTAATGGATATTGCTGTGGTTATAAAATATTTTGCCATTAAACCATACTGATGTGATTAAGTCAGCTCTTTTCCTCATATACTAGGGCATAAGACCTTCTCATCCCAGTCTCCTGAAATGCAAAATTAAAAAAAAAAAAAAACTTAAAAAATGCTTATTTATACTGCTCCCAGGTAATTTTTTTTGAAAGATTTCACTTTCTTCAGCTAGTAAGTGGCATCAGTTGAACTAATGGCTTTCTTTTCTGGTTTCTAGAGTAGCTGTGTTAACAGACAGGCAGCTATGATTTTCTTATCTTTCTGAAACATAATATTACAAAATTATTATTTCAAATTTTTCTGTTTTACTTTAACTGGAACCTCTAATCTTCACTTTCAACAATACACTAGTTCAGAGGAAAGCACATCCCATCCCCAAGACATCTCATTAAATTTCTTATTTTAAAAAGATATTAAATAAGACCTTTTAATATATGTTTGATTGTGTGCTTGATCACAGCTTTAAAAAAATTTTAATTTTGAACAAGTTGTGCAAGAAGCAGAGATAGTGTAATATTAAAAAAAAACAAACTTGTATTTTCTTTTTCTCCTGAAATGACCACAAGAAATAGAGAAAATACTGCCATAAAGCCTATTGATGTGATAGTGAGGTTCAGAATGTATTAATGGATCAAATTTCAGCTATGTTTCTATCCAGAAACAGAGGCTTGCTCCATTCTTACTCTGCCAGAATTTTATTTTGTGATCACTCTTTAAGCATCAGTGCCTCATCTGTAACATGAGGATACATAAATAGTTCTCTCCATGACAAGAGAACTATAGGAATAAAGTCATGGATTTTGGGATAAGTGATGAACAAGCATTACAAGGGGCCATGCAATTATCAAGACAGGAAAACTAAGAGTAAGTATCAAGACTTGTGGTCCACTGAGTAGGATGCAGAATTAAGAGTTGGGGTTTTGACAGAAAACTTGCAAGAATAGAGAACACTGAAAGCTTCTTTTGCCTGAACTTGTGGCTTCTTAGCAAAAGGGTAGGTGTTGGTGTACCCTTCTCCTTCCAAACAGCTTTTCTAAGGCTGCAGCGGGTAAAGCCCAGATAATAGACTGAAATCAGCTGGGACAGCCAGCTCAATCCTAGCAGCAGTCAGGAGTCAGTCCTTCCTCACTCAGATCCAAGCACTCAGGTTGAATCCCACTCTGAACTCTTCACCTCCTCTCCAGCACGCTTCCCCTCTAAATATAAACTGCACTGCTGACATGATTGCAGCTGGCATTAATCTTTTCAGATGTTTTCCATGTTGTCCTTGGTTTTGTTTACTGTGTTAAATTGGGGAAAATTCTGATTTAAGCAACAAAGAAATAGCAAAAATCTATATAGCTAAAATGAAAAAAAAATAGATAAAAACCCAATAGGAATCAAGAGATGGATGCAGGAAGGCAGAAACAGAGATCCATGGAAAACAAGTGATCTGATGAGCCTGAATTAAGTTGAGCTAATAATATTAATCTGAAACATTAAATATCCTGCAAAAGTTAGAATCTCTTTCATCTGTTATTCTAGTGGAAACAAAGCTGTATACTGCAAACAAACATCTTTGCACCAGAGATCTTTGAACCCATTAAACATTAACAAACTAGTCAGAGCTGAGGTTCCCCTGGTATTTGAGCAGCTAGAGGAAGAACCTGAAGGAGAAAAATTGCAGGCAGCAATTGCCTTCAGCTTATGTCATTCACTGGAAGTACACAAACTTCAGCTAAAGTCTGTGTATGCGACTAACAGCAAAATGCAAAGCTAGGATGAATAAAAACAGGACAGTATTATGTACTGTAAAGGTCTGCCACAATGTCTAACTTCACGAAAACATGACTTAAGTGATAGCAATAAGAGACTGCTTCTTTCCATGTTGCAGAGTGCTGAACACTTCCATGGTATGCAGACAATATAGGGGTGGGTCAACAATCACACAGATTTGCTGTGCATCACTTCTGATTTTTCCATTGCCATATAAAGGGTAAAGGTGTGAGTTTTGGAGGTGAGGCAGCACAAAGAGGGTCCAGAGTTCTGAGCTAAAGAAAGAGAATGGGGTGGAGATGTGCAAAAAACCCTAAACAAAACCAACCCAAAACACGTGAAATAACGCCAAAATTATCTGAGAAACAAATGGACCAAACAAAGCTGAAAAATGCCAGAGTTCTGTTTTCCCAATATGACTAGCTGTCATTAACTGCAGCTTTTCAAAGGGAACAAGGTTCTATACTTGAAGGAAAGTTTAGGAGAAAATATGCTTTCAGTGACATCCACTGCATGTTACAGGTCCTCCCATGCCTGCATAGACAAGCTGGAGGGCAGATGGATAAAAAAGGCTTAATCAGGTTCCCATTAAACAGTTACAGTCCTAGTACATACATGCTCTAGATGTATCTAGTTATACCGTGGGCTGCTGTTCTTTTCTCCATGCCTACCAATAAACAAGCTTTTCCATTAACGTTTCACAGAATTTTCTCATATCTACCTCTTCTCTTAACATTGCAGCCACTTAATTCATCCAAACACTTGCATGAAATTTAGCTCAAAGGCTAACCCTACTCACATGAAAGACCATTTAGCTATAAAAACAAGTGAGGAGGAGGGATGAGGTAACAAAATAATACAAGAAAAATGAGAGTATGTGGTTGTTATGGACTTGAAAACAATAATAATGCCTCTACATTTGTAAAGGACCCTGCACTGTGAGCTTTTTTTTGCTCCCAGTCCAAACACCCCCATTTCAGCCTCTGGAAACATAAGGATAACGGACAAAATCCCCACTGAGGGTTACTGTGCACATGCTTGAATGAATGAGAACTCTATTTAAGAGTTAGTAGCATTATGCATGTTATAAATAAAAAGAATAGGACAGTTTTGTACCTAAAAAAGTCTCTAAATGCTATGTTTCAGGTCACAAACTGATTCCCTTCAGTAGTCAGTTCAATTTATACCCTCTATACTACATTGCACAATGAACAGTTGCTCATAAAGAGCTTTTCTTGCTGGATACTCATTGCTCCTTGGATACTAGGACACAAATTGCAAGATTTGGAGAATCACAGCTCCTGTGTTTCTCTAATATATCCTTCACTAGCAAGGGATAAAATAATTCATGGACTGATGCACTATTTACTGTCCTGCTAGATAACTAGTACTTCACCAGTAATTACAGCTAACTCTTTTACAAGGGCCAGAAAGGAACCCCAGCCTCCCAGCATATCCCTCTGCACAAGGTTAGTCCCTTACCACAGCAAGATCTGTAAAAGAAAACTGTCTGCACCTCACCCATTTCATTGCAAATGCCTGTGTTATGCTGTAAATGCACCACTTCCACTGGAAATTTAATGGATCAGACTACACCTGGAAGTCATGAAAGGCACACACTCCTTTCTTCAAACCCTGTTGAAGGGGAAGAGTATGAGGCAAGAACAGTCACAGCTTCTGCAGCCACAGGACTGCTGCAGACTTTTCTGCTCTTTTCTGTTCAGAGCTATGACATCTGGGGTTGCAAACTAGCACCAACAAGAATGTCTAATTTGTCTCTAATCACATACAGGCAAAGGTATCTCAGCTCAATAAATCAAAATTACTGACTCATGCACTAGATTAAAAGTGTTCCTTCTTCTGCTTATGAAGGGAGGGAGGAAGGAAGGGAAGAAGGTGAAAGGTACAATATTTCCCATAGACTATTAATATGCATAAGCAATTAATTTTTCTTAACTGGTTGAAAAATGAACTGATATGAAGCGGAAAATAAAAGTCACTTCCCTATTAAAAACAAACAAAAAGCATGAAGAACAACCTAGACCTTGCGTATCAAGTACCTTTTACAACTGGGGAATTTTAGGTATAACTCTTGATAATTATTGTTGGTGGCAGAAGTTCGATTAGCACTGCTCAGAGCTGGCAGGGTGCCTGCGCTAAGGGCAGATTTCCGTGGACTGAAAAGCACAGCACTAAACAATCCAAGTGTGCCATAAGGGGGTGGAAGGGCACTGTGTAATTACAATTCTTGCCAATCTGCAAAAACAACAGCCATCCACCACTCCAGCCCAAATATAAAATCTGGCAGAAGGGGACTAGACATTCACACTAATCTGCCAGCCTTCTGTTTGAAATGACACATGCTTGTAAACAAACAAACAAAAGTACATTTGGGAAGAAAAAGGAGATTTTTTTTTTTAATGCATGGTCTAAAATCTTAATATTCAATCTATCAAGGCAAACTCTAATTGCCCAAATTACTAAAAATGACTTGCAAAATTACAGCAAAATACCTAATGGCTAACATGGAGATATTAAACTGCAAATTAATGACAACTCTGCTATGACATTAACATAGGAGACTTAAGAAAAATTAAAAATTAGACCATTCCAGAGGGCAGACAGGAAAATGCACAGCTTTCATGCATTGCCTACATGTTTGCAATGAAAACCACACAAAACTTGCCTGAGTTCAGATTTCATTGCAAACATGAAACTTAGCTCAAGGGAAAATTTGCTAATGTTTGCATAACTATTCAGTCAACTGGGGCCCAGCCTCAAGCAGAGCTTTGTGATCTAAAGAGCCATAAGAAATGTGCAGTTTCACATCAAAACTAGGTGAAATGGAGAAAAATTTGACAGTTTAATTTTGAATTATGACCACATTTTATGTGAAACTTCGGAGGCAAATGTAATTACAACGCAGACTGCATGAGCACAAGTGAAGGCTGAAGATGATATGCTGCATAAAGTAATCATAGCAATTTAAAAAACAGCTTAATCTTGTTCTAACAAGGTCTGTCAAAATAAAAGCTGTTCTCACCCTCACAATACACCTGAAGAATGGGGAGCAACTTTAGTTCCATATTGTAGGTGGGAAATTGAGGCACAGTGGTTACACGTGAGCAATAAAGCTTGACTGTGAGCTTAATTTCTCATCTAAACATCCTTCCTCTCACTCAGATTTGCTTCTGCATTCAAAGCCAATCTCACACATGCCTGTTTCAAGCAGTCCATCAGCTCCAGAGCCAAATGGAGTCCCACTTTGCACACACTCAGTGTATCAGTCAGGTAGACTTCATGTGCAGTTACCAATTTGGATATCCTTACATTTTCCTATCAATATCTGGTGCCATCTATTTTTATGCAGTACTTTCTAAAGCAGTTTGCATCCATATTCTGCTTCTGCCTTATTGAGTCATTCTGGGCTTTGACATCACTCTAGTTGAATTCAGCCTGCCGGGGATGTTCAATGATGGAAACTCTAATGCACAATCAGACTAGCCTACAAAATAATTGGCAATCCCATAACTGCCCAAAAATTGCGTGTTACTGTATTATGTCCCTTTATACAGTCACTGAAATGTCCTCCCACACACTGCACAACCAGAGGCTTCTCTTAAGTACATGGAATAATAACAGTAAAATGTATGTTTTGTGTGTCAAAATAGGATTTTGCATTGAGATAAGTAGCAGAAAAAGCTTGGCTTATTTTTATCTCAGTATGCATAATTGCAGTCAGACATATAAACTGTCATCACACTACTGGGGAGGAGGGGAAGAATACAAGGGGATTTTTTTGGGCAGGGGCAAAGGAATGATTTTCTGGTTTGCTTTGGTTTTACAGTCAGCTAGTTATCTCAAGATCAATATTCTTATGTGAGAAAAAAACAAAAATAAGTTCCCCATTTTGTGGTGAAAACATAGCTTCTAACCTCCATAATATGAAGGTACTGATGGAAACATTAACAGTCCTTTGAGAGTAATTTATTCCTGGAACAGAATAACCTCTGCCACCAAGATTACATTCAAAAGTGAACGATAATAGAAAAACCCAGTGACAAGGACTATTTAGCAAATTACACAGCTAAGAAGAATTTTCTGACTAATTTTGTCCCCCAAGTTAAAAACATGTTAAAAGGTCAAATTCCCCAAATGGAATCACTTGGCTCAGGTTTTAAAATACAGAACTATTGCTTCTGATAGTATTTAAACCAACGCAAGGCGTGAACCACACAACAACAGGACCATTATTATTCAGAAGAATTTTGGAAAACTAGAGCAACAGCAACATTGCAGCTCAAAATGTCTGAGGCAGCACCAGCTCACAGTGGGCTTCCACACAGTCCGGTTTCACTGAGAGTTACACCCAAGAACCAGTATAGCTGCATCCATTCTTAGCAGGTCCTGCAAGATCCCCTATAGCACCACTCTAACCCACCTACATATTTTCTATTTCCAGCCCCACCTCAGTTAACTCAGTCATCTTTTTGCTGCCCCACCCTCCCTGTCACCTTTAGCATGGTGTGGACATGTGATTTGCACTCAGTATAAATCAGTTCCAAAACCAGACAGACCCTGGAGTCACACGGGCCTCACAACTTTAAACGATGCCTAAATTCCATTTTAAACCTGAGCCAGGGTCACCACCTGTGCTGTTTCACTTCCCTATTGTACCATCCCAACAACAGCTGGTAGATGTGCTCTGAGCGGCTTGTCTTTTTGGCACCTCACGGATAACTCTCTTTCCTTGTATGAGGAATTGCTCTAATTCTTCTCTTTTCCTTATTCTGTACAGAATATTGGCTGAGCCTTGAAGATACCACCTGAACAGACCACAACACTAATATCAAAGAACAGATATTCTGGTTCTGAAATCTAACAAAGTCTCAGGGAGACCTATGTAAACGCATTTATATCACTCCCTGAATTGAAGGCACGTGATTTTGTCAAATGAGGTATCAAGTAAAGGGGCACTGTCAGCAGCCGCTGCATTTCTAATCTGTTTCAATAAATCCACAGTGTTTCCTTAAATTTCTAAGCATCTCAAAAGCTCTGTGCAATTTTCTTTTTCAACATTCGCAGCGTGTCATAGAGACAATCAAAAATAAATAATTCTTCCTTGTGATGATGGACACTTGGCAATGACATCTAGCATTTCTCAAGTCAAGTTCAAGAGCAGTCTATACAGACTGTCTGAGAGTCATAAGCTAGAGACAAATGCAAAGTGGCCAAAGGGAGCCAAAACTCTGATGCATCCAAATTTTAATGAACTAGTTCAATCAGCAAATCCTGGAAATTCAAGATTCACCCAATAAGCCCCAACTGTGGCCCTTAGATGTGCATTCACTGACCAGACATTTTAAAAGGCCTTAGTAAAGTCTTCCTGGGAGAGCCTGGACACCTTTTTTGTTGTTTTTTGTGGTTTGTTTCTTTTTGGGGGGGTGGGTTGTTTTTGTTTGTTTGTTTGTTTTTTGTAGGAAATGAGTAAATCACAAGCACCATAGGCCACCCAGAGCCACATATGTTTTATGTACACAAATGATCAGAATATACAGAACACAGAGGGCCATTTTGCAGTATTGTAATTGCAGTTTATAGACTCCAGAAGAACAGGATATATGACACATAAAAAAAAGATGAATATGCAAGCTTAAACTAAGCCTTTGGTGAGAGCTTCGTAATTATGTACTCAGAGTCTCTCTGAGAGCTACAGGCCATCAGCCAAGATCTACACAACTCATGTGGCAGCAAACAAGAAAGAAAAAAGCCCTTCAAAATCTTTTTTCTTTTTAATAAATGTCTTCTAGGTACTTTGGAAATGGCTGTAAGCCCCCTGTCTGCCAAAAAAAAAACCACCTTACAGCCTTGACCACCATTACCATAACCAGAAGCATCTAGAATGAACCTCTTCTGCCATGCTGAGCAGGCATATGACTGATTTTGCTTCATAAATGGTCTTTTCTTCAACCCCTCACTTGTTCCTCACCACAACACCAAGTAATTCTATTTTTAGCATAGAGGGAAGTGTCAAGAGAGACTGTCAAGGGTGGTGTACAACAGCACTGACCTACCACGATTTTACATACATTTAATAAAACAATTACCTTCAAAGCTCTTTGTTTTCTCAAAATAGAAGACTACAACCAGGAACCAAAATTAATAAAGTGGGGAAATGCTGTTATTGGTGAGAAAGAAGATAGTAGGTTTGCTGCTGCCAGGATGGAGGGTGAAAAAATGCTGTAAAATTGAGGGGTTTCTTTTTGTTAGTATTTGTATGAACTTTAAGTGAGAAATTCTTGTTTGCTATTTTTTAACAGCCCTTGTCAACATTTCAAAGCTGCTGGTAAATGTTTCAAAATCCATTTGAACAAAGAAATGCAGATCTAAATTTAGCCTTTTGTTATTTTGATCTTGTTAAGTTTTTTTTGTTGCAGATGTTTCTCTAGCATCATTCAGGTCTGCATTTGTGGTCCTACTCATTTATCTTGCTTCAAAACCAAAAATCCACTTTTGGTGAACAGGCAACCAAAACTTTGGAGTTCTGATCTTGTAAAGAAAGACAGAGGCAACTCTAAACACAAAAGTTTTCAGTGTCACATGGATCATGTCCATGCGTCAAATGCAGAGGAACATACTGTGACCTCACATTCAAGAATTGAATTGAATGAAAAGTATAAGAAAGGTCTTGTAAAAGCAAGTCCTCTTCACATCAGGCCAGCAGGACAAGTGACTGTATTATAGAAAGGCTTATAACCTTTTCCAGCTGTAATCCCTGTTGTCTAGACTCCCAGCAGAAAGCACAAGAACTAGGCTGAGTCCTTGGTATCCAGAGAAGTCAAGGTCATTCAGCCACCTGCCATTAGTAGAGTCCTGCAGACATCTTCATGATGATGTCAGGTTCAAATAAGCATGTTCCACACAAACATCATTATTATCTTGACATTTTGCAACTTTCCTATGCACACACAATTTACAAATACTCCACATAGCATTTTCATATGTAGAACCTCCAGGTTATGAGTACAAAGCAAACCATGATTCTGCGAGAGCACAACAATGAATCCCTGAGCTCCCTTATTTCTGGTCTCCAATATTCCTACTTTTGCCCTCACTATGCCAAAAGTTCTCCTGCTCTTAATTTCCCACTGCACTCTCAGTATACTGGTATTGGGAAAGAGAAAATCAGATGCAGGATTTGTTTTCAATTTCTGCTGAACAGCTCAGATTCAGGAGAGATGCACAAAATCCACATAACTATATTTTGTATCATGTTAGAGCAAATGCAGTCCCATGTTTCATCAGAGCAGCAAGGTAGCTGCCATCACACACTGGGACAAACCCCACCACTTCCATCTGTAACACAAGCTGATAGAAACCCTACAGTAAATAGTAAATTGACACCTTCGTGGAGAAGTAATTACAGAGGAGGCCGAGACTTACCAAAATTATTTCAGTACTGTAATGTTAACAATATACACCAAGGCATAGCACACCTTTTCTAACATGACAATGGCTGAGTGCCATCATTATCACATACCTGTATCTTTCTAAAAAATTAAAGGAAAGGTTAGCTTTCTGTTCCAGTAAAATATTTGAATTTACACATCTGTGTAGTTTCTTAGTCTTTAGTCTGGCTTTGAGCAACCTCTGTAAATGGTTGAACTATAAATGTGGATGTCACAACAAAATATTCGTCTGTAAACAGTGACCTGACAAATCTGACAGACTAGTCTGGTAACTACGGCAAAATGAGAAATGAAATCTCCATGCAGATTGTTTGCAGAACTGGCTGTATGAAACTTGTATCAATGGTGTCTTTATTAGTTTTTGTGCACATACATACATAATTATAGATATAAAATCACTAATTGACAAGTTTATCAACTTTCTTCTCAGTCACAAGAACCCAGTAATTGGTGTAATTTTTGATAAGCCACTAGCAGTGCGGAGAACAGTAACTTCAGTTTAAAGTGAAAATCTTGCTCAGACTTTTCTTTATGCTTCTCCAAGTTTGGTGATAATTATTCCCAGCAAGAGAAGGAGGGGGGTTTGAGTTTGTTTTGGATTGGTTTAGTCTGGTTTTTTTGTATTATCCTTTAAAAAAAACAAAACAATCTAGATGATAGATTGTATTGAATTATCTTTATGTATACTGAAACATCTTTTACCATGCTCTGAACATACAGTCTGAACTGTGCAGCCTCAAGAGTGTTCCAGCTTGCCAAATTCCAGGGTGCAAGTTGTAACACTGGTGCACTGAAGCTGTACTGCCTTATGCTACATGATTAGCTTTAGTACTGACTGTTTTCTGTTTTCTGTGTCACACCACAGTAACATCCACTCATCACTATTGCTATTAATAAAAGCTAAAAAAGCATCAGTTAAATCACTCACCATTGCAGATGTACAGTCATAGGTGCTCCAGTCTCCTACATTTATTCTGAAAGACATTTTAAAAATTTGTGTTGGCAAAGTTCTTAGATTCAGACACTGCCTCTGCCCTTCTGATTCTCCTGCAGCAATTACAATAGCTTTCTAAGCAAACTAATAATTACTGGACCAAAAATACAGCGCAAGAATAGTCCCATGGAGATCAACGGACTACCCAAATGTACCAGATTTAGCAGAAATGGTGCCATATTCATGTCAGATTCACTTCTTCACATTGATCAACTAGAATTCTCACAAGGTCTTGAAAGATGTAGATATAACCTATCCACTGCTGCATGGGTATCTTTAGAAATATGTTCCCAGTTTATTTGCTCATATCACAGCAGACTACACACATTTGCAATGGTTTCTGGACCATCTGCTAAAGGCCCAGAATGACACAGACCTTTGAAGCAGAAAACATGTGCTGCACATTTAAAACCTTACTCAGCTTTATTTATTATTGCCAGATTAATGAATAATAGTGTCCTCTTTGTGTGTTTCATTATGAAATATAATATGCCCATATAGAGTTAATCATACAGTCCATCAAGTAAGCAAACTTCAGAGGAAGACAGCAAGGACTGATATTAGAGAATGACAATAGCATAAGAACCACAGGGAATTTCCCCCTGAATTTCAAGCCCTCTTGGTAACTGAGTTGTACTGAAGATGAAAGTAAACTGGATCACAATCCTTTGAAGATCAGATTTTCTAACTCCTACCCAGGACCAACAGTTCTTCCATTTTCGTTAGTCCTTCCACTCATTTCAGGACTATCTAAAATACTCTGTCAAAAATGACTGTTTTGTTTGAAGACAAGTGTCCAAGCCTCATGCACAGAGATTTCATCTACATTTGTAAGAAGATAAAACAAGACTTCTTACATGATGAGGACCATAAGCAGAGAAAGAACAGAAAGGTCGAAGAGATCTATGGATAGAGGTCAGTGGAAAAGTCTGTTCACTGAGACTTCAACAAATCATGACAGAGGTAGCCACAGACTGTGGTTTCCAAGCAGCTCAAGCAGGAACTCTGTGTAGGGCCAACACCTTCCTGATACAGAAGCTGCGGTACAATCTCAGTCCCTGGTTTTAGGAGACCAAGAGCCACCTCTCCCCAGTCATGCTAGGACTCCAGTACACCTGAGCACACTCTGTAGTAGCTTTAGGCCCTGTTGTCTCCCACTTTTCAAATGCTTCTCATTCCCTAATGATTATATGGGTCTTGTATCTATATGGGTCTTGTATCTTTTGTCATATAAAAGTACACTGTTCACAGGGTCACCACTGAAGCAGACCCCCTTACTATTCTCCATGAAAACTGTGTTCAATAGCAAATTTTATTATATCTATTGAAGGGCAGAGGAAACTAAAAATAAAAAGTCTTATTACAAGGCCTGATTCTTGCTGAGAGCTTTACAATGGTTTATGCTAGCTAAGGGTCAGGTCTTTTAACACATTTTCTATCCTATTACTATCCCTAAAAGAAAGTCACCAGCTCTAATGGTTTTAGTGTGGATGAAGCTGCACTACTACTTTATGACTATTGGCAAGTATCATTTCTCATCACTAGTACCAGTATTGCATGCCACATGCTTTTGCTCAGTGCAAGGCAGGAGATAGCATGTGGCTTCAGACTGAATTAAACACACAGCCTGTTTCATAGTACTTCTTGTACCACCAGTGTGTACTCTAAACCATAGTTTTCTGCTAGTTTTCTTTTGACCAGCTTGCAAGAGACACAAGCAGACTGCGACTCGGGGTTCAAGAGACTATCTGAAGAGATGAGGAAAGCCTCACCACGGTTTCCTGCAGATGTCATTGCAAGAATAGACTCGCCTCATAAAGTCAGCATGGTAACTATCATTTTCTTTTGAGGTCTAGTGATAGCAGTTTTCTCATGCAACATTTTCAGACTTTTGCACCAACCATATCTTTGCTATTTCAACAGCTTCAGCACAGAATGATTTCCTATTCAGTCATTTTCTGCCAGCTCTAAAAGATAGATTTATTTGCTAATTCAAGCTCACTAAACTAGCTAAATGCTGGCATTGCCTTAGAAAATACCCTACAATTATTAGGCAGACACAAGAAAAACAAGCATTAGTTTTCCACAAATCTACCTGTCATCTGAAAAAGATTGGTTTCCAGTGTGAGGATGGGGGATCCAGTGACATACAGCTTGCACACTCAGGGTACATATACTAAGGTATGAACTATTATCTAATGAGCCTATGCAGCTTTGTATTTCCTCTTAAGAGTAAAGACCTCAGACACAAGAACAGAATATGTAGTGTACCTGAAAAGGGTAAAACATCCTTCATTTTTCCTCTAAATCTGCAGATATTTAAAAGCGATCAAGAGATGAGATCCCTAAAAACATTATGAGAGAGTCCATAAAGCAGCAACTGTTCCAGAAAACTGTCCCTGACAGCACATACACCATTACAACCACTTCAAGCAGAAACCTGTTTCCTACCAGCACTTGATGCCTTCATGAGCTGGAATACCACAGGGAATCATTCTCATGGTTTGCTGTAACAAATCTATGTTTATCCTGTCTATAAAGCTTTGCAGAAAAAAAGTGACAGAATTTTGCTGCAGGTACTATAATTAGGCAAATTTGCTCTGCATAGACAAAAAACGTGGGAAATACAGAAGCAGCTCAAGAGACATGGTTTGGTTTGTGAAAGATTCAGATGCCTTACTTGGTGTCCATTTGAATGCATTATTTAATGTTCTCCAGTTTTTTTTGTCTTGCTATTTTATGCTTCTTCATTTCAAGACAGAATCAGCACATATACATTTTTTTTAACATATCTAGTCATTCCATCATATAAATGACAAAATAATCAAATACCTGTGGATACAGATATTTTTCTTATGTTAACTTCTAAAGCCAAATGACATTTTTTACAAGTAATTTAAGAAGTAAAAAATGTAATTTTTCATCCATTTGGCCCCGAAAGAAAGCATTCCATTAACACTTTGTTTCCCTGCAAGTAATGCCATTGATTTGCCCAACTGCAAACATGGTGCCAGTGGGCACAGCTCCTGGCAGTGGCCCAAGAGTCAGCACACATGGGAGGCATCAACGGTGACTTGAGAAAAGTACTCAATTATATCTGCAGCAAAATGCACATGAAGTTGTACTTTTTCTAGAGTTTGCCTCTGCTATACTGTTACTCAAAAAGGATGGGCAACAGGTTATAGATGAACAGAAAAATTAGCCTGCAATTAGTCCTCAAAAAGTCATTGATATTATTCCACCACCCCAAGGCAAGATGAACTCTACCTATTAGGTCCTTCCTGCCTGATGGTTATATACCCCACCCGAATTTCTAGTACTGGAGGTCCTTTACAGCTTCCTCAGGCACTTTCTACCAGTTCCTTACCATTTGTCTATTTTTACTAGTAGAAAAGTTGATCTGAGCCTTTCTTGTGCTAGTTTATGCCCTTTAGCTTCCTCTCCTCTCTACCAGGGGCATGGTTACCAGATTGACCCCTTCCTCTTTGCAGCTGCTTGGTAAATACTTCAATTCTATGGTTTCCTCTCTCATGTATGTTAAGAAAACCCAGTTTCATTATTCCATGCAGATGTTTCTTCAATCCCTTAAGTCTTTATTTTAGTTCTTCTACCTGATTATACCTACAATGAAAACTTAAACCCAGGAGGGTCATGTGAGATCAGAAAGCTCATTTTATGCAACTTGAAAAGCTATGACTTTTTAGAACCTTCTAAAGCATCTGCCTTTTTCCTCCTTGTAATCACAAAAGACTGTTGGTTCCTTTTCAGCTGCTTAGCCATGACAGTACTAGACCCTTGACTATAAAACAGCTACCTTCATTATTCTCTGTCCTGTATCTGTATACTGCTACCTACTCTCATCACTCTCCTCTGCACTTACTCCTACTGAAATATATCCCATTTCTTCAGTTTTTCTCCAATTTCTCTTCAAATTTTAGATGTTCCTCAGGAGATTCAGTTTGGCTGTTATCTACAACCTTAAAATGCATTGTCCAGATGTGTACATTTTCAACAAGACCAAGCTCCAGAAATACTTCCACAGAGCCCTGCTCAGGAGCACACTATTACGACAAAGGATCAGTGGTAACATCCTCCTTCCAATTAGTTAGTCACTGCCTGAAAGAATCTCATCTTATTTCCTTCACTTCATTATGAGGGTGTCATATAAACAAGAGTCATAACTCCAGCAAATTCAAGGCATAAAGTATTTTAACTTATATAATGTCTTTTAGCTCTTTTTAGCCTTCCCTCCCATAGTCACTACCAAAGAGAAAACAGAGCCTCTGAAACTGGACTTGTTACCAGAAGCAGCATGAACTTGAGCTCGTGGTTATGCTTTAAGCAACAGTACTGCACAAGCAGCTCATTCACACCTTCATACTGTTTAGAAATAATCTGTACTTCACACTTATGTGTGGCAAACAGAGTCTGAAAACCAAACAACCCAAATGCCTGTGCAAGCATAGGGAAGAGGCAAGATAATGTTTAGTGCTGAAAAAAAAAAAAGTTCCTAAATTACACCAGTATTTTAGTACAAAACTGAAAGTCAAATCTAAAATTCTGCAACTGAATTTCTCATGATCTAGCTAGGTTACACATTTCAAAGAGAAACACAGAATTGCTTAAGCTATACAAAGGTATTAATTTTGTCAAGAGCCAGGCAAGAGAAAAATTGAAGTATCATGTAGTGGCCATCAGCAATTACTGACCTAAGACTCACAAGATCACAGCTGCAAGCAAATTCACACAGTTTCTTTCTATTTGCCAGTGAAGAACTGGTGCAAGTTGCAACCAGCGAGCCATGCTGAAACCTTAGGGATTTTAGAGTCTTCAGTCAACATAGCTGATCCTAGACCAAAAAAAAGTCAACCCTTTTACAGTTACTGTGATTCTCATGGATCTAATCTCAAACCAAGAGAGCGGTTTCATGTATTACTTCCGTTTCAAAAGAAAGTTGGAATCCAAAATTCACAAAGCACAAACAGCTCCTCCTTGGGTTAATGCATGCTGGATTTCTGCAAAGCGAGATCTTTGCCATATATGCTTCAGAATATAATACATCCTTATGCATACCTTATTCCTCATATAGCAGGCACATGGGACCCAATCCAGAATGCCATCTTCATGCTCAACATAAGCACATTCCTTCTCAAGCCATAGGGCAAACCCACAATTGAATTTAAAGTCAATGCCAGAAAGAGGATGACAGTATTTGTTTCTTGTTAATGTGGCTGTCACACTGTCACTGGTATAAATGGTAGATCTTTAAACATGCTGTCACATCAAACAGCAGTAACAGAGACATTAATTTGCCTTCTGCTATTTTGGACATGACAGCAACTATTTTTTGATCAAGTTTCCATCCATAATAAGGCTTCCAACATGTAAGTTCAATGTTCTCTATTTGATTATTTTAATGGTCCCTTGTACAAGCCAGCCAAGGTTATTATTACTTTTATTTCTGTGTGTGAAAAGGCAAAGAGTCATGAAATAGCTTACATTCCTAAAGCCTGTTGCCACTGGGCAGGAGTGCTGTGGATCATCAACACTGGCAACAATAGACAGTACTGTAAAAATAGCATGTACACGTGCAGTGCAACAGACCAGCTGGCCATCTTAGGACAAGAGAAATGCAGCTCTTACGACCTCAGTAATAGTTGCCTGTGCTAGTTTAAATCTCCAACAGAGGATTTCAAATGAATGTTGATAACTGCCCAAATAGATTCTACCTTCAGTAATGGGATGAATTATTATTATTATTGTCGGTTCTGTCTATAATAAAGATGGGAAGTCTTTTTAGTAGCACATGGGAAATTATTATAGCCACAGTCCAAAAGTACTTGCTAGTAAGCAGTGTGCTATCAACTCCTTTCAGTTTGTTGCTTCATCACTTCACCCATGACCTGGAGGAATAATTTCTCCTTCCCCAGCATAGCAGCAGTTTAGTTTCCAAGCTCATTAATGTCTGGTGCCTCTTAAAATTATAATTCTCATCAAATTCAAAGGCCATAAAATGTCTTAATGTCTGTGAAATTCTATGTCTACAATGACCATGTGGTACTGAATTCTCAATTTATGTTAGATTTGCTAAATTAAATTATACAACAGATTTGGCTTTTGAAAACAGATTTGGAAGACAGAATACTCCATTTGCCATGAAAGAACCCAGAAAGAAAAACCATACTGTATTGGCAGAGAAAGATATGGACAACATGATTAGAGAGAGCCCAAAATACATAATCCAACTTCAAACTTTCCAAAGTCAATCATGCTTATATCCTCCATGAATGAGAACCCACTGTAAAGTTTACAGCCCTCATGAAATAGAAAGCTAGAGAAGATCTGAGTCTCTGGGGTCAATTCAAAACCATAATTGGAACTATTAAATCCTTCACTCTTCCAGCCATCAAGACGTTACCAGGTGTCACTTAGACATAGGAGGGAATGGGATTTAGTCATGACCATCACCAATCTGAGCGTTCCTCTCCTGCTGTAGCCCTCCCCAGTCACCTTTGAATCAGCTGGATAATTTCAAATTTAGACACTGGACAGAAATTTCAAAGATCAAGTTTAGTAAAATACTGTGGCTAAAAGATTTCGTGCCTTCCACTTGAGGACAAGCAGGTAGAAACCATCAGCAGCAAGTCCACCTGATATCTGGGCAGGTAACAAATACACCCTTCTGGATCAGTATGGCACCATAGTCCCTTGCTCAGATGGGATAACTAGGAGTACCTGGGGAAGGAGAAGACCCAGAAGTGGTAAAAGGTTACATAGCCATAGTAAATGCTGGCTCTCCTAACCCTATTTCTCATTAATCAAATTTGTTAGCAAGTCTGTAATTTAAGAATACGAACAATTCAAACTGCCTTAAAATGCTGTGGATTGAACAACTTTCTGAAACACAACAAATCAAAGTAACTTATTTTTAATAAAGGAAATCTCTACTTAAAATCAAGACTGGAAGATTTTTGTCTTTATTGTTTTTGAAAGACTTCCTCTAGTTCCAAACAGGAATAATTCAAGGAAGTCTTACATAAGAGATCTGATTAGGTGATCCCAACAGTCCTCTCTGCCTTCAAAACCTGTGAATTTGTTTTCAGACACAGCATAAAACCCAAGAAACTGGGCCTTGTAAAAATTGTCTTGAGGATTCTTATCAAAGAAAAAGTGGTTTACATATTTCTAAGTCAAAAAACATGCATGGAGAGGAAAAAAAAAGGAAAAGATATTTTGATTATAAAAAAGAATTCAAAAGTGGACATAAGTTCACATTCTGAGAGGATGAATGCATGGCCCCCCAAATTTTCAAATAATCCTCTTGGTTACCTTTGCTTCAAACCAGGCTACCATTTCCCTATGCCAGCATACCTCCACACTTGTACCTGTCCCTTCCGGTGAACTTAATATTCACTTACACCCTGACTTCTTGTGCAGGGACTTAAGATGGTCCACTGTGATCTGCATGTCAGTATTCACACATCACCTGTTATTTCAAAGGAGGAATAAATACTTTCTTCCCATATGATCTCAAAAATCTTACCAGAACTTGTAATTACAGCAACCATTTGTGCTGAGAGGTGTAAGGTCAGAAAGAGTGTGCCTTGGACCCCCACCCTTTCCTGAGAATGATGCAATGGTTCAGTATATCCACACACTATTGCTCCTTATGGAAGAAAAATGCATTGCAAACTATGTTACTAATGCATGGAAAAACGTGACACAGGTGAACCTTGTCCTTAGTATGTCTGCTTGAGTATGTTTACTGAGCTGAAGATGCCATTACAGTAAAAGGTCCAGGAATTCTTCTTGGTAGTAATTTCTCGTATCCTTAATATAGATGTAAGGATATACCCCCTGCCCCCCCGTTTTTTAATATTTTCTTTTCTTATTTTACAATATTTTTTCTTTGTCAAGCCCTCTGACCTGCTTAGAACAGGGGAAAAAAAGGGTAAATAGAGCAAGATATTTTTAGCATTCCTGAAGGAGCTGCTTCCAAATGTCATTTGTTATAGAGCTACGTGAAATCATCTCTCTGGACACTCACTCCAGAATCTAGGACAAAGTGAACAACTTCAGCCACAGCCCACCCCAGAGAAATACTGCATTCCCTGCTCCAGCATGCTGCATTCAATTCAAAATGGTTTGTTCCTCAGCCAAGGGACACAGCAACATAATTTACTATTTCCCTTTTGAATATCCAATACAGAATAAATCTGATCTGCTGGGGAAGTGTTTTGACAGTCTAGCCTGAAAGCACATCATCTGTTTCCTGGAGCTTCCTTCCAAAGATTTAGCAGCTAATTTTATACCATTGCACCCATGAAGTTTTTAGAAAAGGCAGGTGGAAGGGAATTAAATGATTTACAAAGCATAAACAATAGCAAGAAAAGGTTCTAAAAACTGAGTCAACAGTTTATATTCATTACCCTTTTGTTGCAAAGTACCTGCAGTGCTTCACCCCAAAAGATAAAATTCTTAACTTGCAAATATCATTCTGATAACTATTTTCTTCTGTAACATCTCGTCCTAATCACTCACAGCACTTTTTGCATTTTCAAGCAGATCTCCACTTGTTAGTGGGAGGAAATAAAAACTGAATAGTATTTCCTATCAATGTTCATCTTTCTCTATCATCCAGTTTTTCTGTCTACCCAATATTTTACAGGCACTGCTACATGGTGAATGGCACACAAGAAAAGTAACATTTGAGTTTGTATTACCTACCTACAGTCTTCCTCAACTTCTTACAGCCAGCTGTACATAAATTACACATACTGGCATTACATGAAAAAGGAAGAGTTTGCTTCTTCCAGTGCTGCACACACAGCATATCTATATAGTTGTCCTTAGTTGATACTCTTTATCATAGTTTATCATAGTTTCTTAGACACTCACGTCTATAAAAACCTCACATCATTCCAGAATTAATGACAAGAGAAATTCACTGTGGGACTTGTGGAAATTATGGGCAGCTTAGGGGGGATCTAGCACTGAAGCCCACTCCATGCCTCTTTGGATCCGATTGTGACAGTCATGGGTTCCCAACACCTGGGACTCAAAAAGGGGGGGGTGGCAGGAAAGAGGCAGAACCCACTTACCACTGCTCTCAGCCTCCCATGATTATTCAGGTGTAGGATGGTGCCAATTCGGCATTCACTAATGCTCCTTCTCCAGTCCTCAGTGAAATTTATGTAAGTAGAAGTTGGATGTTTGGTACCCTTCAGCATCTGCACCTAAGCTATTAGTCTACTTGCAGTTTTATCTACTGTGAATGGTTAGGTGGTTTACAGAAAGGGACTAGTTTTCAACACAATTGAGTGAGCAGACCTAGACAGGAATAGTTGTGCAAAGAGGAAAAACTCTCCTCTGGGTAGCAAAAACAGCTGTGATGAGGGCACTCTAACAATGGCAGGTCAACTGTACTTCCCTTTTATTCTGTATGACTCAGCTACCCATGTCTGACATTCACTGCAGAGAGGTCTCATGGCGCTAAAATTTGGACCGGAAAAAAAGAAGAAAAGCAGATATTTTATTCATAGTTAGACTAAAACTGTATTTCACTGCTTTTTTCCTGTGAGGGAAAGGAGGAGAAAACCAAGAGAGAATTACAATACTTAATTAGTGTGTAACCCTGGAGGAGGGTGCAGTACTCAATCCCTTCATGTACTGTGAAGGATGTATAAAATACTGATTGGACTTTCCCAGCCATTCATTTTATCAATCTTTAATCTTTTTCCACTTCCATTGTAATTTATCCTTCATTTTCAATGCCATTTTCTATTTTTTTTCTCACTTTCCTTCTTTAATTCTCTATTCCTCTGTTAGTTATTTCTCACATGTCAAAAGAGTTGAGAAATGGACCCTTTTGGACACAGTTTAAAAAGTCCCTCACTTCTTATGTTTTCAGTACATACCTATGTATCTGATGACAAGTAGGGGAAGCCTCATGCCAGCATTACAATCTATCTCCAAAATCACCTAAATGTGCAATAAAAGTTGAGGAACTGATTTTTGCCCCTCTTCTCTTTTAAAATGCTTCTGCTCTCAGTTGTTCTTGCTTTTGGAACATATGAGCTTGTTCCACGGTACATTGCATCCAGTGCGGCTCTATCATTTCATAATCAAACCCTGAATGTACCTCCACAGGTGAAAGGAAGAGGCAGGTCTCAACCAAGTTAGTAATCAATTTTGAAGCCTGCATAATCCATACTTCGCATGAAGATGGTTTAAGTAGAGAACAAAAAGTGCAAAGCCTCCAAGTGAGAAAGGGGATCCAGGGAGTAGAAAAGCAACAGTATTGAAGGACACAAGGAACTGTGGCCTGTTGGGATCTATATGTGTATCATATAGATCACAAAACAATTTGTAAGCAGATCTGCAACTGTCATGTCTCGAGTCTTGAACTGAAAAGACCACCAGAAACCCTCAAAGTAATATAACCATACATTCCAGACCATTTCCAAATGTTACATTATCACTTATTCAGGTAGGAGGCCAGCTCTGGACCCCTCGGAAACTGTTGTGCCAAAACAGCAGCTGGTACTGCAACTTGAAAGTGTGCAGTGGGGTGGGTAAGAAACATTGGCACAGACTTGCTAAGAAGAAATTAAGAAACATTCATTTAAATTCTTCCATTAAGTGAGTAATGGGATATATCCCCAAGAAGATGATAGTGTACCTTATGCACACACACAAACACTGGCTTTTGTGAGACCTTAATTGAGCCCATTAATATTCTCATAAACAGATCAAGGAAATAATTTTGAGACAGACACAAAACTGGGTGGGAATAAAAGTCTCTACTACTAGAAATGTGAACCAGACCAAGCAGCAGAGAGGCTGCTCAGCCAAAGCCCTAAGACCTGTTTCCAATCAACTTGGACTAATTCAACAGAAGCAGTTACCTTATCCTAGACTACACTGTTCAGGTGGAAAACAGCATCTGCCATATATTTGGAGGGAACTTCATATATTGTATATCTCCAAGTTAAAAGAAAAGACCATTCTAAGTCCTGCCCAAATTCCTCCATGCTGAGTCTTTGGTCATTGGCTCCTCCTGTCTCAGGGGCTGAAGCATCCAGATGGGTTATAGTTTCTCCTTTTTTTGTTGATTTGTTGGGGTTTTTTTTAAGTCTCCTTAAATATTTATTGGATTCAGAACTATACCAGATGTGCTTTTAAATGTTTGAGGTACTGTTTGTAATCAAATAAAAGTTCTGTTTTAAAAGCAGATACTCAGATGATGATTCTGAAGCGGATTCTGCAACAACTTAGGAGGAACCAGTTTTAGGGGGGTAAAAATTAACGGGTATTCTTTTTTATTTCCAAGAACCACAGAAAGCTTACACACTTATTTTCAAATCAACATTTTAAATCATGCTTTGCTGTTCCATATCTTCAAAATTATGTAAGTATGAAATAAAACGAAAAAGAAAAAAATGTGGTTTTCACTGAGTTATATTTAAACTCTAGCTATCCCAAGTAAAGCTACACAGTACTATATATGTTATTATGGCGACTCATGAGATATGGATACAGCATTAGTATCCATCAGCTGTCAGAACTTCTGCAGATCTTGCTAAAATCCAGGAGTGCCTTCAGTTCCCTCAGCTTTGCAAAAGAAAGTACGCGCATCTGGCAATGTGTGTGCTGCATATACGAAGCTCATGGCCAAGCCCAGCATTCTTTAAACAGGAAATTCCAAGGGGCCAAATCTCAAAGCCATTATTCAGCCCTATGCTATGCCAAGAGTCTTTTCAATTCCAGCACAGTCCTACAAACCAAAACAAGAGTTGTCTCCCACAAAATTCAGGGTTCAGCTCAATGACTTAAGATCACTTATTTCCCTTAGGTGAGGGCCACTCCTGGATTTGATCCTCTACTTAGACCAAGAGGTTTAGTTATTTAGGACTAACGTAGTCAACAGGAGGAAAGTTTACAGGCAACATTTTTCTTCCCCTCCTTCACCATAAGGTCTCAAGAAACCAGATACGGCACAGCTCTGAGCACAAAGCAAAGCAGAGAGATACACTAGGTGGAAAAGGGTATAAATATCTATGACTACATCCTGGGGCAAAATCTTTTAAACCTACCATGCCACGTAGCTGAAAATTCCAGCAACTCTGGTGTTGACCATATCCCAGTATGCTCTGTCTCATACATCCCTTAATTATAGTTATTCTTTTTCTATAGCAATTGTACAGATTACTCACCAGTCTGGGTGTCAGAGAGGTGAGAGTAGTGGCTTTTAAAATAAACTTTTATCTCCAAGCTGTCAGATGCTTGAAGCACTGATACTAATCCATGAGATATTACCATAGCAACAATAACATCCTGATGGCAGATCCAAATTTGTACTCAAAACATGAACAATGGTTGTTTGCTAATAAATGTTTTTCACAGCAAATGTTTCACAGACTTGGAAACGTGAGTCAGTGCTATACAACCACTCTAAAACCCAACCTACTAATTACATATAGGACCAGTTTGGAATCAGTCTTGCAGATTCTTCCTATCTCCAGAAAAAAAAAAAGGAAAAAGAAAAGCCACAATTCACTTCTCACTCATCATTTTATGATGCTTAGGAAACAAGAGACAGGGCCATTTCTCATGTCAGCAGTTAGAGAGAAGCTCCTAGACAGTAAAACTACAGAGCAAATCCCTCTTCTGATATAGCCTTTATATAATCCCCTTCAGATCACAGGCCTGCACGGGGTATAGCATGGTAAAGACATGAGAATCCACTGAAAATCTAGAATAAGCTATAAACAAGGTAGCATTCAAAGACTGCTCATAGAACTTTTAAAGAAATAACACAAAATACTACTATGACTTGAGAATTAGATAGTAATTTTCACACTTTCTACCTTCCAAGGGCAGTATTATATAGAGTTTAGAGAGCATTTATTGTTGTACAAGCATGAGTAGGTTTGTGTTAAGCCATCAATCTCTGAAGACCCCAAGCAAAGTGTTAAGAAACTGAATATTAGCAATTGCACTCAGTGCAGCAAGCCATATCACTACCCAATTCAGATACCTGAAGTGACACCCAGGTTAAACATGCCCAGAGAACAAGGTGGTGCTATGACTAATTTAACCTCCTCTCCCCTCCATATTACTGCCTAAAGCAATTGGGAAATCCAGTAACAGTTACACATAGAGGGAAGTTGGGACACTCTGAGCTTTGAATGAATGCAATGGACCAATGGGGTCTGCCACAGCTGCGTGCTACGTGCACATTCTCATACAGCCCTTATCAGCTCCTTCCATTTCCAGGTAGCAGGAGGCCAAATACCCTGAGGTGTGAAGACAGCACAGAAACTGGGTGGGGAGGGGAAAGGCACTGACATCCATCATTAAGGAAAGAGATAAAAGCAAGACTACCTCTGCAGCTTTTGTTTTTCTTCAGTTCATCTACAGTGAATATTGTAAAGCCTTTGCACTCCAGTTTCAGAGTCTTTATTCTCTGGGCCTCTTCTGCTCCATTCCTCCTTTATTCCACTCCGTTCCCATCACCATTGTGGTACTGAGTAAAAGGCAAACAATTCCTATTCTTCTTGTTTTCTCATCCTGCATTCCTCTAGTATATTGACCTTCTCCATTTTTGATAGAGCTCTGATTTTTTGGAGCAGCAGCTGCTCTTTACTGCTTGTATACAACAGAAAACAATAAGGACTCCACTTCTAGCCACAAGGTTCAAAGAATCCATTTCTGTCTCTAATCTTCAAATTTTATGCATCAGGATCCATAATACAAATTTAACTGTACTTATATGCAGTTATTTCTCTTGCATCTTTCAAAACCCCTTTCAAATATTCCCATAGAGATAAATCAGTATTAAAAACAGTTCCTTCTAAAAGACACTTAACCACAAATACTTCCAAATGACTGTGAATGGACTTCAGGTGTACACTTCCTTTTAGTTCTCATTTAACCATAGATTGCCTAAATCTAGACCACTTTTAGACTTTATACTGAATATGTCTTGCAACTCAGAAGAGTTCAAACAGATTTGTTCAGTTAGAGCATGATACTAATAACACCAATGTTGTGGGTTTTATCTCCCTATGAGCTATTCATTTAAGAGTTAAACTAAATGATCCTTGTGAGTCCCTTCCAATCCAGAACATTGTGTGATTCTGAGATGTTGGCCTGTCTGGCACATAGCTATAGCCTGAGAGAGTGTAGCAAAGTTCATTGGATTTCCAGCAGGAAAGCTTTCTTGTAGAAGTATACAAAGACTCATAAAAGCATCAAATCTAGCTTTTTGTTTTCTGTCAGATCCTCTAAACTGTGCTACATGATCACCTTTGCAGTGGAATTTTATGTGTGTCGTTAACTATTATGTTGTAGTCGATGGTTCGATAAAATCATAATGTAATTTCTTTTGGGAAACTTTTTTCTTCTTCCAGTGTAATGAAAGATTGTTATCACAGTTCTACATGCAGCTTTTGGGCTTTCAGCACGTGTTAAGGGAGAGGCTTGGAAGCTTGAAGCAAGATTGTGTATTGTTGCCTTCACATTAGAACTGACAGGGCGGTTTTCATGACATTTTTGTGAAAAGAGTAAGAGTACTTCAGACTCAGGAGGTTCCAGTATACATATATGGTAGCAAAGCTTTTTGTTAGTTTGCAACATCAGATTAGATTTGTATTTTAATTGCAGAGACACCTAATTCACCTCAGTCTGAATTGAAGCAGCCTTCTGCCTATTCAAGGAATTAATAGTCCAGTGAATCTGCATAGAAAAGAAAAATCCAATAGACCCTGACAGTCAAAAGAGATCTGACCTAAAAGCTGGCAGTATTAGCCACAAACCTGTCTACAAGAAAACATGAACCAGACCTCTGAAAATGTAATGCTTCTCGAAGAATGTACCCTGCCTAAATCCCTTCTTTTACTGTGGTTACTGTCCTGTGCTTCGGAGAAAGACCAGAGAACCCAAAACACACACATCAAATTATAACTTACTGTGAGGAAGTTTTTCTTTTCTGACCCCACAGATGACAAGTGAAATCCCTAAAGCATGGCATTATTAACGAAGCATACTTTTCTCTTTTTTTTCTTCTTTAATAAGCACCAGCGGGAGACATCTTTGCATTGGACGTGATAGGAAGTTAGGGTTCAAAGTCAGATCACTCAAGAACAGATGTTTCCTAGTGGAAAGCTATGCATGAGGATTGAGATTCTCAAAAGGAGCCAAAATGATTGCTGGGTGCCCTTCCATGATAAATTGTAACATTGTAATCATCATTAGTAATGCTACAAACCCAGACTCCTAATTGTACAAACTTGAGTTAAAGCTGTCTTTGTTCCAGGATCCTGAACTCCATCATTACAAAAAGTCTCATGAAACTCTGAAGAGGGTAATTTCTCAGGTGGAAAGCAGCCCACCGCCACATTCCAGTCTGATAAGTAATGGTAACAAGTCATCCTTGCTTCTAAAAATGTTTCTTCAAACACAGCTTGCCTCTGAGTTTTAAATTAATTTTAACCATAGTAAAATACACTTTTAACTGATAATCAGTTTTGGAGATCCTGTGATCTCCAGTGGTGAAACTTTCAGTTAAAAATTGTTCAGTATATGACCTAATTTGTAAAAAGGTTATTTCTAGACTCTCAAATTCATCCTCTATTCAAAGAGTGGATGCCACATTTTAGAATAAGACTTTATAAATAAAAGTTGAATCCCTACATGAAGTATAAAATTGAAATCAACACTGACCACAGATCTGAGATCAGCTCTCAATAACACAACAGCTGCAGACTGTGGTTATTGTCATGTCCTCCAGAATATTTTTGCAGATGCTTCATCGCAACTAAGTGGAAAATTTGATTTTTTTGTTAATTGTACTTTCAATTTTAGAGAACGTTATGGAGACAAAGTAATTTCTAACTATAATTTTACAATAACAAAATAACAGTTCAAAAACTGGAAGTTCCTGCATGTCAAACATTGGTAATTACTTGGAAAAGTCATAATAGCCAGACACACAGATCTTCAACATTTTTAAGGCTCCTTTGCACAACTTAATTAGCGCAACAGACACTTAAATCTGTCCTCAAGCTGACAATGCCTCAAGCATTTCCTTAAGAGAGGGCAGTGCGAGTTCAGCTGTGTCAGGCCACACCAGCTGCCTGGCACGCCAGTCTGGGCATGGAGCAAAATAAAGAAAAAATACAGTGACCCCCCACCCTTCACCAACAGGGAGTCTAAGCTGTACTAAGGTCAGGATAACCTGGGACTGAATGGGGTAGAAAGCAGACAGAAAGGCAGAGAGAAAAACAAGCAATCCCACTGAGCACTGCTTCACAACACCCAGCCAAATGCCTTTTCTTTGGGCGGGTTGGTATTGCAACTGTGCATCCTGCATTAGTGGCAGCAAGCTTAAAATGTCTTACCAACACCACTCTACAACTTTAATGGAAAAAAGAACTATTTTTTCCCCCGCCATGTAAATGGTCCCCACCTAGAGCAGAGGAACATCTGGAACTGCAGACTGGATGCCCTACATGCCTCTGCTATATAGAAAGCCGGTCAGAAAGCAGAATTAATTTTTAATTTTTTTTAAGGGGAGAAATAAAAGACATTCGAAGTGATAGGCTAGACTTTTAAACTTTCTACAAAAACCTGAATAAAATTAATTTATAGCCATAAAAATATATTACACTACTAAATGCTTGCGTTGTGCATTAAAACAGTAAGGCATTAAAAAACATCTCTAGCACCTTGAAGTCTAAATTAAGACACTTCAAAGGATGGAAAGGAATACCTTTTCCCAAGGAAAAAACCCACATTACAACCTTTATGTTCCTATGAAATACAGGGAATTCAACTAAGTTGCATATCTGAAAAGAATAGTTCAAATTAATAGTTTTACACTACTAGCTCAAATAATCCATTCTAGATGATTATGGAGCTCCAGGTGAAGATCCTCCATAAATATCATTATATAACAAAAAAAGGTGCTGGTCCAGAAAACACACTCTCAAGTTTCCACAAGTTTTGTCAAAATCCTCTAATAATTTCACACTTTGCACATACAACTACTTGACTATTTCCATCATAGTCACTTCTAAGGTCAGAGTTCTCCCTGTGACCTTAAACTGATCTTGGTCAAACAAGACGAGTTCATGGCACTAAAGTGGATGGTTGTGCTTCCATTGCCCCTTTCACTCATGCTTTTTTGAAACAACAAGTATGCACGTGCTGAACATTCTGTTGTTTGCAGCAGCAAAACTGTTCCATCCTTCTGCTGTACTTTGGCACAAATTATTCTTCAGCTCCTGCAGCTGTAACAGGAATTAATCATCTGCAGTTTTGTGTTCATTTGATCAGAGGCTTTAGTGTGTCCATTCATGTTACCTAAAATACAGCAAGTCTCAGCTAACAGCTAAGGACTCTGAAGAACAAGGCTAGAACCCAGTGTTATGTACAGAAAGTCTTGTTTGCCTTTAGCATCTGACCTAATCTGTTACTGGATTTGTTACACTTTTTGGTTTCAGTTGCCATATGCCTTTGGAAAACCAAGGCTCTCCAAGTCACTCAGCAGTGTTGCATCAACTAACACATCAGCTCAGTGGATGTCAGCATCACCACGCTCCTGGAGCACAGCCAGCACCAGACAAAGCATCCAAAAAGCAATGAGGACCACCTTCCTCCTTAGAAGGTTTCATTTTAGTATTCTTTATGGATGCTGATTATAAAGTTAAGAGATTACTGCAGAAACAAAGTCCATCACTAAATTCAAGCTTTAAAAACAGATGGATCCAAGTCCTATGGCTTAAATAGTGACTCAAACTAGTACAAAATTAAGGAGACAGATTCTATTATGTATTTTAATTTTCTCATTCCTAAACCAAGGAGGCTAGCCAAATTTTCAGCAGGCAGAGAGGTAGTAATTCCACTGTCATCTGGTAATGCCCATCTCAGTTTGAAGCCATCTTACTCATTCCGCTGAAATCATACCTGTGCAAGATCCAGACCAGTAGAGAATCAGGCTCTGGCATTATGCTTTGGGACATTTTAGATGTAAGAGTGATCTGTAAAGCTCAAATACAAGAGGTATGTTTGTATCTGCACTGATTTCATGATTCTTTTTTTACTTTTTAAACCTATAAGAATGGACTCTATTATGTACCATAAGCAAACAAGTCACAAGCCAGACTAATTATATCATTCTTGCCCTTTGCTTGTAGCAGTTTTAACTCATCTCTAAATTCCAGTCATCTGTTTCCAATTCAAGTACATTTCAATTTCCTCACTCAATATATGAGGAGTTGCAGCACTGGTGCTCATCAGGGGTCCTCACCAAGGGTAAATAAGTCAGGAAAAACCCCGGTGCTCTGCAGAGCAAGCTGGCCTAGCAGTCCTCATCAAGGGCATTCAGTAACAGCATTTGGACCCAGCATCCACCAGCTCACTACATATGGGCAAGTAGCCCATAAGAGGTGCTGTTGCTAATGAGTATATTTTCCCATCTTTTTTCTGTTACTACTTGCTAGAGAAACCATGCCAATCATTAGGCATAGCATCTCTATCAGTTGTTGTCCTGCTTTGATGCATCTTTAGCAATAGACTATTATTCTGAATCCTGTAAGATGTTATGCCTAAATGTCTATGTATGAAACCCAGGGAGATGAGCACCAGCATAAGAGGTTATGGGACTGATGGGGAAGGAGGCAAGGAGCACAGCTGTGTGGCTGCCAGTCCGTGTTACTGTATAGCTCATATTCCACGAGTTTCTTTTGCCTCAGAGTAATAAGATAAAACGCAATGCTCTCCAAAGGCTTTATGGGATATATTCTGCTTGGTAGGGGGAAAAAGTATGTCTATTTTTCTATTGTTTATTTACAAGATGAAGCTGTGCCTAACAGTACTTCCCATTCCAAGGGTGTGTTAGTTACAATAGACTTCTGAATTTTCTTCAAGAAGAATTAGTTCACAAACAGAAAATATGATGCAGGTGAGGGAAAACTAATGTTTCTCAGACTTACTTTACTGACTATAGAGTTGAAAAAAGACTGTCCCACATGTGAGCCTGGGATGGGCTTTCCTGATAGGATATGTAGCTGCAAGAACAAAAAGTACAATGTCCTCATCACAGTGGGAAACTTTGAACAATATGGAGAGAAGGAAAACTATTAACCTATTCCAAATAATATTCTTTATAGTTGTTAGAGATTTCACTATCAAAAATAAATATCCCCCAATTGTAATATTTTAATTAAAGTTCTTTAGAGGAAGTTTTGGTTGATTTTGCATTTACTCTCAGAAGTCAATTATTTATTATTTTGTATTCAAGTGTAAATTAAAAGGAAATAATTATCTGCATCAGGACTTTACTCAGTTGGAGTTCCCCTAAGAGTTTTTCAGTGAGATTTTTTTAGTCAAAACACTTAATAATAGAAATAACAACTGCAGCAAAAAGGGCAGAGAGAAGGCAGACTTTTTGCATACTTCAACAGTTCTGTGATTTCCAAATAACCTGTGTGAACCAATCACAACTTTGTCAATGAAAATTTGAAAAAAAAAATAGTTAAAATATTGCTGCAAAGTTCTAAAAGGAAAATCTTTGACAAAATGAGCCAAGTCCAGCACTCACATTATAAATATCACTTACCCTATCTTCATCATTTCTCAATCAACTGTAAACAGTTAAACCCCAAGCATTATTTTTAACCACCCTTCTCACAGAGGTACTGAAACCCTAAATTGAAATCCTATGATTTTTTTTTTGTAGATTAGCACAACCTCCATGGCACATACCTAAAATCAACTTCACACAAAATCAGAGCCAAAATGCAAAACCCACCCAGCCCAGAATGAAGAGGGATACTCTCAGCTTCTCTGAGTAGCAGCAGATGTGAAGCCCTGCCCTGGCTGTACAGCCTCCAAACAAAGGATTAAAAAGGGTCTTAATTCACATTTGCTGGCAGATTTAGGTGAATTGCCTACAGAAACACCTCCAGTTGACTGCTACCTCCCATCAGCCCTCCACTACAACTTCCCTGCTGACAGCAGGCACAGCTGAGTAGGATACACACACACTAAATCACTGTTTACTTCTGGCACAGCTACATAAAAAGAAATTGGTGGGTATACCATTAGTTTGACTTATTTGACACTCTGTATGCAGTTTTCAGCATTCAAGTAATCTTCTTGCTGAAAAAGGGGTTGGAAAGAGAGACACCTTCAGCCCTGTTACTGGCCTGACCTCCCAATGAAGAAGAAAGATCTTCGCATAACAAGGCATACTTCTTCAAAAGGTTGGACAATGCCCATACACATGGATTTGTAAGAGTCCAGGTAATGTTGCCACCTAGTGACTCCTGCCATAGCAATATTGGAAGGATTTTGATTGAGCAATACCAAGTATCCTCAGCAACTATAAGACTTGCATCAGTCTGAGTGGCCACAGTATGTCAGTTTGAGAATTGCAAACTTTTCCATATCATAACCTATTATAATAATCATTTTAGTGTCTATCTTTGCCTGTAGCTTCTAGAAAAGACTTTACAACCTTTCTTCAGCCTGCTCATGATCAAGCTGATGACCCTTGGAATCCTACAGTTCAACAGATTTATTCTGTGAGTTCAGTGATTTTCCTGGCACTGGACTATTATCTTGCATCACCTACTTAGATTTCTAAAAAAAAAAAAAAAAAAAGAAATTAATGATGACATTTTTGTTAAATTCAGCTTACAAGGTGCAAATACATTGAAAGAACATTCCTGTAGCATGCAAGCAAAAATATCCTGCAGCTGTGCTACATCTCCAGCACGCTAGCCAGACTTGGATAGAGACACACTGCAAAACATCCTTCTCAGAATGACACGAAAAATTCAATCTGTCATCTAACTTGTTGCAGATACAGCAAGTCAGGACTCTATCCCAATGCATCCCTGAGAGAGCTGTGATCCAGTCTGTAGCACTGAGCAATCAGCACTTTTGTCTATACACCACAGAGGATGCTTCCTTTTTCCAGAGAGTTTGGTACACACCTCCATAGAGGTGATGAGGGAGATGCCGTCTCAAGACATTTGGTTTGTTTAGTGTGGTTCTTCTCCATTCAGTTTTTTCAAACTGGAAGAATGGTAGCAGTTTCCCTTCAACAGGCCCATACTGGAGGCTTTAGAGGAGGTAGGGAGAGGACAATATCAGGAAATAATTTAGTAGGAAGGCGAGAATGACCACCAGATAGGAACACACTATAAATAGAAACAAAGGCTAGTTGTAAAAGAGGTGGTTGGGCTTGGTTACAAAGTGAGGGAAAAGCAGAAACAGAAGTGAACAAAATCAGGAAGACTTTTAAGAAAAAAAAAAACCAGTAAGGCAGGGAAGGTACTCAAAGAGAAAGAATGTGCACTCTTGGAAAAGAGAAGTACAGCCCTGAGTAGCCAGGAGACAAGCAAGGCAAGGGTCCAAGTTAAAATGGGTTCCAAACAGATAAACACATTTGAGACTTACGGTATCTGTTAATGTCCCACTATTCAAAGTAAAACTGGAGGATTTTAATGATGTTGCTTCATTCTGTTTCTCTCACACTGATAGCCAGCGCTCATGAATCTGTTTTGTGGATTACTCAAAGTGCATGCACTGCAAACAGAGCTTGTGCTAGGTATGATTTTAACATAAAATAGTTTGGAACAGCTTCAGAACTTTGTTTTCATATCATTCTCACACTTGAATAACTTTAGGAACAGCAGCTGCGTAACTCAGAAAATTGAGAGACCCTGACAGTGTCTCTGTTGCAGTTGGTCTAGCTAAAACAACTCAATGCCTTGGGAAATTGGTCTGGCCTTTTGTGTCACTCGGTGTTGCCACTGGCCTCCAGCTCTCCATTAGCTTTTCTCATGCATTCCAAGATTTACTCTGTTATTCTCTGTGAAGTTTTTTCCACAGTCTGTGAGCACACCAGTGCTCTCACTCATATGCACACAAGCCTGGAAAGGTCAGAAGTCACAGATGTTTTTCAAAAAACGTAGAACCCATGACTTGCATGAGATCTGCTCCTTACTCATAACACAGAGAGAAGGATATATATCCTGCATATGGAAAGCATCAGATATAACTCATTTGAAACATGAATCACATTTCTCATTCTTGCACAGCTCATCCCCACTATAGAGTGCCTGCTATCACATGGCTAACATGCAGCTTTAAAAAAATAAAAAAATAAAAAAGTTTATCACGATGAAGTACTGTTCCCCATAGATGAAACTTTGAAGGCATGACCAATGAAGAATGCACCATTTCAGAATAGAAAAAGACTGAACAATGCAGAACACTCATCTAGCACTTGTATCATACATATAGCAGGCATGCCTAGATCACATTTATGGGCTGCCACCCATATTGATGTTTATATAGCACAGAGTCAAACAAAGAGTTGTTGCCTCAGAAGACTTACAGCTTAATTCTCCTACCAATCCTGAGGCCAACTCAGCCATAGCAAGTAACAATGACACATTCTGAAAGCAGAAGTGGACTCCTGTAAAGACATGAGGGTGTTTTAAAATGCACTGAACCCAGTCTCAGGAGAGTTAGGAATGCCTCATGAATGCTCTAACTTAGCTGGAAGTTTTGTAGTAGCTTTTCACACCCTACCCCTTCCAGTTTCAGCTTAGGAGCACAGAGTCATCATATCCCATTTCATCTTAGATATACTCTCAATATAAAGGAAATTTCCACGTATCTGATTATGCAATCTTTAGAGGTGGTTCTTTTTTACAGAGGGCTAGCAGCACCAAAGGTCTGTCTCCACTCAGGCAAAGCTTTAGACTTACTTGTAAGCCAAAATTTTCTTAGCTGGAACTTGAATTTTAGAGCTTGTTTCAACAACTAATCCTGAAACCCTGTAGGAAGTAGTGTGTTCTTAGCTTCCTTTCTGTTGAACATAGAGCATAGTCTGCACTAAGAAATATCCCAGCTTCTTATGTGGAATGAATAATCATGTCTGTTGCCCCAAAAATCCACCAATTCTGTGGAAGCCTGGCATACTCAACTTTTGCAAGAGTGGTTTTCTATCTGGTTTGTCCACATTAACATCTAAATAGGCAATACAGAAAGGCAGTCTAGGATAGCAATAGTTCATACAAACAACAAGCACCACAACAGCTCCTAGTAGTGTTTTGGTTTGTTTGCTTTTTTACTTCCTCCTTGGTGAGGATTTAGATAGAATAGCATAAGCTATATGGAGAGATGTGGAAACAGCCACCAAAGAGAAAAGCAAGCTAGACAGAGATGAAGATAAAGTCTGAGGAACAAAGCATAGCTGATAGAAAAGTAAAAGAAAGAAGATAAAGTAAAGCAGCTCAGATTAGATTAAGAACCTGTCAGATCCACTCAAAGTTCTGTAGCAGTTTATTTGGCCCAGGCACTGCTTAAAAACCCAATTTTTTGGCCTTGCTCCACTTGCAAGGTTTCTTTAGAGGTACAGAATGCCACTCACTCAGCCACTGAGGTGTGACCCAGACCACCTTTCCTGCCGCCCCCTGCTAACTACTACGGACTGACAGGGAAGATCATAGGGAGTAGTAAGTTGCAGCTGCAGTTTCTTCCTTCTACTGCAGGGCAGCATATACAGAGGGTCCAGGAACCCACTGGCACAGCATGAGGTTATGAACCTGAGATGTAAGAAATATTGCAGCAGAAAAGCAGAGGAAATGTGCAGTTTGAAGCAAACTTCCTCCATTCAACACCAGAGTAAAGTGCAGAAGGTGATGCGCAGCATCCGCAGCACATGAAATTTCACACTGCTCAGCATGTGGGAGAGTTACCGTCTCCATGCAACAAGCCTGAAGTCATCCTTACAAACACTCAGGGACTTGATTTTGAGCGCAAAAACTTAGGGTGGGAATACAGGGCACCACTGAGTGGGGTCTACAGGAGAGATGAGAGGGAAATCACTCACATAAACTCAAACACAGAATGCTGAAGGATGGAGAGGAAAGATGTCAGTCTTAAAAAGTCTGTGAGGGATGGTCAGAGGCTGATGTTATAAGACCTTAAAAACCATTTCTTTCTGAAGACTATGAAGAATACGTGGCTGGTATTTCCTTTGATACAAGGAAGAGACACATAGCCACATCTGCAAGATATGAGGCTACAGGATTTGTTCTCCAAATATAATTAGGCCAAGCTTAGTTAAACTGCAGGTATATTGCATGGGAGGTCTCTTAGTGGAGAAATTTGAAGTTCCCTTTGCCTATGAGGGAGCTCTCATGAGGTATTTGGCATTCTGAGTAGCTGTAACAGACATGCAAGCTAGTAGCCATACATCAGAAAGACTAGGTAAGAAACTTAAGCTGTCAAATGTACTTCTAAATGTTAAAATTAATTAGGACACAGAAATAAGTAGGATTTCACTGGAAACAGAAAAATAAGTATCAACACTGTATGAAAATAGCAAGCCTTTCTTTAGAGCAAATCCAAGTTTAAAATGCACTCTTTAAACATGTAATGTTTAAATGTGTAATATTTACATACAGAGCAAAGGCTTTTACAGTGGTGCTAGGAACAACATACCAAACTGAAGAGTAAAAAAAACATATACTGGGTAATTGGATTTTTTTTTTCTCATTAGATCTGTGACTCTACAGGATGGTCTAAAATGAATGTGTTGAAACACTGTGCTAAATGAGAGGAAAAACCCTGTAGAAATTTATGCCTAAGCCATAACTTTTGTAAGTCTTTCACTGCTGAACGTGAGTGCAAAAGGAAGGATTTTCACCAAAGCAAGAAAAAGCTGGTTTTTTCCCCTCCCCTTCTGCTCAGTCACCAAGATAAGAGGTCAGGAAACGCAGATGCCCATGCATGTGTTTTGCAGGGACCATACATACCAGACCCAGCACTGTAAACCAACACGCTTTCTGTTTAAGCCTTATTTTTCCCCTTTGCAGTTCCTGTAAGTTTCATAAGTCTGGGTTTGGTTTTTTTGGTCTTTTTTTTTAAAAAAAAAAAGGTTAAGTAAGCTGTGCATGTTTTACAGTCAATACATCCATAAACCAAACACACCAAATGCTAGAGCAGTTTGCTAAGAGTCATTCAGGCGAGTCCTAATTAAAAAGAAAAGAAACCTTTGCAAACAGCATGTCTCCAAGAGGTGAAAGGTCCCCATGCTGCTCAGTGAGGAAACACCAGGGCCACCTTTAAACTTTAGAGTTTTATTAGTGCTTTTGTCAGCAGCATGTATCTGTGTGTTGTGTTTTAATCGAGGCTCTGAATTTGTCTGTGACAGACTCAAAACAGGAAATTAACACCCTGCGGTGTGGCGGCAAAGTCTCGGAGGAAGCAGCAGTGGGGTACATGAGGCCGAGGATGAACAAAGACCCATAAACATAACGTCACCCATAAAAGTCACACTTTAAGGCACAGGAAGGATACTAAACAACACTTGGCTGCATTACATGCTTGCAGTAAAAAGAAGGCCTCAGGTTGAGAGAACTTTTACAAGGCACTTATTTTTCAGAATATTTGCTGCAGCTTTTAATTTGAGCAATGTAATTCAAATTTAGGCATAGGAAATACCCAGCGAGCTCACAAGTGCTACGTTTCCACTTGACGTGTGGCTCAGGGCTAAAATACTGCTTTTTATCTACTTCCCTGTTTATTTGGGTTATTTCCTACTCGTAAGGGGTTCAACTTTTCTGAAGGCAGCTGGATGGATTTCCACTGTTACCATGGTATTGCTGACCTTTAGCATGAGGCTGTTAACATGACCTTTGCTTCTTTCCATTCCTGCAAGGATGTTTCAGGGTAAATAATTTGGAAGCCAAACAGCACTGGGAGATTCCTCTTCTAGGAGACCAGGGCACAGCTAGCTCAGCTAGCAGAGGAGCAGACGAAGAGCTGCAAGCTGATAGACAACAGCTAATAGCAGCATAAAACTGAAGTAGGACCCCAGCAGAACTCCTGCAGCTGAGAGGTACCTGGCAACAGACTTTTACAGTACTAATCACTACCTGTGAACTGCCCTGTGTTGGAAAGAAAAGATAGGGCAGACCAGATGCAGTTACAGGGGCTGAAAGGCAGACTCTGTAAGGCAGAATATCTGACAGTTGTGTTGAGTGGGGTAACAGAGCCTTAGGATGAAGAAATATTGACAATATTGCTTAAGGCAGCTATTGAAACTCCTAGGATTTTGAAAGCCTGAAACATTGCTACAAACAGGGAGGATGTTCACGTTTTAATAAAAGCATACATTCAACAGCCTGTCAGTTAAAACAACACCAGAAACCACCTAATTTACTAGTAAAAAAAAAAAATAGAAGAAAACCTCCTGTTGTAGCCTTTATCTAATATATTCTTTGCCTCAAGCGACTCTTAATATAGGTATATAAATGCTATTAACTTAAATGAAAGGAAAATCCAAAGTTTCATGGGGCAATAGGAATTGCTGCTATGAATTAGACCAGTATGCAGCCTACTGAACTGAGAGGAACTTTAAAAGATTTCTGCCAGACTCCTCAGGCATGAAGTGTTATTTTGAACACTGTAACAGTGGCTAGAAGCTTCAGGAAAAGGTGTGCATTATTGGGGAAAAGCTTTTTTTCACAGTGGGAGTTTTCCCTAATCTTGCACAGACTTAGAATTAATTTTTCAAGAGAGACCAAATAATACCCCAAATTCCACTAAAATTCGATGGGATTTGTGTGCCTAACACCCTAAGTCCTTCTGAAAATCTAACCTTTTATGTTGGGCTTATGCAGTAGAGCATGAGACAGAGATATTTCTTATATAACTCAAACAGTTCAGATTATACACAAGTAATCCAAACCACCTGTGGATCGCTGCAGTCAAAAATTTGTGGAGGGAGGGATTTTTTCCCCTGCCTTTTCTGTTTTTAAAGCAGGGTTTCTGATACGTTTAGGATTCTAACAGACTACAAAAAAGCACAGCTCCTGGGTGAGCGTCAGAGCAGCCACAGAGCTACCCTAGGTTTCACGCCTAGGGTAGCTGGTCCTGACAGGCTCCCCTGTGAGCAGTTGCAGCATGGTGTTCACGGAGAAAGCCAGCTATGCAGAGAGAGCACCAGCTGCAGATTTTCCCATGTCTGGGGAATCCCCAGCTAGGGAAACCAGTTCACTTTGAGTTCTTCAAGCTATTAGAGCAGCACATAGGTGCTTGATGAGCTTTGGGTATGGTGTCCCAGAGTTTTCACCCATTACTATCACAAAATATGGTACAGAATTAGAATAACTACACTGTGTATGATTTGTCTGGAAGTGATGTTAGAAAAACAGAAAATCAAATTACTAATATAAATCAATAGCATTTTTAGAGTGTACTTCTTGTGGATTCCTACTTATTTTTTAATTTTCCAAACGCACAGGAGTAAAACACTAAAGATAAGTTCAGTTGAAATGCCATCTGAACTCTGGCAGCTTGAACATGTGGGTTTTAGATGATACTCAGCTGTGTCAGATACTAATGCAAGAAGTCAGCAAGAGGAAAGTATCAAAATAAATGTAAAAACCTTACACTCTCAAACAGTGAACAAAACAGCACAAAGAAGCTATGCTGTTCACCAAGGTTCTGCTCAAATCAGATGTTATTGAAGAGATTCAACCCAAACTAGGATGCTGGGAAGGCAAGTTTAAATACATGTTACAGAATCAAATGGAACTAAAAATTAGTACAGAGTGTTTTGTCTCTTCACTCTGTATTCCTATCCTATGTAATGAGATCATATTGCTGTTAGAGCCAAATGCTCTCTCTCACTGCTGTTGCTATGAGAGGCTAATAAGCTGCCAAGACCTCTCGTGAAGCATTTTAAATGAAAATCTATATACATTTTTTTAACTATCCTTTTTATCACCGTACAGTATCTTTCAGTGTTAACATTCTGATATGGTAATTACTTACCTAGCAAAAAGAGTAAAGCTGTGCCTGATTCCACAACATACAGCTGATAAGTTGGCACATATAATATTGGTAATATTTTGTTGAATAGAAAACTTGAGATGGGAATTGGCTGCTCTGGGCTTTTGAGGCACTTATATAAAAATTAAAATTGGAATAGGCTCAAAGGCCCCATTTGTCTCTCATTTTTACAAGTGACAAATGAACCCCCAAATGCCAAATTAGCAATCCTAGAGTAAAATTTAGTGTGACAGAGACCAATTAAGCCACCCTAAAAAGTTAATTTTAGCAGGAGTAGGAACTTCAGAAAAAGCCATTTTCAGCAAAATAAGTTGGTTGTAATAATGTATTGGTTTAAAACCCAGTAGCATTCATCCTAGAATAAATATGCCGTTCACAGAACTGAAAAAAAAATCTTGATAATATATCCTGAAAATGGCATTTTCAACCAGCTGCCACTTGTCAATAGGCAGCTCTACAGTCGAAGATCAGTCTGTCTTATTTCTTATATAGGCACAAAGACCAGAGTACAGATACATCCCCTACGAATGCTTACACAGTCACCACTGGCACATGTGACTCTACAGTTTCTTTAGTTTCTCAGTCTGATGCTTTTACGACAAATGATTCAGAATTACAGTAGGATCTGGTGGTGCTGTCCAAGCTGCATCTGCCATTCATCTCCAATAAGGAGGCAAGACAGAAGGTAGATAGGTACAGCTGGAAAAAAAAGCAAGTTTAGTTGAGATCAAGGGTGTAGTGCAACAGAACTGGACTGCTCATTGGCTCAGATTACTATTGCTGGCCATAACAGACAAAGGGATCCTGGCTCCAGATTTTTTGAGCTTTAAGTTCACCCAGCATTTAATTCAGAGGGCAGACTGATATCTACCCAGGAAATTAACTGTAGAAATCTCAGGACAACTCTCCTTCTTCAGAGGAAAATTGTAGCAGTGCAAGGGGCAATCTCCAGGCTCCATCTTGGCTTTGCACTTCTTTTGCTGATATATTTGGTAAAAATAGTAAGAGAGGATGAGAGAAGACAGAAAGAAAACATTAAGCAAACAGAGGCCAGATAGATTAAAACAGATTTAGTGCTCTTTCACATATTTTGCAACTTTTGATTAAAACTGTTTTGTTCCCTTTTGTACATTTTAATCTTGGGTACAAGGCCAATGTATACAAGCCAGTTAGAAGACAGGAAATGGGTAAGAGTTGAAATTTATCACCCAAGATCAGAGATGGTCACATAGCTTGAGATGGTATCACAGCTGCAACTAGAAATCAGGTTTACACTATCTTGGTTTTGCAGTTACATTTATGGAGCACAATGCACCTCAACTGATCCTGATTGACTTTCTCTCCATTTGCTATCAGACTAGACTTTTTCCATCTCTAAGGAAATCTGACTCTCCTATGTTATAAAGAAAATTAAGGATCACATTTGCAGAAGTCAGAGGGACATCCATTTGTAGCAGGTTTTAGGAGAATCAGGTTTAGTTTGGTTTTTTTTTTCTCTTGAGAAGTCCACCTACAAGGTAACAGACAATCTAAAGTTTACTCTTGAGCATTATTTTTATTCCATTGGAGAAAAAACTTATTTGGACTAATTTAGAACAAAAAGGCATGTGGGGGTTGTGTTATAGATTGTCTACTGAAATACAGTACCCGGGTTCAAGAACTCATGAATTTAATTTAAGAAGTCACCCTTGTGCAGCATGAGGCTTCTAAGCTTTTTAAACAGACTTACTCCAAGATCTAGAAAAAACAGTTAAGGAAACCCTGTTTCTGAATGGATTACATAACACTTCATAAATCTTTTTCTTAACTAGCATCTTTGCCAAATAGCACCTCATTGTATATATTCAACCTTACAATAAAAGTATGAAGATCTTGTCTGGCCACTGACAGCCTTCACATAAGGGGAACTTCAGTCTTGTTCTATATAAGCACCTTCTGAGAGGTTTAAACCACAAACCTTCAGTGCAGTATAAAAAGGGACTGCACAGGACTTCATAAAAACATTTGTGTAGAGGTATGAATAGCTGCCTTGGGGAAACTCCCTCATATTAACAGAAATAGCTGTTTCTGCCCATGCTGAGCAATGGCTCAGAGGGAATCAATACAAATATTCTTGTAAGTTCCTCCATTTGAACACGGTAGTTTTCAGGAAGACATCTCAATAAGCAGAGGAGTCGAAAAAATGAGCTGATAAAAAAAGCAGCAGTGTTTACCAGTACAATCTCTGGCAGTATGGACTGCCTTCCACCAACACACAGGTTTCTGCCCAAGGGGCTACGAGCATTTTATCCTTTGCTCCAAGAGATTAAATTGCCTCTTTCCCCTAGGATTTGTAACTGAAGGAAGATTGTTTCTCAGTTTCATGGACAGCACTTTAATTAGCAAAATATCAGCCCAGACCTTAAGGATGTCTGAAAAATTTAGATCTTGGATAAAGAGGAGAGGAAAATGTAACCACCATCATAAACTTACAGATTCTGATGTTAACACATAGAATTTCTCAATTGCAATCAATTACAGCACAGACTGCAACAGAAACCTTGTACTCCCTGAAGGTATCAGCTATAGTGTGTTCTCTTGTACTTCTTGTTCCCAGGGGCTTCAGCTATAATGTCTTTTCTTGCCCTATTAGTTACTCCAAAATAACGGAAGGGGTCACAAGTGACTGACAGACAACCCAGTTTTATAATCAGTCTCCAAAATACCAGGCATAAGAATGGCAATTTCACAGTGAGGAATATTCAAATTAGCTGTTATTTGTGCTTATGAAAAGCTACATTTTTTATCAAATTTTCTCTGGTGTTTCCTGGGCACACCTTTTCAGCTTTCTAGATATTTGGCAAAGGTTATCAACATTGATAAAGGAAGAAGCATGAGAAAATCTGAAATAGCAGAGATTATGAAATATTTTTTGTTTATTTTCTGAGAGAGGCATTTACAATAAAACAATGATGAACTAGAACTTCATGTCATTAAATCTCATAAAAGTAGAACCCTTTACAGTATTCAGGACTTCTCACATGCAAGGCAGGCTGCTTGGGGAAAAGAAATCCATCCAGCTAGTTTTGACACTTCAACTGGTATTTACTCATGCTATCTGGTTAAATCTTTTACAACAGAAAAAATAAAAAACACATAAAGAAAGCCCAAACAAGCAAACAACATTCTATTGCATAGATACCACCAAAAAATAATTTAGGGAGCTGCCACAAAGTTTCCATTTTTTAAATCTTGAAGTTGTCCAAAGAAACAGGCTTTAAAGTCATTACTACTTTGCTGGGTGCTCAACCTGCAGTTAGGTACTCATGGAGCTCACCATCTCATGATTTAGAAAAAAATAAACCAAGGAACTTGAATGTGACTTTCAGAATACAAGGCATAGATTGAAAGTATAAACCAAAATTTTCAAACTGTTCTGGGGGGAAAGAAACTCAAAAACTAGGTTTAGAAGAGGACTATTTTTAAGACATCATGGTCCCAAATTGTCAACCTAAGTATATATACATCCAAAAATGTCCCTCTATCCATTCAATCAGTAACCAAAAGCAGGAAGTTCTGCTGGTGAGTCATCCAAATCGTCTGCAGTAAAAGGATGTGAACATTACAAAAAATAACACTTAAGAAATGTAGGAAAGTCTCTATCCACCACAGATCTGGCATCTGGAACAGAGATGCCACTCCTCTATCAGTTTATGCTGACAGCAGAGACCAGTGGCTGCACAGCAAACACAGAAGAGTCCTGTAGGGAAACACTCCATCAACCTGCCTTTAGAACAGGGACTGAATATTGTACATAAAATAGTAATCATTTTAGTTTTAAGAACTATCTCATAACAGTTGGTATGGATGTAATTCATCCTCTGTGCATTTTCTCAATTACCAGGCACTGAATGCTTCCCTTAATTTTGATTGCCCCTAATTTTACTGCTATTTGGCAGCAAGTTTATACCTATGACATCTGAATACATACCATCTCATTTTCCACTGCCTGAAAGTCAATGGCAGTCACACAAGAAGCAGAGACAAAGAATCTATGACCACTTGGGCTGATGTGCTACATAAAATGAGAAGAAATTTACCCAGCAAGCCTAAAACATCTGATGAAGCCAAGCATATTTTTCAAAAAGGCATGCAGTGTGGAGGTCAAAATTTCAACTGATGGCAAGTCTCGTACACCATTACTTACGTTGCTTTTAAACTGAACTTTTTAACTACAATTTTGCACTCAGTATTTTAGTATGAATTCATCACATTTGTTTTTTCTTACCAAAGTTCACCAATACCAATGAATACAAAGCCAGAGAAGGTAAAAACTAGTGTAGGTGGAAGTACTGTGCATTATTTTAGATACTTTATTTTCTATTAAAAAATAGTTCCAAAGGGGCAGTTCAAATATGACCCAACAGACCTCTGATGAGCCCAGTGGCCTGATTTTACTTTAAACTATTTAAAAAATGCTAGTTACACAATAAGTTTTGGGGTTTGAGTTTTATCTGGTTGTTATTTTTATATCACTTTCTACTTTGTTTCATTATTCTTTGAATATTAAGATTGAGAGCTTAATAAAATTAAAATTCATTTTACAGTGTCATAGCAGGGCAGTAAACTATATATGCTTTAAATATTCATTAGAAATAACAAAAAAAATGCAACCCTACATTCTTTGACTCAAGCAAAACTCCTACTTGAAGTCAGTCAATGTTGCTAAACAAAGAGCTTGAGGTTTCAAGAATGGAAGACTACCATATTTACAGAGTTGCTCGAGAGAAAAAAGTCTCACTTCTTTACTGCTACTTGAATCGAGAAAGCTTCCACAGAGACATGTGCTATGCAAAAGGAACAAAAACAAAGGTCTGTTTACACTCTAAGCTCAAGTCAGAAAACAGTAGAATAACAGGAAGGCACATGCTGAACCTGGTACCCATTTGGTTTCCGTATGCGGTTTCACACTTCTGAGGTAATGGACCTTGCTGCTCGTGGCAGCGTCACCCTTGAGGAGCTGTGGTGCACGTTGTAGCAGTGCACAGCAGTTCTTGAACAAACCAAAACAGCGATAAAAAATTAGACCTGTACCAGTTGGTGGCAACCACAGCATATGAATGATAGCATGTAGATAGAAAATTTCATATAAATGTTCACACACAGAGAGAAGAAGAAATGGAAAGTGGTTGAATTAAAACAATATACAAACTCAATGAGACACTAGAAGCTGCATGTTTTACGCTCTGCCTTAGCAGATAAACTGCAGTTCATCCAGTGCTACTGCAAGAGACTCCTTTTTTAAAAAAATAGTCACCAAATGTGATCCAAAACTCCAGGCTTTTTCAAACCTTTCAAAAAAAAAGTGAAATAAAACTGAGCAGGAGAAGGGGAGCTTGGGGGTGCCTTCTCCCTGCAAATTATCCACTTGTCAAATGACTGTGCTGAAATTCTGAGCTGCCTAGGATACCATCTTGCTATCATAGCTAACAGCACTACAAAATCTTACTTTCTTGGGAGTGTCTAGAAATAGGCGATAATAGGTTAAGAACATATAATTAAAATAAGGATATAATTAAGACAAATGTAGTCCATTAAGCAAAACAATTTTTTCATTAGTTTCAGTGGAAACAGGTCTATTAGATGCAAACAGGTTAAAGACGACACTGGGGTACATGGTCTCATTTTTAACTTCCTGTTCCCATTTCACATTTGAGACATCCTCATCCTGTCTAAAAGAGTGAAGGATCGTGAATTTGCAGCTGGGTTCTTATAGATTGCAAAGCATCTGCAAGCGAGTTTAGTTGTTGTCCATGTAAATATAGATGGCAACAGCAGGGTGCCATACCCAAAGATCCCCTTGGACAATGACTCTGAGACCATCAAGATAACAGTACTTTTGCATCCCATTCTGCAGTGTCTCACTTAGAAAAGGGATAAAACACTTGACATGTTTATATAGTGGATTGTCAGCACAGTGCATGGCCACATACTAAAGAAACAGAACTCTTACATTAAAGGAAAAAAAATTGAACAGTCACATCCACACATCTCATTTCTGCATGACAGTGTAACTCCACTGAATTTAAAGATATTTCACAGAATTCAAAGATATTATATGTAAAAATCAGGATTCAAAAGCCTTATCCAAAGCCTAGTAAGTTTCTTCATATCTTTCCAGTTAGTGCTTCAGATGAGCAATTTGGATAGAATTTGGCCTCCAGCATCTCATGAAGTTTCGTGTCAAAGCTTGAGAACTATTTTTCTCAGATTAATCCCTGGGCAATTTTCTATCTCCATAAGCAAGGAAAATACAAAACAGTTGTGATACAGCAATAACCATGACACAAGAATACACGTAAGAAAGCATACATTCAAGGGAATAAGCAAGTTTGCAGAGCCAACATGCTTTTTCACAGAGAAATAATAGCCAAGGTGAAGACTAAGCAGCAGGGGAATAAGCAGATTGCACAGTTTGAAGAAAAACAGGTACTTTTAAGATTTCCTTCTTGAAGAATGTCCAGCCTTCCTGGACTCCTTTGCCCTTCAGGATTGCCTCCCAAGTGACTCTGTCAACCAGTCTCCTAAACAGGCCAAACCCTGCCTTCTGGAAATCCAAGGTAGCAGTTCTGCTGATCTCTCTCCTTACTTCTCCAAGAATTGTCACTGCTATGACCAAGTCAGCCTCCAAGCATCATACCACCCACAGGTCCTTTCCTGTTCACAAACAGGTCCAGCAAGGCGCCTTCCCTGGTTGAATCACCAGCTGTGTCAAACATTTATCTTCCACACACTCCAGGAACCTCCTAGACTGTTTCCTCACTTCTTTATTGGATTTCTAGCAAACATCTAGTAAGTTGAAGTCCCCCATGAGAATAAGGGCTAGTGATACAGGTAATATAGATGAAAACTCTAGAAACAGCACTACATTTTTGTACTCACAGTTAGGTACACCAAAAGGACATTTATTTATCCACACATTAATTCAGGTCTTATAAGGAATTCTTAAAGATGTGTCTTCTACAGTTCCTGAAACCTAGACCTTGTTCAGAACAGCTGTAGAAGCTTTTATGCAATTTTCCCTTCAATAAACTTCCCATCTATAAACTTACAGAGTAGAAGTGTCTTAGCATCATTTTCCTACGCAAATCCATACATGGAGACCAAACCATTCCTCTGATCTAGCCAAAGGAACTCTTTGAAATGGTGTGGGTTAAAACCCAAATTCATATTTATCCTGTGACACAAGCTTCTATAGAAAAGCTTTAGCATCATTGCCTAAGCCTGACTGACATTTTTATTACCCAAAACACTAGGAAGGCTTATATTTTCCAGTGTACTGCTTCTGCTGGAGCTGGCATTTTGGGCAATACACCAATTATCCATCAGGAAGTGAAAAAGAAGGAGCACATGCTATTTATGTATGTTACGAGTCCTGTCGCGAGTAGAAGCAGTGATTTTATGAATATTAAGGGACCACAAGCCAACACAAAATGTTCAAACATACCACATAACCTAACATATGTGGCCCCCACATTAGTCAGACCTAGCAGTAAAGTGTTCTTTTCCAAAATGGTTGCCTTAGCATAAGTACAGCTCAAAATACTGTCAGAGAGATTAGTGCAGCATGGCATTTAAACATCCTATTGACTCATTTTACTTCTAATCATTCCAGAGCAGAGCATTCTAACCAAAATAGTACCTCAGTATGATAAGAAAAAAACATACTGTAACTAACATAACCCTCTCATTACAAAGATATGTCAAGGCCCTGGAAGTGCTGAGAGGCAACCTCTAGAATTACTTTTCAGTGTCTTATGTTAAATTTAGGTCAGTGCTTTGAAACCCCAACTTGCATGATTTGAAGAAAAGCTAGCATATAATCAAGAATTGAGTAACACAAGAGAAAGTATACAGATTTAGTCTCAATAAATGACAGCTAATGATAGTAAACTCGGCTCAAAGAACTAACTATAGCATAAACATCCTCATAAAAATTATACCAGTTCTCAAAGGTTATCACTATGACCAACTCATTGTGTCATCTCAGTCTCAGTTCCAAGTCCCAAAGAATGACAAGAATGCCAGCTCATTGCTGTCCCCATCTTTTCTTTCATCCTGCCAATAAGTGCCATGTGTATTTTCACAGCTGCATCATCTTCTGCAGCTCCGGCTCCTTGGTGTGTCATCTGCAATCAGCACATTAAGCTTCTATCTCTGTCTGGCTCATCCCCTCTTCACAAATAATCTCTGCACTCCTTTCAAGGCAATACCTGCAGAAAGACCTCTTACTCTCACAGGCTCTTTCTTCCTTCCATCTACCCTAGACTTTCTTGCAACATCCTTTTATCCCCTCAAAATCTCTGGTTTTCAGTTCTTCTCTGCTGATAAAAGTGTAAGAGCCACCATGGCTGGGCACTTACCAAGCAAAGAGAGACTGAGAAACCCAGATCTGCTCAATATGGACAAGAGTATGTTTTAGGGGATCTCCTCAGTACATGCAGTGAGGTTGCTGAGGTAATGGAACAAGGCAATGTACAGCAATATGTGTTGGAATGATGACACAACCTCTTTAACCCCAGGCCCTCAGAAGCAGCATATTCATCAGCTGGAAAAAGTCAATATATTTTATTAGGTATTAATATCAATCACTTGTGCAGTAGACAGGGTTTAGACCTTCTTCCTCATTCCAAGTTTCCAATAGCTATCAAAAAGCAAAGCTGTCACTTGGTTATACTTTGCAGGCAGGTGTCTTGCAACAGACTGTCAGAACCATGTCATCAAAGACAGGCCACGTCCCTAAATCTTATGCCAAGCCAGGTGCCCATGGTGATAAAACATTCTCCCAAAGGCAGCCTGACCTTGGCAGCTGCACAGGTGCAGTTATCAATCAAAGTTTATAAACACCAAGCCAGCCCAGTGTCTTCATCATAGGCAGACAGAACAGACACCCTGATGTTTGGATACGCAGATGCTGATTGCTTCACCTCCCAACACACGCTGCTGGTCAGTCCAGAGCTGGAACTCTGGGTGGATAGAGGAACAGGTGCACAGAAATAGGTGCCTGAAGTCCTAGTTGCTAAAGGACTGGCAAGATGACAGATTGTTCAGCTGGAGGAAGATCTAGAGAAGTAGATCAAGTTGCAATTAGAATTTAAACACTATAACTAGTAAGCAATGTCATTCATTAAGAATCTGTCTTAATTTCTCCTTTTAGAAGAAGAAATTTGATTCCTGAATATTGCTTAAAAATTATTCTAAAATTTTAAGGTATATTGTCTCTGTGGCTCAGGAAGAGGAAAAGAAGTCTAAAGGTCTAACAGTTCTGTATTTACCTCATCTCTTTTAAGGAATGTTTCCCATGGCCTTTCCATAGGTGATTCCAAATTTTATATTTAGGGCAGGCAGTTAGGTAGAGCAAAGAAACAGACTAAACATCCCATCTATTTTTTAAGGCAATTAACCTGGAGAAGTGACTTAGCTGTAGTTTTTTCTTGTACACATGAAACTTTCCCTTAAGGAAACAGGGACACTTCCTGGTAGACATTTTAATGAAAAAGCAACAATGAGCTCACACATTGTAAGACACCCAGGAATCTGCACAAAAAGGAATGAGAAGGTTTATAAACAAACAGTACACAAAAATTTTCCAAGCCATATTAACTAGGCAAAATCATAGGGCATCAAGCTTCACTCGTCCTAGCACTCCTGGGATTTCATGACAAAATGTAATCCCCCTCCATGAGACAAGCACAGACATGGTAGACAACTGACACTGAAACCAAAATAGAGCATCCAAAGCATTTAAAGACGGTAAAAATATGTCTATATAACTAACTGGAATAAAAGGTAAGAAGAGTTTCAGTTTTCTAGTGGTTGTGGAGAGGAAGATTTATTTTGCTTTAGCAGAATGCTGAGACTGTACGCAAACTGAGACATCACTGAAAAGGTCAGAGTACAAGCAAGACTTTTCATTTGGCCCATATCAAAAATTGACATTTCAAGCAAAAAAATCTCTAGTTTTGATAGAGAGTTCTACAAACATTTCAAGAGTAATTCACAGAATAAAGACAAATTTGTCGTTTGATATTGCCAAATTTACTTTTGTTATTGAAAAGCAGTCAAAGCAACATTTTTTTATAACACTGAAGTACACCTTAAAAGTGTTTTCTGTACTTGGGCATGTATTTTTCAAGGTTTCAAAGTCAGTTTTAACAATATTTTTAAGACACCTCCACATTTTTTTTCCATGCCATTTTAAAGTATTCAAATGCAACTACAAATTTACTGTAGTCTCCTGTTTTACTGGTAGACTTCACAGACCTCAATTTTCCTAAGTGGATTTCCCAGATTTGCAGGCAGAAAGTTTTTAAGAGTCAGGAACAGGAGTTACCTCTCCTGGTTTCCTGTTCAGTGACTTAATGAAGAAGCCATCCTGTCATTTTCACATGTGCACATTGTATAATTCCTTTGGGGACAAGGGGAGAGGAGATGTGTGTGCATACACATATCCATATATATCCAAATGAATTACTGTATGTGATAATGCAGATCATTTTTCTACAGGACTCCTGCCAAAAATGAATGGGCAGAAAATGTACATTAGTATGCATTTACCCAAATATTCACACCTAAACACTACACATATCACCAAGCTTTGCAGCCATTGGACCAAGGGACAGTAAGGATAGCACCACAATTCAAATCATAGTGTTTACAGAGCAAATCTTGATTCACGTGCAAATGCTCCATTTGATAGCTCACCTGTCTATGTAATGGTCAAATATACTAAAATAAAAAACAAGTTACAGACCAAAATCAGGACCTGTATCATTATCACAATGCTTTCATTGCAGATAGCTCATCTCACTCTCATCATAATAAGATTTCACCAAGATAATCTGTTCAGCACAATACTTGTAAATGCTTTTGGGTCCTCAAAAACCAGACTGGAACCTAGAGGGTGTACCTATAGTGGTTAGTCAATCAATCAAATGCTTAATTGCATCCTTACATACTTAAATCCTTAATAAATCTGCTTTTTGGTTTGCTATGGGCTGAATTGTAAGAGGAGGCTAATCAAGCTCCTCTAAATCATGTGGGTGCTATGGAAATTAATTAATTTATAGCAAGTGCTTCTAACATGTATTGCAAAGCTGCTATTCAAGTCCTACATATTCAGCAGGTCTAGGTTTGCTTAGAAATTCTTGAACTCTCAAGGAACCTGATCTGAGTTTCAACTGTAAGAAAACTCGAAACCAGTTGAGATTTGTCTGGTCTCAGGTTTCACTGAGCATTTAGCATAACTGATAATGATCCCCTTTCATACATGTTCCATCTCCTTGAGTCTTTGGGTTTACTTTCCAATGACTACGCAACATAAACATGTAAAACTGCTTTTGCCAGAGAAGTGAGCCCCCAGCAAGTTACTCTAAGTATCCAGAAGATTTATGTGTTTCACGCAGTGTAAGCTCAGCTAGTTCAGACATTTTTGATCCTAAAAATGCAGCTACATTAGAAGTCTTCTTAGAGTACAGTCACTTTGTTGAGAAAAAAACCTACACAAATAGGTTGTTGTCTGAAAGAGTGATAAAAGTGAATTGAGTTCAGTTATGCCATGAGTGCAGAGCTTTTCACACCCTTGTTTCATCTGTCTTCCATAAAGGACTTGGCTCCTTTAAGAGCCTTGTGGAGTGTGGGGAAACTTTACAGAGCTCATAGAATTGAACCTGGCTCTGGAGACCCAAAGCCAGCAGCAGATTCCCATTGAGACACTACCTTAGACTGTGACTCAGCTGACTCCAAACAACTACCTACCCACAGCATTACAGATGCATTTCTGACTGCCTTGTTACAGGCAGGATGCACATTTTGTAGCCTCTCTCCCCCGCATCTAAATCCAACTCTGTTTAGAGGAGACATTCAGTTGAGGATTCCCAGTATCTAAGTCAACCAAAAAGCATAGAAGAGACCCTGTCTCTTAACCACATCCATCTAAAACTCTCACAAAAAAATAACCTAACACAAAGGTCAACAATGCTTATACATCAATTAATGAACAGTTAAGTCAGAGTTATATGTTTCTCTCTAAATCACCCTTGTGCACCACAGACTGGGAGGGAAAAAGTCAGAGCCAAAAAAATATGCCTTTTTCTTTAGCAGTAATAACATCCAGCTCAATGCTAGAAATCTTGGCATATCCAATACCCCACTGAAGTCCAGAGAAAACAGTTAAGATCCCTTTTTCCATATCCATTTAAGTATTTTTTTTTATCTCTGCTTCTCAGCTTTGTCTCAGCAAGTCATAGCCAGCATCTTATAAAACCCGTGTATGAGAGGCTTAACATCCAAATAAACTCTAAACATCAGATCATATCATTTTGAAGAAATGTCAAGAACAAATACATGCCAATATTCTTCTTCCATAAACCAAATAATGTTGCTAGCATTTTTCTGCCAGTTATAAACATCCAAGATATCAGGCAAAAAACATACAATATTCTGCACCATAATTAAGAATGGGCAAACCTCCACACAAATCCTGATGCTTAATGAATCACACAGGTATCTTTGACACCTCTGTTTCTCTACAGGGTGCCATTTCTCAAGCCATATTTTCTTGGCCAAGCCTTCTCCTCTTAGAAGCCATCTTCCAGAGAGCTATAAAGCCTCAAAGTCACAGCACACTTCAAGGCAAACACTCTTCTCTTGCTCCAAAGCCCAATTCCTACCATTATTGCTGTGGCAAATAGTCCTTTATTTCTTCCTTTTTAAGACCAGTTCTTCTCACAAGTCTCTATACAGCAGCACCTTCCTCAAAACTTCACCATATGACAATCGTGCCTTGTTCTCTTTATGTGACCTTCCCTGATTGGTTTTATTCCCTACACCTGTGCTCTTTCCTGCACTCTGTTGTCTTCCTTCTACCCTTGCCTTGTGTGTTGGGTTTTTTTAACCCCATCCAATCAGAACAATTTGTCTGTACCCAGAATTTTTGCTTTTTCGTTATTCCTTATTCTTCCTCTCACCTCCAGCTTTACCCAGCATCCCTGAAGACATTAAAAAGTGCTGTTGAAAAAGTTAATAGGAGTGACCTGATTTGTATTTCTTCTAAAACAAAGTTGATGTAAGTCATCAAACAGAGGGAAAACTCAACTGACTGAAGCAGCTGAACATAATGAGGAAATATTAACGATTATTAATTTTTAAAAGATGTGAACTGCTGTAGCTCAACTATTGCTTTGCAGCTCAACTATTGCCTTTCCTGCTATGCAGGCAGACATTTCAAAAGTTCCAAAGGGGTGGTAAATGAAAAATACCATTTTTGAATTACAGCCTTTTGCTTCTAGACTAGGGGCCTAACTTGAGACATCTGGAAGTTGCCTAATTCTCCAGAAAGTTCAGTCATTCACCTCAAGCAAAATCACCACCCTTTTTGATGTGTCAGTTTGGGGCACCTGAAACAAAGACATATGAAATGTGCTGGTCACTTTAAAAACTTTATACTGTAATGATGTGAGATGAGAAATGACTGGATTGGGTCCCTAAATCCACAGCCTCTGAAACACTGAGGTCTTGACTCTGAGCTCACTAATAACCACACCAGTTGTAGCTGAGATGATTCATGGATTTTCCAATCATTAAGATAATTCAATCTATTTGAGTAACACAACACAAAGTCTTACATGGAAGTTTATGCAGTACAATGGATCATAAACCACATGGTAATTTTACTATTTCTAGAACAAAAACTAATTAAGTGACTAAAACTGAAGGAAATAAATTGAATTTGTAAGGCACACGCACATAGAATTGTCTTTAAACAGAATGTCCCTTGACAATGACTGAATCCCACCACAGGCGTTCCTTAAAGGGTATTTTTAAAAGTCATCTGACTCCAAGTTATCATCTTTTCCTAATCTCAGATTTTAGCCTGCAAACAGTCGCACTGAGGAAGGACAAATAGTTTAAGTTTATGCACTCCCCAGAGCGTATGATCTCGGTAGGGCAGCTGCGTTGCAGTAAGCAGGCTGCTCTATTATGTATCACAGATTCCTCCTGATCTCTGCAAGCCCTGCAATGTAGTGAAGAAAGAGATGAAGAATGTAGAGCTTTCAGCAGAGGGAGGTATTGACACAGCATATAACTCTAGGGGAGGGGATCCAAGGCTGACTGTTTCAGCACTTGGCTACAGTGAGAGACAATATATCCCTCCTCCGGCAGATTGTTAGGGTGTTTTTGTTTGCTTTTTGTTGGTGGGGGCTTGACTATTATTATTTTTGAAACAGAATAGCTCTTAAACAGCTTTGCTGATGTTGTTTTCCTGTTCGCAGATCTTGAGTTGCATTCTGTTGTCCATGGAAAAAAAAACCCTAAGTGAGAGGGTGGGGGCAAAGGAAATACAGACATAAATTTAAAGAGAGAAGCTTTTGGTCACCAAAAATAGCCACAGCAGATAGTGTAACTAAAACCTGACTAGTGCCTACACTGTCAGCGCAGCACACAGGGCGAAGTTACATAATATTTTCCACATTTATTTCAAGCAGGGCAGCCTGCCAGCTTGATAGATTTCTAGAAAGGGTGGGAGAGAGAGAGTGGTTTGATTCACAGACTGCTGTATTTACAGCTCACCCCACCGCCGCTGCCTTCCCCTCTTCGGGCGTTTACCTTTACAGTTTGCCAGATAGCAATGTGAGCATACCCCTGATATAGAAAGTAAGTCACTTTTAAGTCACTTTTCAGACTGTCTAAAGCACTACAGCTGCACGCAAGTTAGGTTTAGGTTTAGTGTTGTCAGGGTGCTAACATGCAGTGATTTACTGAAAGCTCAGTCGTTGTTAGAGTCCAGAAAACACCAGTAGGAAAAGCACCCTGAGGAAAAGATGAGGAGGGAGGGGAGCTTCAGCCCCTGCTCCTTCATTGCCCTCACCTTCAGCAAGAGACTTCAAAGGCAGAGTCTTCAGAAGAAAATGTTTCTACAAAACTGTGGAAACAGAAGTTAACCCATGGTCAGTTAAGGTTATAACTGTGCATAAATCTCTAAAATGGATATGAATTTTCTCAGAAGACAGGGCTTCTCTGATCAAATGCCTAGATGAAGGCAACTACCTAGCTACCTGTGAGCAATTTGCTATTTAAGAATATTTATCAAGAACAGTAATGCAAATAACTAAATGAACAGTTCTGTGTTATGTGTGACAGGGCAATCCATAAAACAAAGCACTGGCCTGCATATTTCCTACATTTATTCTGAATTTCCTTTACATGTGTCAGGTTCTTCATTGGGACTTCTCAAATACCTTGTTTAGATTTTCCTGTTGCTGGCAAGCAATAACATTGAAGTTTCCCTCAAAGACAGACAGGGGAAAAAATACTGGAAAAATGACAAACAGAAAAGTCTGTTTCTGGCATCCAAATTGCACAGAGAGAAGGGGGGTGATAGAAAAGAAAGAAATAGAACACTGATATCACTGTAATAAACCCAGTATGTTGTTCATAAACCAGTCTACAGAAAACAGAGGTTAAGATTGTCCTTCCCTCTCCCATCCATTACGTGTGTACAGTACCATATATTACTCTGGAGGCATATTTGAATGGGATTGAAAAGAAAAATGAGCTGAGCCAATTCTCACCAAACTGAAGTGTAACTACACAGTATAAAAGTTGCTAATACATTTATGAAGAATATTAGTGCCAGTATCATTAAATCAAATTGTTGCTCCAAAGGGAGTTGCTCTGATCGTGTTTTTAAATGAAGAAAACAAAAAGATGCCAGCTAAATGTCAACATGTCATCATTTAACCTGAAAGAAGATATATTCCCAGACATAAAACAAAAGAATGGTTCATGAAACAATGCACTGATGTTGAGTGAGGTGTAATATTTTCTTACTAGTAACATTGTGTGCTTTCAAGAGCAATGCCTCTGAGCATGAAATCATCCTCCAAAACAAACTCTTTCCTTTCAACATTGGTCTCATCAAAACTTTACAACTGGTTAGATTGACCTCATCAAAAATTGTAGGGGGTAGAACATCATTAAAGACTGATTTTGTTTCTTTTGACCATGCTTAAAAGAAATCCTTCAGTTTCTTTTCTATCTTGGATGACATTTTATCATTTCCACATTTTTTCCAGTCCAAACTTGTAGAGTCTGAACACTGGCAAATTCTATAAATTTACCCAGAGAGAACTCAGTATCCTCTTTTTCCCCCTGAAAGGAGACTAATTTGAATAAATTAAAATAATTAGTAGTGAACTTACAGAATCAATTGTAAGCTAAAAAAAAAAAAAAGGAAGACATCCTAGTATTTGGAAAAGGGTAACCTATTCACAAACTGATAAAACAGAATAAATCATTTCTAACACAATAAGCCATGAGATTATGTAGCATCATCCAACTGTAACAGTTTTTTACACAATGTTATATTGCCATTCATTGAGTTTTCTGAATATTTAAAAATCAAATAATGAAGAGTGGCAAGAAGGGAAAATAGAAGCAGAGGCAGAGTTTGCTTGGGGGAAGAACACAAAATCAGGAAAAAATGGGAAAATGGAAATTGGGATGTTTGAGGAGAGCTGAGTCAGACTCTGAAGAACAGAGAGTGACTAGGACAATAGGCTGGGACACAAAGATGCTGGTTCAATTCCAGGCCCAGCCACAAACTCCGCAGCAAGCTGTATGATTTACTTGGAGCTTCAACAAGCTAGTGGTGAAAGGGTACAAAAAACTTCCATCTCAGGGACAGACTAGTTATGACTATGAGGCAGAAAGTGTGCATATGACCACCAGGCTATGAGGTATGCCAGGAATATGCCCTATTTGGCTCCAAACAATAGCTGAGGGACGAGCTGCAGAATTTGCACTGCACCAAAGTCAGCTTTCCTCAGCACCAGTACTACCACCTCAACATGAAATTATTGCCAGATGGGAACTTGTTATGCAATTTCAATGCAAAGCTTGGGGTCACCATGTTGTAGCTTCCTAAATATTCACAGTAAGGTTTGCCAAAGCTCAGGTTTTATCCTTCTGCTGCAGAACCACATTAAATCATGGTTCTCTTTCTGAAACTTGAGCTAATATATCTGTTCTGTGATATACTCCACCACATAGAAGTAAAGCCACATAACGAACCATTCACACAAGTAATTTTAAAAGTAAAACATACATTATACCTCTACAAAGGAGAAGTATCACCCAAGTTCCTAAGGCACCAGTAAATATGTTACACACTGTAAATGTACAATTGTTTTTGCTTTTGGCAGTAACTAAACAAAAACTGTTTAATATTTATTTTACCTTCTGCTGTTTCACTCCTTTATATTTCATGCACCTTGGTACTCAAAAAGGAAATTCAAAAGTTGTTTCTGGACAGAAGGACACCACAATTCCCAGGGGAGGGCATGCCCTTTCACCACATCCTTACTGTCCTGCAGTAGGACCAGCCTGAGGACAGCTTTCCTCATGGTCATACCACACCCTCACCCAACCTGGCCTTCTGTGGAGGGAGGTGCATGGTGAGAGCCGTGCTGTTGTCACTGAGCATGGGGAACTGGGACCAGCTGAGCTACAGCCAGTGCGTTTCACTGCTGCCCCTTTCACTGCCACAGTCTGGATGCTGGGTACAGAACTGGTTCTGACATGGCTGGACAATGCCAAAAAAGCAATTACAAACTTTAATTACTTTTTAAACTTGAGGAAACCACTTAAAAGTTCATAGGCAGCCCTTTTAGTTTTGATTGAGAATGAGCTGCTGTCTTTTCAGTAGTGTGGGAAAACTCTTTTAAATATACTCCTCTCTATTGAGGCTGGTTTTTTATTATATATTTATTATAATTACATGGCTATATTACTAGACAAAGGATTACTTTTTACACAGTGCTGTAAATGTGTAGAGCTCTGCAAAAAATATAAGCCAAAGTAGCCTCAAAAGCTCTTTACTGACATAGTACAGCAAAGTAGCAAGGCCTCCGAATTTCCACTGAAATTATTGTGAATGGGAGTTCTCATCACCTTGTAGGAAATTAAGAATATGCACAGGCCCTTAAATACACTGATGTAGGATTAAATATTGTTATAGGAGGTAATTTCTTCTAGAGCTGCCAATTGCAAGTCTACAAATCAATGTAAGTTGTAACTCAGGAGGCAAGAGTGGTTTGGTTTTTTGTGGATGTTCTTTGGGGGGTTGTTTTTTTTGTGTATGTGTGGTTCTTTTGTTTGTTTGGTTTTTTTTGTTTTCTTTTTTTGGCAGTTGGGTCAGTTTTGCCTTAGACATAACCAGTATATCAGCTGCTTTGTTATTCCGTGTTTAGCTGGGTGCTGCTAGCATGGCTCCACCACTACCTAGAAAGCCGAGGATAAGATCTCTACAGTACAGTCAATCACAAGATAAAACTCCCCAAAATGTGTGTTTAACCTCTTCAGCACACAACCATAATGAACTCACAAAGTAGTATTTTACAAAGATCATTTTAGAGTGGTGTTGTTCAGGTAAAATAAGTACTACCTATTAACAATGATTCCATACAACTCTTCTTTCCTCCTGAATTCCACCACAAGGAGGAAGAAGAAAAAATAGCTTTTCTGAAACCAGTGAAGACACATAACTCATAAACAAATTACTATTGTTTATTATCATAAACACAAACTATAGGTACCATAAGACTGCAGAAAACTGCCTTTGGCAAGATGTTTCTCTGTTCTAAACAAATGTGCTTTCACATCTACCCCTGTGCTAAGGGTTAAGGGATAGGGTGAGAAGGTTGGTTTCCTAGAGCAATGTAAAAGCTGGGTGCCTCATGACATTGGAGTTTGGTGTAAGCTGATCCTCTTTGCAACTGGTCATACCACACTGTCACAGCAGTCCAGGACAGGGCAGTGACTGTGGTTTCACAGCATTAGTAAGTTAGCAGGAATTACAGATCTTTTCCCTGCCCAGTGCCTCTTATGAACAGGCACTGGGACTTTCTGTGCCTAAAGGAACAGATTTCTCCCAAAGGGTGTGCTGGCACTGGCATTGTCTCAGAGCCATTTGGACACCCTATGGAAAAGGTGTCATGTATATGTAGCTCTTCAATAAACATAGAACATTTTTAAAAGAGGATGTAGCAACCACAAAACACAACTTCATTATGTCTCTAGTAAGGCATGGTCTAGTCTCAGCCTGACTTAAAATGTTACTTGTTTTCTTTAGTCAGAGTTCTCTGTACAGAATGGACTAATACACCAAAGGAAAAAAAAAGAAAAAGAGAGAGACAAATGTGGTAGGGAAAACAACTGAGAATGGTCTAGATATATGTGTAGGTTAAGACATAAATCTCACTTCAGCTTTGCACCCACCAAGTGTAACCCAGTTACACTCATTTCTCCTGGTGCAAGCTGAAACATTTCATACATTAGAAGTATATAATAATATTTTTTCACCTATAATCAATTCTCGTTTTCTCTTTGACAGTCAAAAAACTTCATCTGGAGAAAGCACTTTAAAAATCTACTTTATCTACCTTATATACCTATATAATCCTGCTTCTATATATTAATTTCAAAAGACTGTCTTCAGTTATTATTTGTTTGCATTTTGCAAACAAAGTGTAGATCTAAATTCTGCTGATACATGATGAAATGGAAAAGAAAACAAAGAACTGTCACTGTAAAGAAAAAATCTCAAATTATATCTTAATTATAGTAAGACCTACATCTGGGTATTTGGGGTATAAACCAGACCTTAACTTGGAGTCCAAAACTGAGGATTCTGCAGAAATATGGCTAGATTCCTTTTGTGTCAGACAAAAACAAGCCTTTCTTTTCCAATGGTTCAGAAGACCAGAAAGTTGCAGTTAGTTCACTCAGTTCTTTCATTATATAAGTGAAAATAAAAGGCACAAATGACCACACAGATTTAGGGGATGCAAATTAAACACAGATATTACATTGTCTTATCACTCTACAGTTTACAAATTCATTCAGCCTCATTAGGAAGAGAACTTCGTAACAAACCAATGTAACCACTAAAACTGAAAGGAGATTGAAAACCACAACATCCAGAGGATGTTATAATCAGCATTAGAACACTATTTGAAAATAGTGAAGAAAAAGGTCCCCCTCTCTGCTCTCTAGGCTAATACAACCTCATGCAGATGGGATCTTCTGACTGCACAGTTCATCAGCAATAACTGAATGGTAGCAACAAATCCTCAGTACCATCCTGATAGGAATGAAAGTACAGGTCCTAAACAGATTCTTATTTCTTTTCTCGGTTCTGCAAAATTGAGATACAATCCTGTAGGCCACTTTTGTGGTTGTCCCATTTAGAGATTCTCATAATCCTTGGAAACATAGAAACAGAACTGTATTTTTTTGAGAGGAAGAGGGGAAAAACTGAAATCAGGCAAGAAAAGAGAGACAAAAACTGCCAAAGTACTTATATTATTTTTTTTTAAAAAAAGGCAAGCACAAATCACAACTGTAAGAGTAGGTAAGCAGGACAGTTTTGATCAAAACTCTTATTTAAAATGCAGGTTTCACACCCAAACACCCTAAACTAGCTCTACTAGGATTCAGTGGCAGGTGACCCTTTTCCAGGCTGCTTCATCTACAGAAAGCTATCACAAAAGTCTCCCGACCGGATTTACAGCTACATGTGCAAAATGAGCCTGTGATCTTCTGCCCTGGGGACACTTCACCACAGCCCCCCGCATACCCTGAGGCTAAATTATAACATCATCTTGTTTAAAACTGTTCATTGCAATTTGTCAAGGATTTACATTTCAGAGATGAGGAACCCAAAGCAAAACTCAACCTTTAGGTATTGTCCTCTCATTTGTGGCAGCTGAGTCCCATTCCTAAACCAAAACACATTCCCAAGGTGATGCATTCACTCCAGAGAACATCTTCTTATAAGCAGTAAAGTAGCATGGGTAGGCACATCTACAGTCCCTGAGATAACACTGCTCTCACCTTCTCATTTTCCACAATGAAACATAGAAACACCCAACACTTCTGATTCCATGTAGTACAAGATATATTGTTTGATGGTGGAACTGGTGATTTTCTAAATTGTGCAGAGAAAAAACCCAAAGTTTTTAAAACCCCATCATTTAGATTTATTGCAGAAGGCACAACTCCTGAATGCAAACAGAAAAAAAGCAGTAAATACAGATCTGCTAGAGAACCACCAATGCCTGCACCAGAATGTCTGAGAAGTACTTCTTGCTTCAGTGACATATACCTCTAAGGAAATGGCCACGAGTTACAGAAGATCTGAATGTACTTTTCATTTGTATGCACCAAATTCAGAGGCAACAAAGAAGCGCTGACAGAGAGTCACTGTGCAGCGTGCAGCAAGTGTGCCACAGAGATCAAACCTCAGGTGCTACTGGAACATACTGTGCTCTTCAGCATCTCACCACCTGCTGCTATTCGCTGACTCTAGGTATCAGATGGAAATATCACACCACAGCTCACCCAAAACTGCACCCAATCTTTCACAACAACAGACATTTATGACTTGCAGTTTGCGTCATTTATGTCCCCTAATAACAAGAGCCTGCAAATCTGCCTACATTTGCAAAGTAACCCAACTGCCTTATCTAGAAGTGCATCCTTTCTTGTGGCTCTTTGAAGACAATCTTAATTCTGGTATCTTTGATTTTAAAAAAATACATGTTTGATTTCACAGCTATTCTAATAATCTTTTGAGATACATTTTGTTCATGAAGTTCTGCTTCGTTTTGGCGATAGTTGCCAAATTACTGAAAAAGTAAAACAGAAACCTGTCATTTCATTGCAAGTCTAGACAAACTGAAGCCCTACATTACACAGAAGTTTATTCTGCAAATTTACTTCCAAAGCTTTTGCCTTTTTGCTCTCATTTGCATTCCCAAGAGACACCAGTTCAGAACTTTCTTCCAGCTGAAAGGAGATGAAATCCTTCTTTTCTAGGGCAAATTGCACTTTATAAGTGTAATTTATAAACAGCAAGTGCAATGTGTAAAGCCTGGCTTTACAGAAACAACTTTAATTAGATAAGTCTTCCACAACTGGATGCATACAAACTTACCTGCTAGAGGGGAAACCTATCTTCTAATTTCTATGTCAATAGGATTTATACTCACTGTGTCAGGGACTGGGACCCAGATCTTGCTTATCCCTACTGTTTTGCAATATTACTTAAGAAGAAGGTGCCAGATGAATAAAGTGGCAGAGGCAGCATACAGATATCATCCCAAAAAATGGTTTCAGAGCCACTTTTACATAGCATTTACTAGGGAGAATGCTTCTGAGAGGTGGAGCCATGTGCTGATACACTGAGAATACACCAGATTCTCACAATTACATGGGAAGCTACTTACATTTGTTATCAGAACTACTGAGATCCGGACTCTTTTTAAAATTGCCTATAATATCAGAAGCTGATTACCTAAAATACATTCCTAAATTCCTTTTATGTCTGCACTTTCAGGGGAGACAAAGGCAGATACCTAAAGGTGGGGAAGAGATTTAAGCTGAATCAGTTTTTCCCAAATGGCTCAGGTATGTCGTTCACTCGCTCTCAAGTTTTTGCATAGCATCTTCCCATGTGCTCTGCACACATCAAATAAATCAGAATCATGCAGTATTAGTGTTATTTTGAGCTCTAAAAAATAAAATATCAAAGCTGTACAGAACCAATTACTATCACAGATTCAGCTACTGACAAAATTTATTTCCAATAGAAAACAATATATTTCAAAAACTTAAATATTTCTCTTATAACAGCTTTACATACAAAACATTACTTTGAGTATGCTTGATTATTTTGTGTCAAACAGTTCCCATTAATAATTAGTTCAATCTGCCTATTTACAGGCAAAATATGCTATCTTTCCTAATTCTAATCCTAAAATAACAGTCATTTCTGGGCTCCAGGTGGTCCTCTAGGCCATGGAATTCAATAAAGTAAATGGATTCAGAAAATATGGTTAATGACCAAGACCATACTAAGTTTGCAATGTTAGAAGGACACCATGGTGAGCACTGTGCAGGTCAGGCATTCAAAGCTGCAAAATATGGTACCACATCACTGGATGACAGTGATAGGATAGGCAGGACATGAGCCCTGACAACTAACACTCCAAACCATTCTGGATGTAAGCTATTTCCAATATTAGCAGGAACTTCAGACAGTGAACTTGCTGGTTGGTGGAGCACCACTGAGACTTGTGCATGATTTGCTTCAGAGCACCTGCAGATCACAGGCCCCCATCACCTGCTGGGGAGTTTTGAGTGACTAGCTGCCACACCCATGTCTCAGCCTTTGTCCTGCCATTGTTACCCATTTCTTTGCAGAGAGATGTGTGGGACTCCAGAGTGGAGGGCAGAGCTTTGGCTTCACAGCAGTTCAGAGAAAACCAGTCCTATGGTGACACACTCCATCATTCCCAAACTCAGATAAGTCTTTCCCTTCTTCTCCTTGTGCAAGTAGGGAAATCCAAGCAGGTTCCTTGCACCTTTGACTCCTGGCCCAGTGTGGTCCACTGTACTGAGCGGGTGCAGCAGAGAGCAACAGGGATGATGAGGGGACTGGAACATCTCTCTTATGAGGAAAGGCTTAGAGAACTGGGCCTGTTCAGCCTCAAGAAGAGATGACTGAGAGGGGACCTTATCAATGTCCCTAACTATCTGAAGGGAGGGTGTCAAAGGATGTATTCAGACTATTCTTGGTGGTGCTGAGCAATAGGACAAGAAGAAATGGGTAGAAAGAGATGCACGGGAAGTTCCACCTGAACATGAGGAAGAACTTTGCTGTGCAAGTGACCAAGCACTGAAACCAATTACCCAGAGCATTTATGGAGTCTCCCTCACTGGAGATATTCAAGACCATCTGAACACAACCCTGTGCCATGTGCTCCAGGATGACCCTGACTGAGCAGGAAGGCTGGACCAGATGACCCACTGTGATCCCTTCCAGCCTGACCCATTCTGTGATTCTGTGACTGCTGAGCACACTCATCAAATGACTCTGCATTGTGTTTTGTAGAGTGATCCATTCATTCACAGTACAGACTAGAGCTATAAATACACAATGCCATAAAAGGCTTGTGTGTAGGCCTTTCTCCTGGAAAGAAAATATGTTTTGAAGATGGTTTGGCTGATAAAAGTTTGGCAACTTTATCTGCAACCCTAAGCAAGCCACTGTTTGCTAAACCTGCAGAAAAGCAAGGTGACAGCCCAGTCCTTTAGAAGATACCAAGAATTCCCTTCGATATATGAGGAACGAAAAGCAGATACAGTTTAAAAAATCTTTTTTACCCAAGACATAAATATGTATAAAAACCAACAGTCTAAAAGTATTCAAAATACTTGAAAGATAAGCTGCACTAGGCAAGACTTCACAGCACTTTATAGTTTGCTTCTAGGCTTTATGAAAGCACTGTGTATCAGGAGGATACATAACACCTTTCTGCAGCAATTTGATCAGAAATTTGGAGAAAAATTATAATGGTGTGGAGGACTAATATGTTTAATATTTTGATACTACATTATACTCCTTGGAAATCCATTCCTTGGTTCACCTTTGTGCTTTGAAACTGAACTTGTAACATTCCTATAACTCTGTGAGGTGCTGAGTATCTCCAGTGAAATGTTTGGTATTGTGGTGAGCATTACTTTAGGTGTTCAGTAATTAACAAGATCCAACTTCTCTCACCTCTCTCCCTTGCAGATCCATATTTAGGATAACAGTCACTAACTACGGGGATTTCCCTCTAGTATATATGAGTATTTTTCTCATCTTTTTTAACACAGGTTTTTAGAGTATTTGTATCCTATTGTGCAATTCAAATGCCTGTCAGTAACTCACTAGGAAATACAATTGAACTGAAGGTGCATTTGTTAGAATGCCTTGCCTGGAGATCTGGAAGGACATCTCTCAAAACTGTATGTGCTGATAGAAGGCAACTTGTTGGGCTTTTAGTAAGATCAAAGTGGAAGCAGCCTGGCTTCCACTGAGACTGGAAGTGAGTTCTGTCACAGCAGCCAGTCTCTGTGGGTATCTGATCAGGAACTTTGGAGTGTTCTCCAGGAAAGTCTCTCCCTCCAAAAAAAGTGAAACTCACAGTATCTGAGGGGTCACGCTGTTGTTACCTCAGAAACTTCAGACAATCTTCCAGATAGTGGGCTCTGGACACTGTGAAAAAGCTACAGACAGGCAGATAGACATGCAGCTGCCTGGGATCACTTGCCAAGTAGTAGATAAACTGAATCATCTGCAGTGTGACTGAAACACTAACTTAAGGGGAATTTGCCTTCCTTTCCCTTTCTCTCATGCTGCATCAAAAGTTGCCAAACGCTCAGGATTTATATGCAAATAGTCCTGGTTTTTCTCTGGTTGCAGAGAAGAACCAACGGGAGTAAGAGCTGCATAACTGGAGCTCATTGCCCCTTTTATCAAACACAGTTCAGGCATGCTGATGTTAGATACACATTAGAATTTCATACTGTGGTTTATATAGCTGCTAAAACTCACTAAAACAGCACACACAAATTTCCTTCTCTTCTCTCAAATCAAGAGTCCCTGACAAGAATCAGTGTTAATCCTAGTTTGCGAGATGGTTTTTATCCGTCCCGGAGACAGTTTATACTGCAGTCCAGTGCTGTGTAAGCCTCAGAGACCTCTTATGTAATGTATCTCTTTCACAGCACGGTGTGTATTTCGCTTAGGCTTGCAGTGTGCATTGAAAACCCTGTCAGACTGGAACCCACAGGAAATATTGAATCAAAAAAATATAGACTATAGCTTTTCTTTAGGAAAACTGCATGCTAGGCAGGAAGAGAAAAAAGGCATGAGGAGAAAAAAGATGATGCCTTCCATATTTTTCATACACACCTCTGTAACAACACCACCGTATCTAATTCTTAGAAAAGAAAATAGTTGACTTTTATTTATTTCCCATGTACCCTCCAATACAGCTATTCTGCCTTTTATCACAATACAAAATGAAATATAGAATCAGAGCTGATCAAGCCCAGAGTGTAGATACAAAATATCCTATAATTTAGAAAGATTAATTCCTGTGGATTTGCCCAGGGCTATCATCACAGTGAATTACCCTCTAGATCAAGTATAAATAAGGCTATGTGTGTATATATAAGTGTATATGAAAATCCGTTTGGCTTTTTGATGCTCCACCAGCATCATTTTCTTTTTCCAGCAGTCCAGAGACAGAACACGCTTGTCACCTGAAAATGATTCCTGCATATTATTTCCCTTGTATTTTTGTACAGAGGCCACCATTGGTTATAGCCTTGGAAAATAAATTCTTGCAGCAGCAGATCTCCCAGGATGATTGTTACTGTCCATGCAAAGGTAGCAAGTGCGTGTTGCTAAATTAGGAGTAGCTGTATTCACTTGTACCAACAGCAGAGATGGGGGCAGGCAATGGGGAGACTCTCCAGAGCAGCTGAGTTTGGACTTAGCAGTGAATACAGAGCCTTCTCTGCTGACTCACTTTTTCCATTTTTAAAATAAAAACATTAACAAAGATATTTCTAAGTGGTTACAGTGCTTTTCTGCTGCAAGGAAAGCCTTTTCATAAGTTTTAACTATCCTCACCCTCTCCACAGTAACATACTTTAGTAATCACTCCTATTTAATGAAATCTTTTTAGCAATAAAGCCCAAGATAGTTTAAATGGAGTAGTCCTTAGTCCATAACTTATTGGTTCCTAAGGGAAAACTATTATCCAGAGAAAGCATAGGAGCCTTGGATCCAGGATCCCTTGGCTCTACCCTTCATGTTTCTGCTGACATGTTGTATTATGGAAAAATGAAACAGTCCTGGTTGCAAAATTACAGCCTGAGCTGTACAAGCAGATTTCTGTGCTTGCTAAAGTTGACAGAGGCTCAGAAATTCAGCCATACAGATCAAGATTCTTCAAACACAGCAGGTTTACTTATGCTATGTACTCCAATTTCTATCATAATAAGAGCAGCAGTTGCAAAAATCTTGAATCAAATCACATTTTAAATTCGCTCCAGGAGAAAAATACTATGGTGCTTCCAGAAGAAGGGCAAGCATATGACAGGATAACACCGGCAGATTTGGGCTGGTGGGTTGTGCAGTACTCCCCAGCTAAAGTGAAAGGATTTCAGCAGCAGAACTCTGAAATTCACAGGTCAAGGCCTCAGGAACACAGCAAACGTGAAGACTGAGCAGCAACGAACCACATCTGTGAGGTACAGTCTCAGACAATGTGGAACTGAGAGAGTGCAAGAGAAGTTGAGTGGCACCTTTTTTGACATTTGGGGCAAAGAGCAATTTTTCACATGCTCCACCACTCACAAGTGGTACCCAATTAGGCAGCTAAAGAAGGCTCAGGTTTTTGAAAGTGTTCAGTACCCAAAAGCTTACAGCCAGACACTCAGGGCTCTGTCTTTTCTAAAAAGTACACTAAAAGATTTTGAAATCATGTCACATACCCTAAGAGAAAAGCAGGAATAAAAGTCTTTTGATACCAGCCTTTTAGTTATGTGGTTGTAGGTTCAGAATTAGCATTTTCTCTTGAAAATAACTGCAAGTACAAAGCAACAGGCTTAAAAAGACAATGTTTTTTTAAAGTCCTATTTAAGGTTAGGTTTAGGAAGTCCCCACTTGGAAATCCCCATGGTTTTATGTTCTATGGTAACAACTTTAGTAAAATTCTCTTCCATGCACTTTTTAAATTAATATCAAGAAGGCTCAGAGATTAGAACAAGTATTCCTTCTGTAGTCTTGAAATTACCAGCACTATTCCCCCTCTTCAGTTGTGTATTTGTCTCTGTATTCTTCTGTTTGTTTTTTTTTTTGCAATTTGAGAAATTCTCAACTATTGTTTTAAATAATATCCATTTCACAGAGGGGAAGTCTATTTTTCCTATTCCTACTCCCCTCCAATTACGCATTTCTCTTCACAAATAGATCCTGAAGTTGCACGGCAGTCTGTCTCTCTATATTTCCCCCACAGTTCCCACAAGAATCTTGTATTCCTGTCTCCCATCCTGTCCCAGACAGTCTCTGTGGTTGCCATGCACTATTTAACAGTTGCCACATTCCACCTAAAAAGTGGAAGAATTTCTCAAAACACTCAGTCCATGACTTCAGTTTGCTCAATACTTCCAGACTTTCCTTCCCATGTGACCTGTGTACAAATGCATTCAATGTAGTTTTATGGTCCTTAGAATGATTAAGGTGCAGAAAATGTATACTTTCTTAAGCTCTCTTACACATTATGTGGCTAACAGCTCAAGTCCCCCAGGGTATAATCTGGCAGAAATTCAGGCACAAAACATAAAAATGAAAACAAAACTCCAGATTTGAGATTAGCTTCTGTCAGGAGAGGAAAAAAAAATGAATGGTTAAAACAAAATTGGAGTGCATAAACTCAGACTACCAGACTAGTGAAAACTATAGTTTCCCAAAGGATTTCACTCTGACCCAGCAATCTATATTTCCATCCCTGAAGTAAACACAAAACATAAGTTAGGACCACTTCCCAGAAAATAGTTTATCCCCTCTCCAAAACTCACTTCAACTCAGCTTCACAACTGTAAGATCATCTCACCTAGTCAGACTGTGCACAGACCAGCATGATGCTCCCCTCAGCATTCAGCATGGCAGGGAGCCTAAGAATAACACTGCTGGCTGCATCCTCAGCTGCTACCCCTGAGCAGGGAAGCTCCATTGACTTGAGGAGAGCTGTGCCAAACTAGCTGAGGGTTTGGGCCCAAGCATGCACAGGAAATGAGGCTGTATAGACAGAGCAGACAGAAAACCACTTCATTTCTGGCACATCAGTGGATGGGTGCCCTGTTGATGGGAGGGAGGAAGGGAGAGGGAGAGGATTCCCCTCTATCACTGCTTTTATAAAGCTTCCCTAGGCCCTTTGAGAGATGATGTCTTCACAGTGTTTGCAGAAAGCTCAGACCTTTGTCTGACAGCTGCAGAGGCAGAGGGTCCAAATGATTTTTTTTTTCTTCTGCAGTACCGATCCAGCAACAGCAATGGCATGGCAGACACAGCTGTCTTACTTGGGTTCAAAGCCAGTATCTTTGCCTTTTTTCCAAACACACACAAACACATATACTCACTGTACCTTTTGATGACAGAGAGGCTGACATCATCTCCTATACAGTTGTATTTCCCTCTGTCTTCCAAGACCACAGGGGTACAAAACAAAAATACTATATGAACTGCTGTTAAGGGGAGGAAAGAGGGCTCAGATACACCCCAAGCTGCCAAACACCTTTTAGATCTTAAACTTTTTAATTCACAATAGTCACTCTTTGGAGAATTTGCTTAGCACACAGATAAATCCACATTTTCATTTTACACAGTGAGAATTACAATTAATGGTATGGTTACAGAGCTCTGATAAGTCCTTGCAGAATAAAACAAATTAACTGAGCCTCTGTTTTATGATTAATTGTACAAAAGCCACTTTAACTGCACACCTCTACACCTCTATATGTGAAGAAACAGCAAAAGAGTGTCTGCAACATGAACATGGATTTTAAGAAATTAATCTCTATTCTGTGATTGTATTTCTTTGGACTTCTATTTACTAAGGAAATTTTTCCTTGTAAATCTGTTTTCTACTAAAAATCATACCTGCCTTCTGCTCATAAAAATGTCTCCTCAAAAGAAATACTGGTAATTTCCCATACTGAGATCTGTGCAGCAGCAAAGACACAAGGGTTATTGGTATGTTAGAAGCCACGAGAGCACCTGAGAATGGTCACTTAAAAATTATGGCTTCTCCCCCCAGAAAACATGGCAAGATCAATAGCCCAGCTGAAGTGCATCTACACCAGTGTATGCAGCATGGGCAAAAAACACAAGAAGCTGGAAGCCATTGCACAGCCGGAAAGCTATGACACGGTTGCCATCAAGGAAGCATGGTGGAATGACCCACACTACCGGAAAGCTGTGATGGATGGCTATAAACTCTTCAGAAGTGATAGGCAAGGAAAGAGAGGTGATTGGGTAGTCCTGTGAGTCAGGGAGAGTTTTGTTTCTCTAGAGCTTGATGATGGGGATGAGTGTTTATGGTTAAGAATCAGGGGGAGACCAACAAGGTGGGTATCATGGTGGGAGTCTGATACAGACCACCCAAACAGGATGAAGATGCAGACAGAATATTCTATAAGCAACTAGAAGAGGTCTTACAATTGCTAGCCCTTTTTCCTGTGGAGGACTTCAACTGACCATGTGTCTGTTGGCAAAATACTACAGAAGAGAGGAAACAGTCTAGGAGGTTCCTGGACTGGAAGATAAAGATGTTGTGAGAAAGAAAATTAGAATGGTCAAAACCCAACTAGAATTTAAATTGGCTACTGCCATAAAAGAAAAAAAAAAAGTTTCTATAAACATATTGGCAACATAAGGAGGGCTAAAAATAATCTTTGTCTTTTATTGGGTATCAAGGGGAAACACAATGACAGGATGTGGAAAAGGTTAAGGTATTTAATGTCTTCTTTGCCTCAGTCTTTAATACAAACCTATTGAGCTGGAAGGTGGGGGGAGGGAGAAGAAGAAGATTCTACATTTGCCATGGATAGGCTGGATTGACAGTTGGCCAAGGCCAACTGTATCACATTCAAGCGAAGTTCTGGGTCCTGCTTTTGGGTCACAACAACCCCATAAAACACTACAGGCTTGGGGAAGTGTGGCTGGAAAGCTAGCCAGCGGAAAAAGACCTGGGGGTGCAGGTTGATAGCCAATTGAACATGAGTCACTAGTGTGCCCATGTGGCCAAGAAGGACAGTGATATCCTGGCTGTATCAAGAAGTGATGTGATGCTGTGGCCCAGCAGAACCAGGTCAGTGACCATGCCCCTATACTCAGCACTAGTGAAGCTGTACATCAAGTCCCGTGTTCAGCTTTCAGTTCCTCACTACAAGAAAGACACTGAGGTGATGGAGTGTGTTCAGAGAAGGGTAAGGAAGCTGGTGAAGCATCTAGAGTGCAAATCTTATGCAGAAGAGCTGAGAGCTGGGTTTGTTTACCCTGGAGAAAATGAGGCTCATGGGAGACCGTATAATGCTTTACATCTACTTGAAAGGAGGTTGTAGTGGCGGGGGTTGATCTTTTCTCCAAGTAACAAACAATGAGAGGAAACGGCCTCAAGTTGAGCTAGGGGAGGTTTAGTTTGTATATTAAGAAAACTTTCTTCACCAGAAGGGTTGTCAAGCACTGTAACAGGCTGCTCAGGGAAGTGGTTGAGTCTCAAACCTTGACGGTATTTAAAAGACATGTATATGTGGCACTTAGGGACATGGTTTAGTGGCAGACTTGGCAGTGTTGGGTTAACGATTGGACCTGCTCATCTGAAAGGTCTTTTCCAACCTAAATGACTCTATGACCTAACATGAGTACAACACAATAGAAAAATTCTCACAACTCTCTAAATGGAACTCCTCCACTTTTCACTCTCGTGCCTACAGGAGAGGTTTTTATTTCCATTCTGATGCAGATGAACAGACCTGATTTTAGAAGCTTAACCTGCTCATATAATAGTTGAAAATGTCAGGCCTAGTAAGAAAAGAATCACAGGAGAACACTAGATTTCATTCAAAATTTTCTAAACTGAGAAAGCAGCAGAAAAGTACATACTCCTTACAACTTTCATATACTACACAGAGTAATGCTGCTTTCTGCTTGGAATTTCAGCCTTTAAATATGGGGGTTTGTGCATCTTCCTTGTGTCTCAACTGATCTTTCTCTTTCATCTCATCATAATACTGGTAATACCTGTGTTATTCCTCTAAGGTTTCCCTTGAGGTTGATTAAACGTTCTGTTAACAGAATGGAAACACAATGTCCATGGTAAACTGCAAGGGTTTGGTCCCTCTAAATTTTTTTTTGTTTGCTTTTCGATTTTTTTTTTCATTTGGTCTGGTTTTGAAATGTCATTCCAGTTCTTTAAGTATGTTTCTCTCAACTATAGTGGTTTAACTAAGTGAGCGCTAATCTGAAGTCAATAGCTGTATCATCTCCATGGGCAGTTCAGCTTAATCTCTCTGAAGGACTGTAGCCACTCTTGTTAAAAAGACCACTCAAAGCCAAACATTTTGACTTCAAGTGACATCTGGCTGTTGGGGAAGAAACTATGACACGGACAATTCACTATTCTGGACTCTGGTTCTGTGGGCAAAGCAGATGGGATATGGTGGACATTGGAGGTTGAAAGAGGCTAGTGCAACAAATAGATTTTAGAATTAATAGACATGTCACAGAAAATATTGAAACAGATGTAAATTAATCTACACTGTACTGAAATTAAACTGGATCATTTCCCAAGGATGAAATTTTCCTCTAAATATGCTAACACTTACTTTGTTTCTTTTTCCCAGCAGCAGCAGAACTGTTTTACAGAATAACCTTTCTCCTGACTTTTACCTCATCCCATATGTTAGTCTGATCTGGCAGAAAAGTACACAGCACACAACCAATGTTTAAGATGTAAGGAGAAAATGATCAGGAGTGAAAAGTGGTTATACATTGCTCTGCCTTCTGTGTCTTTCGTCTCCATTCTCCTCTTAATACGAAATATCTGTAGAGTTCTTATGTACAGATTAGGGTTATCCTGTGATTAAACTTTACCAAAATTACCAGATCTTCAGAAAAAAAAAAAAGTGTCACATTTTTCATAAAATGCAATCACAGGTCCAATTCAGACCATTGTTGTGGCACAAAAAATGGTGAAAAGGATAAAATGTATGTTAATGCACATGAGGTCTCTATTGCAAAGGAATTTCCTACATGTGAAGGCAAATGGCAGCTGCTCAAAATGCACTGCCAGCTTTGGACATGGCAATAGAGAGCACTTTCCACTACAGGCCTTTCTTTTTTTTTAACCCAAAAATAGGTGTTGTGTGTATGAATATACATGAAATATAGAAATGCAGGTATCAGGACAGTCACACCGATTTCTGTCACAGACTACTAAGGCATGGATAAACAGTCATACAGTTTCTTGAAAGGAATATCACAGAGTTGTTAAAGTCTCAGTAAGTGCATTTTTCATCATCAAAAACAGATTTAGATATTTTTAAGATCGGTATTGATTTGGCTGACAGTAATTGACTCTGAATCACTACATCTATATTTAGAAATCTCTGTACACACAGTTTACTGCACTGGGAATCACACTCAGCTATTCATGCATTGTTTCCAGAAGTGATGGGTTGCACTAACTGCTAGGATTCATCATATAAAGTCACCAATGAAACTCTTCATTGTACTTCTCATTGCCCTCAATAAGCAAGCCTTGAACCCCAAGATACTTTATGATATTTTGGGAAGAAGAAATTAATACATATGCATACTAGATACATACAGAGATTAGGTACTTTCTACATTTCAGTTTGTTTTAATTATAATGATACTGAAGGGTAACTTGCTGTTTGCAAATAAAATCTTTGCATACAAAAGATCCACTCCTGAGACCTGTCTGTGGAGTCTGACTTACAAGTAAACCTAAGAATTACAGAAAAATGTCTTTTTCAGTTAGAAAAAAGACAATCATAGATGGAAGATCAAGGTACAAGAAACAGAATTACAGTGAGCAAATAAAGTCAGCCAAGTTTTTAAAAGTCAGAAAGTGCTTGAAACAAAATCAGACAGAATGATTCTCTATCCCTCACTCTAAGAACATTTCCTTATTAATTTTTTGTCTTTAAAGATAAAAACAAAATACAAACACTAAGCAACCTCATTTTCAGTGTAGAATTTCACTGCAGCATCTTATTAACAAATGTTAAAAACAGAAAAATAAAAAAATATTTAAAATAATTTGCATTATTACAGTAACTTGCACTACTGAAATAAAATTGCCTATTTTCTTAATTCAAAATTTACTCTCTATATATTGATATTATTAGCATACAAGGAGAGAGAAAGCTTCTGTAAACATTTTGTTCTCCCTCCTTCCAAAGAACTGTAGTCTGAAATTCATTCAAATGGACTTGTTCCAACAGTTAACACTTCTGCAGTAGTTTAAATCCAAATATTCTAAATGAACTAATGTTAGAAATGCCACTGAAAATCAAAGGAAGTGTGAAACAAATTTTCAGAATAGAATTTCTAGTCTGCCTTATAAATTAGTTTAGACGGGATTTTCCTGTACGCTTAATCATTTATTTGAAGATTTTGCCAGCATACTTTCTGTGGGAAAAATTCTGCATAGTGTCTAGAGTCTACACAACACTGAAAATACAGAGCAAAGTGATCAGATTTTTAGCTTGTTGCATTCCTTTCACAGATCACAGATAGGCTAGTGTCTTTAATGATTACATCCCACCAACATCCAATCCCTAAAAAGACATCTTCTTTCCAGAGTGAGCTGGAAGATCATTTCACATAGGTCAGCAAAGACACATATTTACCACACAGCTGCTGTTTATGCAGAAGTTTCTCAGTTGTTCACAACAGTGAACTCTCGGGTTAAAGTATCAGAAAAAAAAAAGGAAAAAAGTCAGGACAAAAATTTCTTCTTTTTTCAAAAATGTTAAATTACAGTAGAGCTAAGTGCTGCTAAAGCAACGTGCCACAGTTTATTCCTATATCATTCATACAAAACACTGGATTGCAACAGTAAATTAAGGAATAAAATTGAAGTTTCACCAGATTTTAAATTATATAGCCTATTAGAAGAAAGTTGACTATTCTGAGCATTGCATTAGCTCTTCCTTCAGCAATATACAGATAAAAATATAGTGTCACAGAGCTTAACTTTCTGTTTTCACTAAGGTGTCCAGCCATTATGGTCTCAGTGTACTTTTGAAAGCTGTTTATTGATATGCATGTGAAAGGCTTGTAAATAATGTTCAGTTTGAACTTTTTAAGTCAACGGCAAACAGATCTAAAAATATTTGAAAATATGGTATAAACTAAAATTCCACTTATTTCAACTTGGCCAATGTAGTACCATTTATAGGTAGTGGTGTTACCATTAGCAACTCTGTTCTGCAAGCAAATTAACTGAAAAAAATGAGCATAAATACTTGCTTTCAGTTAAATAGCCACCAAAGTGCATTATCACTAAGTCTTCCTTCAACCCTGAACAGTGTGTAGCAAAAAAATTGTTTAAATTATTGAAATATAATTTTATATTATATAAAAAATTATCTTTATATATTATTTATGTATTATTAACTATGTAAAACTGTTAAAGCACATCCCCACAGTTACTGAAAAAATACTAGAATGTTTTCCAGCTTCTGACTATTATAAGAAGATACACAATTGCAAGATTCAAATTCTACATGAAGGGAGCAGGAGGTGATGGAGAGTGTTCCAGTGGTTTTTAAAATGTGCAAAGAATTTTTATAGTTCAGTCTAAACTTGGGTATTTTCTTGTCCTCACATTTACAGATAATTACAGAAAATATGCCTAATTCTTGGAGATAGGCAAACACCATCCTTCATTTAATTTTATACATTCTTGGCCATTGAAATACGAATGGCTTTATTTCCTTCCTATAACTATTCCAGTTACAGCTGATCTTCATGTTTTCCCCAATAATACAGTCCTTGCACTTCAAGTTGTGATTATGTCTTTCACAGATTTTCTGGAATTCCTGGATTACTTTGTAAAGTCAAGCATTTCTTTTAATTATCGTTTGTGCTGCTTACTGCCTGTCAAACTCCACAGTTTACATAAACAACTTGATTTCAAAAAAGTCTGCTATTATTTAAATACCTACCTAAAAAAACAAATCAGAAAACTTAAAACTCGGATTTAAACTTCAGCAATTCTAACAAAGCTGACTCTTCATGAAGTCATGAAACTATACGTGGAGGTTTGAAAATGAATACACACAAATGACTCCTGTCAAGAGTCATTCACTAAGTAATTAAGTACCATTCACCTTTAAATCTTTGTTCTCTCAGTTTCGTACCACTTTTGAAATGATTGATGTCTTTTCCTATCCAAACAGGACAGTGGAAAGAATGTTTTCCCCATTTAAATAGATTTAAACAGATCATAGAAATTCCCTGAATATTGATTAGGTTAGGAGACAGCTTGAAATTAAAATGAAATTCAGCTGTCACTGTAAAGTTCCACAGCACAACTTAAAAGAATAAAGATAAACTAAAATGTATTAAGACTGACAAATACAATTTTTTAAAAGAAACTGGAACTAATAATAGCTGAATTGTATTTTTCACAAATACCTATAAGAAAAAAACATTATGTTTGCGTGACACAGGACTGAGACGACATTAAAGAAAGACCAGAACACTCTTCATTACATCCTATGTCCTTCATAGGAAATTACAAGTTAGTATGGAATATGTAGTAGCACCTCAATGTTCATCGCATCATACCAGAGGAATGATGCCATGCAGCTTTCCAATAAATCACAACTAACCAACCCTGTTTAAAATTAGATTTTCCATGAGCAACCCACATAGCAATTTTTTTTCTCATCATGATTCCACTGAAGAGATTTTAATCTCCATGCAGATACTTCACAATTCACAGTCACAAACTAGGTCCTTCATGTCACCAACTAAAGAAAAAAAGAAGGGTGACAAATAAGACCTTCTCTCAACTTGGGTCTGTCAGAATCATGCAGTCTGGTCCCCCCCTCCTTCTCTGAAAAAAATCCCTTTAGGTATCTGTTTGACTGACTGCAAATATTATCAAAGCACAAGTAATTCAAACCCTCCAGTCTCAGGCTCAACAGTCAGCTGAAACAGAGAGAGGACCAGGTCTGAGTGCTGTCATTTATTTCCCCACATTGCAGACAGACAAGATGTTAGAAAGCCACGATGGTGCAGCACTTGATTTGAGATCATTTTCAAAAGCTACAAAATTTAGCTTGCCATGTTGGGACAGCCAGAGCCGAAAAAAATCAGCTCTCAGGAAAACCCTGCTCTTGTCCCTGGAGGGCCACAGACACCTGCTGCCCATGCAGAATGGGCACCCCCAGCCCCGGGAACCAGGCATCTCCCTGGGGAGAGGGACAGACCTAGGCCAGGCCAAAATCACAATCAATTAGGTTGGAAAACGCCTCTGAGATCATCGATTCCAACCTGTGACCTAAAACCAACATGTCAACGAGGTCATGGCAGTGGACCCCACGTCCAGTCTTTCCTTAAACACCTCCAGGGACAGTGACTCCATCACCTCACTGGTCAGTCCATCCAATGTCTAATCACCCCTTCAGTGAGGAAATTCTTCCTAATGTCCAGCCTAAACCTCCTCTGGCACAGCTTAAGGATGTAGACCTGTGGGTGGGCACAACTTGGCAGCGCCCATTGCCAGCAGAACCGTGGGAAGCTGGAGATAAGCAGCATCCATGTCTGGGCAGGGTTTGATGGCCCTGGGGCTGATGTGGGGCACTGGACGGTGGGCAGGCTGGGGGCCTGGTCAGGAACACTGGAACTTCTTGGTGCCCCCAGAGCCCTGGGATAGGAGTCCTGAAAAAAATGTCATTATTTGAGTGGTAGAGTCACCTAGACAGGCCTTTAGGAACAAGCAGTAATAGTCCAGATTCCTGGTCTTTTGGTGATTTACCTTTTTTTCTGACTCAGCTGTCCAATTTACAAAGTAAGCATAAGAATATTTACTTTTGAAGAAACTTGACACCCTTGATCATCCTATTCTCAAAGCTGTCAATATTAATACATCGCAGAGGCCAAAAAAATTGGTTTATTTTATTCTGGCTAGTTGCATCTCTCATCAGAGATGTATTGAAGAGGAAGAAAGAAGAAACACCTTTTGTTGTCTTTCCCTTCTCTCTCTTGCAAAATGAATACATTTACAGGTGCTGTTGAAATATAATTTACATCTTTTAACCTCCATCTGTGTCATTTGCAGGAGTTAGGACAACACTTCAGTGATCCTCTACTCCCATTCCCATGGAAACTACCATCAAACTGCCAAAAATGGGACAGAATGCTTTAAAGTAATCACTTTGCAATGGAGGAAAGCCTTTTTTTTTCTACTGCTGTTTCCATGGGATCAGAAGCCATTGCTGGTTGCCTAATTGTTTAAAACCTTGTCAAGTGCACAGGCTAGTGCTCAGCCTTTTTAATTGTGACTTTTTTTTCAATAAGGCTTCTAAAGTGGAATTTGGGAGCCTGATTTTCTCCAGTCCCACTAGTTGTCAGCCAGCAAAAACTCATGAACTCGCTAAGTTTCACCAGTTTGAAACCAACACAGAATTAGTTCCATCATTTAATTTTGGAAGAAAGTTTTCAGTGGAATGAATGAAAGAGAGGACATATATTATTTTTATTTCACAAGGTAGCTCATCAGCACTGTGAAAGAAGGAATTCTTGGGCTGGTACTGTCTTCCAGCACAGAAAGAGGGTATGTATCAGGAGGTGGAGATTCCAGTCACAAAGATTTGATAGATTTCTTTTGTGAATTTCTGTTCTCACCTATGTCACCTTTGTATTAATTTCCTAATCTGAATAAATAAATAAATAAATAAATAAATGGAATATCAGGTTCCACTGAGAAGAAGTGAGAAATAATACCAACAGGTAACTCTTATGGCTGCTGGGACTACAGAAGGCATATTTTGTTATGTAGTTCCTTAAATAAGTATTACAAGGCAAATCTGTTATTTCTAGGTTTATAGATTAACCCTGTGCTAGGAAATCTCCTTTAAACATAGTAATTTTCATATGAATAACACATTCTGAGTCCACATTTTGTCTTAAAGAGCTAGATTTCAAACTCATCTATCAAAACTATATACATATGCCCATGTTGAATGTATATGACTGGGTATGTCTCTCCTGAGGTCAGAGCATGGAGTTCTGCAATAAATCCAATCAATTAAACTGCTAAAAGCACAAATTACCATTAATTCAGACAATGATACTGCAGTGGAGCACAAAAAAAATCCAACTACACCCCCCTGTTTTACAAAGAAAATACTCTATTAAAAAAAGTAAAATATACAATAAAAACTTTTAAAATATTAAGTTATTTGGAACCTCTAGAGTCCTGTATGACAAAGCATAACACTCCTATTAAAACATTTGGTTACTTATGAACAAGTTTGTAGATATGCAGTCAACTACATCATAACATTGTATTGTCTTTTATTCCAAATGCACAAGAAGCAGGATTTGAAAGTAATAAGTATGGGACTAAGTAAATATGAAGAGAATGGGGAAAAGAAAAAAACGGGGAAAATGCATCCTCACCTCCACCACTGTTGCAGCATTACATCCTGCGCATTCCTGGAAGGATACAGTAATTAGAGACTGAACTTTTCAGAAGTACTAAATATCCCTTAGTAAAACCAGCTGCAGTCTTTAAAAATCTCCACAGCTTAAGAGGATGGAAAAAAGAATGAGACCAAAGTGTTTAAAATGGTCAAGAAAATTTTGAACTTACTGAATATGTGACAGTTTTGTTGAACAGAGTTTTAATCTTGTTGTTTAAGGGCCAGTACCTGCTCGGGTACAGAAATGAGATAATCAGGTTGAGAATTTTGCCTGAAGCAACTTGCTTTGCAAGGTTAGTTGGATCCATTGGGCTTTATGTCAGGGCACAACTTTATCCTCTCGATCACCTGAAATCCTTGCATTGACTGCAAGACCAGCAATTAGCTCTGACACAGGACAGGTGCTATCCACACCTGAGAGCCAAAGTCATTTGAAACAGCTGATTTTGAAAATAGTTTCTTCAGAATAGTTCAGCACATTCCTATTTAAACTCCTGGGGAGTTTAATAGTCAAACAGTAGGTCAGTTAACAAACCTCCTCTAACAATTGTTTAGAAACAAAAATCAAATAAGCTTCTCTACTAACTCCCTCATAACAAGTTTTCCAAAGATTTGATCTTCACTAAGACCCAGTAGACTATTGTAAGAAAGTACTGTTGAGATGTTTTCAGATAAAAGGAAAAGAAGCCAAAGAAAGCCAACCATACCTTCTTCAAACTATCTTCAAACTGATATCAAACGATCAATTTTTCTGGAGCTAGATGACCACTGGCTTTATCAGGCTTTTGTCTCAAGCCTTTTCTGACCTTTTTTTTTCAGACTTCACACCTTTATTCAGCCTCCTCTCATATTCAAAATACAATATCTCACTCTTTTAAAAAAAAATCTTTTTTTCTTTTCTGGGAAGCGCACAGGAGCTGAAATAAACTTACGCTCCTGACTTATAACTCAGCTTTCCTCTGGATATTGTTTGGTTAGCCTAGAAAATTCCAGACATACCAATTCTGACGTACAAACTGCACAACAAAAAAAAAAGTGCAATCATTTTGCCTGACAACTTACCTGGAAAGGAAAAACACAACAGCCTTAAAATCCACTAGTCAGTATTAAAGTGGGGTAAACACCAAAAAAACACTTCATCAGTTATTCTACGCTATACTTATTTCTGTTATTCTGAAAGAGCTGATATAGAATTAGAATTTTGCTCCAGAACTTAGTGTCAGAGGTTTTGGTCTTTATATTTCTTGTTATTCATCTGTATCTTCCTAGCAAAACTGCTGGTATTGCTTGCAGAAGCCATTTTTCTGAGTCTCACCACTATAGGTCTTGAAATTGTTTTTATTAATGAGTAATCACTATGTATCAGTCTTGCTCATTTGTTCCATCTAGGAGTTAATTCCGGTCCTCAGATGCCATTGGTTTGAATAGGGGTCTCCTGCATACATCTAATTTTTTGTCCGTCGTATTTGTGGGGGTTTGTTTTGCTTTACTACTTATAAAAACAAACAAACAAACAAAAAAAACACTGTGGAAGAATAAATCACATGTATGTAATGTAGACTGTGTCCTGTGTCCCCACCCCCCACCTGGGTTATTTTGGGTCACATTTCATTTTCACATCAAGAAAAAACTGGATGAATAGTGAATGGGAAAGTATCATTATAATTGGAATCCTGCTGTTTTATGCAGGCCTGCACATCTGGAATAGGGTGGGAAAAGAGAAACAGAAGAGTGGGATTCTTCTCACTAGACAAAACCAGGGAGTCTGGAAAGCACATGTTGTCTGGTTTCTTAAGTTACAGCAAAACTTAGAAAAGAAAATGTTCAGCAACAAGCCCTTCCTCCCTCCATATCTCAGTTCAGAAGTGCTCCTGTTCTCTCTTTGAACCTATGCCTCAGCCACCTGTATTAGTTACCTCCTATGAATATGTGGGCCATTCTCCTTCTGGGCAAGCCCCAGTGAACACTTAACTGAGGTGCCAAAGTGATTCTTCTCCAGCCAGCCTTCTAGTTACAGATTAACAGGAACTGCCCTGGTACCATACAACAATTTAGGCAGGCAAACACATTCATTCATGTGACTGATAAAATGTGTTTGCTTTGTGTTAAAGAATCTATAAAAGCCTTTTCTAACGCTGTATTGAAAAAGTCATGGAGGTTTCATTAGTGGTAAACAACTTCAGTGCCTTATCTGGGTCACTATGGTGTTACACATATGGGTCTATGCCCAGGAGCCTTTACAGCTCTTTGGAAGCTTCATCTTGAACTCCAGCTGAGCCTCCAGGCAGGGAAAGAGCAAGGGCATGGCTTGTCTCCCTAACTGTGAAAATTACCACTCAGTCTTGCAGATGAGAGGGGTGGCACATTGATTCCAAGGATGCAGGTCTGCAGTCACTCCACAGAGGTGCCAAAGAGCTCCAAAGCATGCAGCCAAACCATTTGTACACTGAAGTCCAGACGAGAGGCAATCCACACTGTCTACTACAGGAAGCAGCAAGGTTACCTTAGTCTGTATAAAAGACAGAGACAGTGTGGTGATGTACCGTGAGGAAGTATCAAATAACCCAAGCACTATGATTTTTATTACCATTATTTTGTCTTCTCCATCTTATTTAGCTCTCCATGTATACTTCCCAATCCATCATACAGCATAATTACACTCAATGAATGAGCTCTCAAGTTACATTACAAAAAGAAACTCATTCTTAGAAGTTTCTCAACTGAGTCGTAAGCAATTAAAACCATCTCTGAGTGCTTCATTTAATTTTCTTCAATGGAAGAAGTCTTAGAAGTAGGTAAAAGTAATTTCCTTTTTGGAAGGGCCATGAATTCATATTACGGCATATGAATAATGCATTGTTCTATTTAAACATCTGAAGAGTCAGCACAGTCTGCTGAAAGCTGGACCTACTGGCAACATTAAGCAGAGGACTAAAGTTCTGCAAGTAAGCCAAACACGAGTAACGCAGTGCTGAGGAACTGTGGGGTTGCCTCATCTGTGATACACAGGAGGCCTATAGAAGAGGGGTCTTGTCTTGTTCCAAGCACAAACTTGGCTGGAGAGATGTTTAAAAAAAATAACTTAATAAAACAGGTCTACTTCATATAGAGCAAGTTATTCGTGCCTCTCAGGCACTTGACCATGAGCAAGGTCCAGATATTTCCCACAGAGAATAGAACACTGGTGAAAAAAATACTTTGTGCTAATGTCGCTGAAGCAGCATATTCATCATAGTCAGCACTGCCAGTTTTTGTAACTAACCCTTTCTAACTCATTTTATAACTAACCACTAACCCATTTTATAAGATCTTTCAGATCTTAGACAGAGAACACATCAGGTATATTAATTCTGCAGCTGCAATTCTGACTGCATAGTTCTACCACCCCTGAGGTCCCTTTGTTGGGCTCAGTAAACCCTACTAAAAGGCCCACCTTAAATATATAGTCAGAAGACTGTGGCAGTTGGTGCACAGGTGTGTTTAGGATTGTAATTCAGTTTGGGACCTTTTATTTCTGAGAAACAATTTGTTTGTTTTAAAAAAAAATACAAGTATAAAATCAAAATTCTTGTTCTGAATAATGTTTGCATAATCAGGACCGACACTTTGGTATTTTTCTGATCTGGCTAATCTCAGTGACTTCTGCAAAAAATATAAGAGATTCTCCATGATTTCCATTGGCTGCCTGGACAAAAGGGTCTTTGTTGACTGCAGGACCAAAAGCATTACCTACAGTAAAGATTTGAGCTAAAGGTGTGCTGCTGATAGGTTTGTATGCACTATCGTTACTGTATGCTATTCATGTTGCTGGCTTGCATCCCACTTTGTGGCACTGTAAAGTAAATGACTTCTCAGAAAGCTGTTGAGCAGGAAAGAACCTGCTACATAATACATAAATTGCAACAGATGATTGCTACTTTAGACAATAAAAATCTTGTTATTTTTAATAGCTGGGAGAATGTATGCTTCTTAGACTACATAATATACTGTAATGACTCACAAGCTATTTTTGAATAATAGAATACCACCTTAATTCACTTTGGATCCACCTAGACAGGTCAATATATGAAAAATATGACCACTTTCACATTAAAAAAATACTATCATGCTTAGAGTGGGGCTCATCTTATTTAGCCTTAACTAAAAGGTGAACAAAATCAACTGGATATTCCTATGATGACATGAACAGTTTTGATAGAAGACCTATTACTTTGCCTCAATTTTAGAAGGATACAGAGCAATGCTTCAGATAGGTACAACTTTTAAACAGTTAAAATACATGAGATTAATTCTTTCCTTACTGGTGTTTTTGTTTCACTGCTAAGTACCTTACTATAGTTGAAGAAAAATGCCATTGAGAATGAGAAAAAGAGGCAGATGATGTGCCTTTGTCAAAGAGGAATTTATTACACGGTGTAGGGACAAACAAGTTAAATTTAAGCTACTTCTGCCACAATTACTTTCCTAAAGAATACTTACTAGAAGAATAGCCCTATTGAGGTATCACTGGTATTAGCTAAGGGGTTAGGTAAACAGAGCTGGCAGAGGTGACAGGATATAACACTTCTTTTATCAAACACCATATGAATGTGATTTCTTTCATGTTCTTTCAGTCAAATGCAAAAAACAATCCAAAGATTTAAAAATCTTATCCCCTCTTTCATGACTTGAATAAATACCCAGTCTTGTATGTGGTGAATAAAAACTGAGCCATGTGCATTAGATCATTTCAAGACCAAAACAAAAAGTGTGCTTGAATCTGTAGCATGAATTTTACTCACTGAATTCCTAATAGATATCCTGGAACAATATCCTGCTATTTATTCTCTTCTTGTAGATTTGGTAACGTCACTTCTGCAATATAGCATTTCTAAGAACGCAAAAAATTGGTTGATCTTTAGTATTAATCCCTGAAATGAGAAGATGGGAACTTCCAGATGTCAGCCCAATATATGTCTGGAAAATAATGTGCCTCGTGTGGCCCATAATTAACCCCGTTTTACAAGATGTGCCTCCGTAACTTAGCAGAACCTTCTCTGAATAAGAATAAAAGACATTACATTTAACTTAAGACACAAACTAATAACTCTGAAATAAAACCAAAGATTGGAGCCATCAATATCATCCTCTATATTGATATTTCACTTCACAGTCAAAGGATTTTTTAATTCTATTTGCGGACATTTTCTGGAGAGGAAGGAGAAAGAGGAAAAAAGCAGAGGAGGGGTAGTAGGTTTTTACTTTCACTATGAGCTTTGGCATGGAGAACATTGAGTTAAGATGTCTTATTTTTTTAATTCATAAGCATAATTGACAAAGTAGTTATAACAGGATAGAGTTGTTTAATCAAAACTGTAACAGTTTCTAAGCAATGTATGATTCCACTAAAACAAAATGTATAGGCTTCCTCAGGAAATTACATGACAAAGTTCTCTAGTGCAAGTTGCCATGAGATCAGAGAATTCCTCAGGTTGGAAGGAACCTCAGGTTGCCTCTAGACAAACCTGCCCAAGGCAGGGTCAGCCATGCAGCCAGACCAGAACAGTCAGGGTTGTGACCAACTGAATCTTGAAAACCTGCAAGGACAGAGACCACACAGCCCCTCTGGGCTCTTTCTTCACTGCCTGACTGCCTTTATGCAGAAGTGGTTTCTTCAAGTGTACAGTTTGCTTCTCTCTTGTTTCAAAACATATCTCTTGGGTCTCTTCTCACCATGTACAGCAGAGCATAATAATAGGCTGGCAGCACTTTCTCAGAAACTTTCCTACAGGCACTGGGAGGCTGCTGCTAGGGTACCCTTTAAGCTGTGTCCACCTCAGGCTGAACACCCACTATTTATTTGCAGCAGATCCATGATAAGTAACACAAATCATCACAAATCCTTCTGCACTCAGGCAACACAACTTCAGATGACATTACCCCAAGGAGCATCAGTCAAAGAAAAGGTTGACAAGTGACATGGAAGCTCCAATCTGTCTGCTTCCATCAGATGGACTGCATGAACAAAAAAGAAATTACTCTAATTCCTACTTTCATTGCAGCCTCCAGCAGCACCTCAGTGTGCTGCGAGAAGCAATGAATTTTTTGTGTTGTATTAAAACCTGCTGCAACTATGAGGTATTATTATAAGAGTAGCAAGTTGACTGCACAACAGAAGCTGTTGGGTATCAGACTGCATTACAGCCTCCCAAAGCCAAGAACATGCACCGAGTAAGAGAAAAGGTAACACACAGAGTCTGCTACAAATCAGAGAGGTACATGCAAAAATGATTTTACTATGAGTGTAGTCTGATGTGCCATTTCATACCTTTCTTATGACCTCTAGAGAGAATTCAGAGGTCTAATAATATGAATGCTTTTTGGGAGGATATGGGGAATGTAATGATGAGTTTTCTAATGAGTACATTCTTTTTCTAGCCCATTGTACAGTATCCTAGTATATATTATAATGGAAATGGTATATGCTTTTTGGCTTCCTCCACCAGCCACTCTTAGGTAATCATCTGCATGGTAAACCAGACACAGATGGCTTCTGCATGGAGGCAGATGAGGAATGAACTTTCATCCCATTTCACCACCTGGCCTTAAATCCTAAACTTGGGAAGGATAAGTTCATAGCACTCAGCAGAAACTAACTGCCTGAGTTTCCATCCTGGATTTTGGTCAGGGGCTTAGGTCTGCTCTGAGCACCAGAGTTCAAGGCACTCTCCATAGCACTAAGCTTTATTCTCATACCTACGTGAGCTGCACACAGTTTAATTAAGTCACAGTTTAATTGGTGCTCTAGGCAATAATGTTACATGAAGCCATAGCACAACTTATATCTGAAGCAACACAGTAAGCTGAAGATGAATGTGGAAACACAGGATGCAAAGTTTATAGCAATGTCATAAATTGTCTAGTAAGATTAACTCTACATTTATAGCCTGTCAGCATTCCACTGGTCGCTTAACAAGGAAGGACAATTTAGGAATGCTGTTGGCATTGGTAATACTGGACACATATTTTATGGGAGCTAAGAAATAAAGTTACTCTACAGCAATGCTTCAAGAGAACATAATCAACAAATAGGGTGGTAGGAGCATGAGATTTTGGTGAAATACAACATTTAACACTCTTTTGCTATTCTGAGCACTCCTAAGGAAAACAAAACTTCACCAAGAAAGCAATTAAAGGTTCAAGCCAAATCCTCTGTGGGCATAAATCAGTTGCACTGTTTTATACAAGGTGAAGAGCTGGTCCTGAAATGAATTCACCCTGCTGCTGTGTTATCAAAGAGCTTCTATTCACCCCTCTTGCTCACCAGTGCTTGAAAGGAAGCATCCCATGAAGTATATGCCAGAATCCACATGATATAGCTCACTGCATTTCCTCATCCTATCCCCTCTGCTGATGACCTCTGGACCCTTTCTTTCAAATCGTCTGTGTTCTGATACCCCCACTGCACAAACATGGTTACCTATTTCCTACAGAAATAAACTTTGCTCAGTAACCATGGACATAGTTTGTCCAGTCAGGAAAACACACAAAACAACTGTCCATTGTGAAAAAAATAAAAACGCTCCTGTTCCCATTCAGTGACCCCATCCCCACTGACACCAGAGTGGCAATTTTTCTTATCTGAGGAAACATGACCACATGGGAGAAGATTACACGCTGGAATATTGCAGTCACATTGAGCAATACCTTTCTTTTTCCTCCTCTCTAATCACAGTACTGAAGGATAGATCTGACAGGATTTTATTGACACAGACTTTTTATAGATCCAGTTAAAAGGTCCCCAGACACTCATTCAACTTCCTGTACATATAGTACAAAAGCACTGCAGAATCATTGTTAATGCAAATATATTTTACTGTGAATAGGCAGGGAAGGAGAGGGGAATTCCAAAATACTTTAACAGACAGGACTTAAGTACGGCACACTACCTGTGTTAGTTTGCCATAACCAAACAGAAATACTTTCTCTTATCATTAAGGGAATTGTAAGACATGGGCTCAGTTCTTAGTCTGCACCTATCTGATTGAACTTTGGCATATGTCTCCCTCACCTCATTTCCCTATCTCAACAATAAAGACTGGTTCCTTCACTTCATCTATCTTGTCAAATTAGACATGTACATGAACCCTTTCACCCTACCTAATGTGGTTGGAATAATATAAGAGAGCCCTAAAAGCCCCATATCGAGCCACAAAATATCCCTGCAGTGAAACACAGAAGCCACTAAGCTACTTACAGAAGTAACACACTGCATCACGTAACAGCCTGATTCAGTTGAGCCTCCAGAAATACATAGACTAATTACAACTTTAATTTTATGTACTTTGAGATCCTTGGCTTCAGCCAACTATCACAGTAATAGCACCAACACTAGTTAAAACCAGAAAATAATTGCGTCCTCAGCCTCTCAGTTTCACACTTTTATCCATTTTTGAAGCTGACTTTTTCCATGCTTTAAGGTAAAAACAGAACACAACACCAGTGCATCTTGCTAAAATGTGAGCAAATTCCCAACAGCTTTTGTGCTATGGAACAGTGGGAAACAAATATATGCACACACTTTTCCCATTGTAATGAAACTCTAACCATACTTGTTTTTGAATAGGGCAACAGCAAAAACAGCTGAAGTTTGAAATGTGACACTCAGCACACACATTGTCCTTAATAAGAAGTACATGGTGTGCTGTGTCTGAGGAAGACACAGGGTTTGATTTTTTTCTTCAGTACTAATTGACTGAAAAAAAAAAAATCCTTTCCAATTTTAACAGAGCCTAATAAAGCTGCGCCTTTTTGACATCACAACAGTTACCTTTGCCCAGATTGACAAGCTTATGGGCTGCTGAAAAGATTTGTGTGAGGGAAATGTTCATGCACAGATAACATCATACTGTCTGATTCATAAAGTGATAGAAACCTGAGTAAAATGACCTAAAAGTGGTCACTGATCCATAACAGACCAAAGATTGGCTCTGGCAGCTCAGACTTAACTTAGTCTAAATCTCAGACAATGTCTGAGCACTCATTTCTTCTGGAAAAACTTGTGATCATCTGTGTACTTCAGTATGCCCTGAATTGTCTTTGCACTGAGCAAGAGGCCTTCCTTCCCATTTTCCCGTCATAAAAGATTTTGAAATTATGTTTCTGGATGTCCCATTTCCTTTGTAAGTAAATTTAAGGTCCCTTTCCTACTATTCCATGTGGAGTAAGAAATGTTTTTAGCTGGATACTGCTGCTATCACCTTCACCTACCTACAGAGTGCGACTCTCCTGCAAGACAGATAACAGTTCCACAGTATTCTTCCACCTTTACCCTATTTATGGCCATATTTATGGCTTCATCTCTGTGATCACTGTCAGGTCACATCTGTAGTGTACAAAGTCTGATGATACTCACTGTAAGAGTGGTCCCAGAAGAGTCTCCTTAGTCTTTGCATCAAGGATTTGAAAGAGAGAAGCATGACTATATTTACATTTACATACAGTATATGCCCATGGACCATCAGGACACCAAGCTATTATTAGATCAAACCACAGGCACTGATGATTAAATGCAAGACAGTATGCCAAAACAATGTTATGGCTTAAAGGATTTGGAACCTGGTCACGTGTAATCCAGGAACAGTCATATAAATCTCTCAATTTATGGGCACCTGAAGGAAGCAGGATAGCATGGCAGATATTCAGACATAGTTTTCAGACAAGAAGAGGATAAATGTCCAGGACATGGAGGACCACAGGTCCTGACATCTCTGTATCCCTAGAGAGATCAAGTGCAACTCATTTAAAAAGGCTGACAAGAAAATTCATTACAATATAAATGCGTCAGAGCAATCAGTCCAGGTAGAAACAAGAAAGGGGACATATTTCCAGGATTGTGAGTGTGTATATCACTCTTATTTAATGTTGTCTTTTAGTCATGGAAGATACTCAAGCCTACTGATGCTCCATAAATAGTTGTGACTTCCCCTGCCACCCTGCAACCAGTCTAACAACACTTTACAAACTCCCTGTTTCACCTGCTCCATGAAGCACCGCAGTGAAACCTCAACAGAACGTGATCTTTACTCACGGATCTCAGTGGGTTAAGTATTAAGTTTAGCAGTTTCAAAACATTACTAATATTCATAATTCAACATTGCAAGAAGCCAAACACAGATTCTATCCAGAAAAACAGACACCTCGTGTGCTGCTCTAGCTTTCCAGCTCAAATAATTGTCTTGTGTCTGCCAGCACAGGACACATGAGTAAGACATTGGCACTGAAGCAAATACTGCAAGATCAGTTATCAGGGTTTGCAAGCTTCTTTCAGCAACAGGAAAGGCAACCTTTAATTTCTGTCTGTGCAGGATTTCTGCTGAAATAAGTCTCTTTAACTTCATGCAGAACAGAGACCTTTTCAGCCTTACACAAGAGGTAACATACAGCATTATAGCAGTGCTGTCTGGATATAATCAAATAAACATAGGGGTAAGCACCCACTGCCTTTGTCTTTCACTTCTTCATTTCCCATCCTCTAGTCACTGACAACTTTAGCTGATCATAGCTACACTTTCTGCTCCCTTTTGATTACCTTTGAAACTGATTCTAAGAAGGTCATGTCTAACACCATCGTTTGGTCTACACCAAATTCCTAGCATCTCCTTGCAGCCCTCCATCTTAGATGTGTGGCATTGCTGTGATTCTGGGATAACAGTCCAAATCCTGATTCTTATGTTGAAGTTTTCCAAATTAAGAGAAAAATATCATTCTCATCTGTAGATCTTCCTAAATCCTAAATATACCTGTGAGGACTGTGCGTCAGAAAACGATCAGGACTTGAATCTCTGAGATATGCTAGGATAACTATGTTCTTCATCTGCTGAAACATGTCATTATAAGGCATCCACTACAGCACAGACTTTGGCTGGTCTACAGGTTTAAAGGCAATCAGTGATGCCAGGGATGCTGGCAGGAAGTGTCACAAGGCTGTGCCAGAGAAGACAGAAAAAACACCTTACTGAGATCACAGAGGTGATCTTTGATGTCTACCATTCTCAGTCTTCAGCCAATAGCAGGTAGGTGACAACACATAACAAAAATCCTGGGGATGCAATCCTGCAACTGCCAGCAAAATGCACACTCTACCATGATTCATGTGCCATTCACATCTTTTAGTATTCTCAGTAATTATCCCAGCTTTGAAACACAGAAGCAAAGCTGAATTTTCTTTATGGCTTCCTTATTCATCTTCACCTGACGTGATTAAAAATCCAGAGTATAATAGAGCCATACCTATATTTTTAACAACCATTGCAGAAAAATTCATTTTCTGCAAACCTGTAGAAACATGTAGGTGTTACAGAAATGGTTAGAATTATCTTAATTCTCAGGTCTACTCCTGTTGATGATGGTCCTGTTCCCTCCTCAACAGATTGAAAGCAGGGAAATCTCAATCCTAATGTACTGCAAAATCTGCAGAAGGTATTAGCCTGTTCTCTTTATGGTTTACCTCTTTTGGTGTCCTTGGACACAAAAAATTTGACTGCAGAAGCAATCATTCACACTAATTAACCCCAAACTCACAAAGCAAAAGAACAGATTCAGACATGTCTCAGTACCAAGCTCTTGCAGCAGTACCAAGCCTCTTCTGTTTGGGAGCTGGACCCATAGAATCATATGGGCTTTGCAAGTCAGTATGGCATAGTGTCTTTTGTTTAAAACATACACACTCCCTCTTTGTTGAAAGAGAGCATTTTGATGAGGTTATATTGATAATTCTGAATTGAAGGTCCTTAGAAAGATATTAAACTCTCTTTAAATTGTGGTGCTGCTTCTTGAAGTTAGTAGGGGATGAGGGTGCTCACCATTTTGCAGATCTCCCGTTACTGTACAGACACAACTGAAGAACAAAAGGGTGCTCACTAAATGGTTGTAAAACTTCATTGTGCCTTTACAGAGTTTTAGAATAGTTTTCAGAAAGGGGGATTGAGGGGAAAGTTGTTAGGTTTTGGATGGAAAATCATATTTCAGAACAATGCTAATCAAACTACTAATGACTATCCCATGGAAAGCATGGCCAGCATTGTTCTTTGCAAAATATGTACCAGCATTGTTCAGAGGCACTAAACAAGGATTCTTTTGGCTATAGTTGACAGTGCAACATGTCATTGTAACACCATTCTGACCAAGAAGGCCTAATGCTTTGGATGTTTACCTGAACGTTATTTATATCTCTTCGCTAGAAACTAAGTTATCAGCAAGGCTGCTTTTTGTCAGTCTGTCTAACTTCAAGGCAAATATACTAGACTGCAAGAACAACCTTTCAGTACCAGCTAAGTGAGCAACAAGTCATCTCTAAGTATAATAACTATAAGCTTTAAGCATAATAATATAATAAGACATTTCTAAACATCCAAAAGATTGTGTTTCATGAATAAGCTGATTTAAATGCTATTTAAACAAACTTATCCACCACTAATGCCAATGTTGACATTGCCCTGGATTTATAATGCATTTTCAGAGGTCATTAACATTGTCATCATCAAATATTCAGCATTTCTTCTTTGAAAAGAGAGGATTTTTGTTTTCTTATATTTGATCTGATAGTATCAAAGAAACATTTCAATTTTTTTTCTGCAAACACTTTTGACTGTGTTCTAATTCAAGACAAAAGTAAACTACATATATTCTGAAACCTCAAACATTCCACCAGGCAGAAGGTCAGGGTTTTAAGCAATCTTCATCTTCTGTAAAGACAAACCATTTTGAATGTTTCTAGGAAGATTTCTAAATCTAAGTTAGCTTGTGCTACTGGGACACTTGGTGCTATGGAAATGAAACATCAAATACAAAACACTCAGGCAATTTTCCACATGCACCCTTTTCTTCCCTTCAAGATATGGAAAATAATTCTGCTCTCTCCACCACATTGACACCATACCTTCATTCTGGGGCCTATTCAGCTCACAGTTATCATAGCTGAGCATCAGAGCAGTTGTTGGGCCTCCTTTATTCACTCCAGGTACAAAGGAAGAAAACATTATTTCTCCTATTGGAAGCCCATCTTAATGTCCCTAATGAACACCATCTAAGACACCTGGGAGGATCCCAGGAATGCCGGAGACAAATGTGCAGAAGGCCTGGAGTAGATTGTAATGGTTGCTGTTTTGGCAGGTCTAAGTATAGATGGTGGCACCAGGTTCCTGTAGCCTCAAATTGGACTTATCCTGAACACAGACCTCTTTATGAAGAAAATATGGTTTATTTTCATACCAGTTCTCACTCCTTAATCTAAGTAATTTCTCCTCTCTGAGAAGGGTGTTTCCATCTGGAGTCCTCTGACAGGTCACAAGGTAGCAAGGAAACACATTCATTTTAACACTGAAATTCTGTGATAAACCAAACCACTGATGAGAGCTATAACTGAGTGGGGCTTCCCAGGCATAATTGCTCTTGGTACTGTGGGTAGTGGCACTCACATCTACCTCTATTCTGATCCTTACTGGGTTTACAAGTAATCTTACTACAGTGACAATAACATCTACAGAACCAGATTAGATGTATATCAAATATTTACTTAAAAATTATTCTAAAACACATTAAAGGTGAGACGCACACAAAGGTGATAAAATCTGAATAGGACATCCTAAAAAGACTTCAATAACTAATGAAAAAAAATTCAGTACTCTAAGGAAAGTAGAGTTAAATTTTGAAAATACTTTTCCCTGTGTTTTCAGATTGTTTAAAAATCAAATTTTAAAAATTCCTGATACTTTGAATAGTTTAAACCAAAAAACATCATGGACATCCAAGACTCATGGACATCACCAACTGAAGAATGGATTCACTTTCTGGTGTTTTCCTTGGATCTAGGATGAAGTCAAGAAAGCTCAACAGCTTTGCTCAGGAAGAGAAAGGTCTGTGGGATTTAAAGTCAAATGCATTAGACATTCAATAAAGAGCTGTAACTGAGATGCCCACTTGACCACAGACTTTTGGCTCACTCAATAGATGCTGGAAAAGGTATTAAAGAACTTGCAGACTCCTGCAAAAATTCTTCTTTGGAAGGCAAATATCTCAGCCTGGCACAAGCTTAGAAAAATAACTAGGCCAGTACAAAAGCATGTTTACTGTATTATATTTCCCTTTTAAACATGAGCCATGTTTCTTTTATTAAAGTAACAGTATGTATGTGCTTTATCTAGGTTAAGTTATCATTTAATCAACAAACAAGTATTGTACAACCCATCCGCCCAACTTTGGAAATATCCCAAGTTCAAGAAAATAACAGCAGTAAAGAAACATCTCAGCTTCACTATTTTTTCTGAAGTACATATTTTGTGCAATTCATATGCTTTGCCCATGCCACCCTTGTGAACAGTCAGGGCGGCTACAAGAATCACTGAACCTGTCTCACACTTGCCTTTATCCACTTGGCTGTCTCACAGGCAACTCAAGGGTTGGCACACCAAGCATACTCATGAGTGTCTAATAAGCTCAAAAGGGCATACTTATTTATGAAGTTGCTATTCTGGCTTTCAGTACAGCAGGTAAGTCAGGTTTTGATAGGACATAGCACAAAAATATACATGTTATGTGGTATAAGAAGCAGTCATTTATGAAGAGGTCATTAATACCACTAAGCTTGCTTTATTGAGAAAGGTAACACAAGACAAGAAGAGAGTACATTTTGCTAAAACAAAAAGATAATGCAAAGCTTGAAGTAAAGCTCTAATCTAAAATGCAGAAGTTGGTGTCTAAATAGTGTTATGTACATCCTATTCTATGTTACACTAACTGGAATTTTCTTTATTCAGAGGATTCTTGCTTAATTACATGAATACAGGTCTACTTGGTATTAATCAGGGATGATCACACTGAAGTCAGAGGATCTCCACTGAGGCAATGGAGTTACACCAGTTGAATTGTGGTGTAAACCAGACACTGACAACAGGGTCAAGCCTCATGTTCGAATCAGTCCACCACAAAAAGCCTTGTGTGTAATAGCCAAGGGTATAGCACATTGAAAATGCATTCCAAGAAAAAAATGTCATGATTCATTTTGTAGCTATCGAAAATTCCTTCCTCTCCTCTGCCATGTGTAAGTCATTGCTGGTAGAGCCTCTCTGTTCAGGCCAAGAAGGCTGGCATAAGGAAAGGGTGACTCCTTTCCTTAACATGAGATCCCATTAATATTACTGATAGACTATTCTTTAAAGAGATTCATCTGTTTCTTATTTGGCATATTCAGAATAGTAGCCTGTTACATTTTTACAGAACCTGTGTGAACTGAGAAAAGCAAAACCTCATGTAACAAAACAAAAAGAGAATACTTATTAAACAATCCCATTAATGCTGTACAACTTCAACATCCATCTCCAAAATAGCTTCAGCCTGTTCCATTCACAGCTGTCAAAATTCTTCACTTCAGGGGAAAGGGGATAGAAAGATACTTATTTCCCTTCAGTTGTACAAAATCTGCACAGAAGTAACATCCCCTAAGTATGTAATAAATCTTCTCTTCTTGTGACTCATGAAATTCTGCTCTTCATAGCTGCATTACAAACAACAGGTTTCTTCACTCAAACTCCTAAGCTGCCCTGCAAGAATTTAAGCTGAAGGCAGGAGCTGAAGCATGAGGAAGTCAGGTTAGGACCAGTCTATAGTACTAGTAAGTATCTTTGTTTGGATAACAACAGAGCTGAGTGTGGAAGTATAGAAGACACACTGCCAAAGGTGCGACACAAAAAATTGTGTCGCAACATAAAGACTAGGTCTTTCTGCAAGTATTAAGTGTGTGATTTCCTAACAGAAGGGTCTTGTATTCAGCTTGTACTATATATATAAGATTTCTCAAATATATGAAACAGTCAGGAGCATAAATTCTTAGTGAATGTAGCCAATATAAAGTTATTTAGAATCCAGTGCCTCTGTTTTACCTTAATAAAGAATTAAACTTAATTATTTACTCGATTTATCAGCACTGCCCCTTCTTCTGGCTGGTACTTAAATCAACACTGCAAAATGTTACATGCCTTCTGGATTAATAAAGTCATTTAATTGTATTCTACAATACAATTAGATGATCTTTAAGGTCCCTTCCAAATCAACCCACCAGATGATTCTGTTTCAATTTTTAGGATGCATATTGACAACATTCACACATAAGTATTTATACAATATTTAATATACTATTTAAGTAAAGCAATGACAAGATGAGGTTGTAACAAACCAAACCTACTTCTGAACCAACAGTAAGAATACAAGATATATATAATCAGAATAAAAGTTTAGTATAAGACTACATTTATGACCAGTTATTTGATGTTTAGAGGCAAAATTATTTTCAACAAGATTTCTATGACACCTATTACTCATTTTATGTAGCTGTAGATTCAGGACACTGCCAGGAGTCAGCCAAGTACACAATGCAGTGAAATGTCACTACCATTAGCCTTCAAACAATTGCCTTTTAAAAATTGCCATGTAACTGCACAAGAAGTATTCTTCTTTTTATAGAGAAGTACTTATTCCATAGTCACAAAAAATCATAGTAAAACTGATGTCAGATAGTAGCTGCTGAAATTTTCCTGAGTCTGCAGATGCTCCAAACACACAATCAGAAAAATCAAATGATCATCAGGATGCAGAAACAAGAATTGCCATTGAAACAAATTTTAGCAGCAGTTGAAATGCTTCCTTTTCAGTTTCAAAATGAAAGGGTAGTTAGTCATTTTCACTGTGCTCAAGAGGTGCAGGAAGACAAAATCGCCTGTGCCCTCAAACATAAGCTGCTTGTGCCAGACAGAAAGCGGAGCACAGATCTGCCCCCCGTCACAAGCCTCCTCTTCTGCCTCAACTCCAAGTGCAAAGGTCAGCACCACAAGCCCCTGTTGCTTCCTACTGCACTGCCAAAATATCTCCATTGATCTTCTACAATGCACTGGTGCTCAGTCAGTCCAAAAATAACATGGGTGTTATGCTTCAAAATTGGGATTTGAGACAATGCAAAATGAACTGGTTAGCAAAAGAGTGCTCCTGATTAGCACAGACAGCAAGGGATGAAATTCAGAATGCTGTGTTACAATGAAAGCTAGTATAGCAGTAGGCTATTTAATTTTGGTAATGTATTTGGCTAATGGGCTATTCCACTAGCTGTTCTTTGTGCATTGCCAGTTTGCAATATGGCTGGAAGGAGGACCTGGCACAGAAAATAGAAAAGGTTTATGAGGCTGGAAGGCTAATGGAATGCATCTTTCAAAACTATTGCTTGAAAAAAGATTCATCATGAAGCACCATTCCTCTCTGGGACTACAGAGAAGTGCTAATGCTTTGCAGAGACCACTGTTAATTCTTCCAGCTCAGAAAAGTGCTCCTCATAATATATGCTTCTCAGGATATACAAACACACTGCAATGGACACCATGCAGATTCCTTCAGCTGTCTAGCAGTGAAGACATCTTGATCCCATAGGCAATGTCAATCAGTCTCCAGATGGGCCCTAGACTATATGTTATAATTTCAAAGGAAAGTAAAGGAAAGAGGAAAGGAAGTGGAAGGAAAAGGGAAGAGTAAAGAGAGACATGAGGATGCAAATATATCTACAAGTGTATCCTTGACACCTTCAGAGCTTCAGAATGTGTTGTGCTGGAACTTACTGTGACTGAACAATGCACTGGAAGTCCCAGTGAAGCCAGGAATCCTTACATAAAGGCCTTCACCATTTTTGATGGAAAACTTGTGATATGTTATTACATAAAGTCATATCTGCGTTAGGAATTCTCAGTTCTTTCTCATCTAAGCCTGAAACAAAAGAGTAGAGCTATTTTCAAGCCTGAGAAACTATAAACCTGTACTTTCCAATACCTTCTTTCAATTGAAGTGTGTTGCATCCCTGAGAACACAAGATAGAACATCTTCCATGAGGAGTCCTTTCCTTCTGGAGGACAATGGAGCCTCACGAGGATATACTGCTAGAAAAGGCTGTGCCTGCTGTATGTGGACACAATGGTGGTATTTCTACACGATGTGGATAGGGAGGGCTCCCCATGAACCGTGTTCAGGGTGCCATGCGGGAAAGTGGCTCCCTGCAGCAAGAGCACTGGTAGCAGTGGAGGGCTCCCCAGGGGTCTGGCAGGGCACAGACCCACCATCCCAGCCAGGAGTGGGCAACTGGGGGCAGTGGTGCAGCCCTCGGCACTGGCACCTCCCTGAGAATGGGCACGGGCCAAGGCCAAGCCAGTCTGAGGGTCTGCAGGTGAAGCTGGAGCCCCATCCTGCTGTAACATTGCTGGGCAGGGGCTGATGGGGACACTGAGACCTGCTGTGCCCTCCTGGGACCTCTAAAGCTGCCCTTGTTGATGGTGCCAGTGGAAGTATAGCTGAGTAAACTATGCCATATCATCAATAAAATACTTGAAAATATTGACAAAGACCAAGACTATGAGCTATTAAATTTGTTATAAATGCCAGTACTTTGTTCACAGATTAGGTGTCACCCATTTACTAACTGGTACACATGATACTGTAGTGCTCGGTTTGAGGAGGGAAGGCAAGAGTCTGACAAGTGGAAGGGTTTTGTGGTTCCAGCCGGGAAGAAACCCCTTTGATTTATTTGATAACTTTCTTATTCAACACCTATGAACCAACTCCTCTTTTCAGAGCTCTGAACAGTTCAACTTGGATCTCTCCTCTCATGCAGGAAACAAACAAAAGCACTTTTGCAACATTTGTACAGCCCTTACCCAGCCATTCCACCACTGGGGTCTCCTCCAGCTGCAGAACAGCTGCTCTGACTGCAGGGCAATTGGTACCTTAGTTTCTCCCCAGCAGAACTGATGGTCCATTCAGCCAGATCATCAAGGAAATTATTTCTAAGGTAATGCAAGTATATACTAATATTGCCATCAAAGCTGGAAAAAAAATGCAGGTGTAAGAGATATCCAGACTTCTTACAGCAAAGTTCATTTATAAACCTTCACCAAAAGCATGAGACTTTGTCCCATCAACATAACCGTGGTCATTAATTATAGGAAGATAATTCCTCTTGACAGATGTAATGGAAAAAAGCACTCAGTGTGTTAATGAAATTAATTTCTAGCATACATGTAACTGTTATCTACTTGGTTACAAATTGTGAGACTATGTATGTGAAACACAGAAACAGAAAACACAGAATTATTACAATCTCAAGTACTTGTAGAGAAAGAAAAATCCCTGATGAGACCATCACAACACTTTCACTGTTGTCTTATTACACCAGTGGATAAATATAGTTGCCCCAAATCTATGTCTCGTTCTAATGCATCAATGAGGTAACTAAGACAATCATACCTTAGACTTCTACAGTCTATTGGAAGCCTGGGTTTAGAGTTGGGAACAGGGACAGGCCTTTCCTACAGGAGACATGGTCACAAATGACAATTCATGAAAACTGAAATTAATTCCAGAACAGCTTCCTGTCCTCAAAAAAATGGGGAAAAAAACAGGTTTTGAAATTCTAGAAATATGCCATTTCAACATTTTTAAAACAAAAAGTCTTGGCTTTGTGGTTAAAAGCATCTCCTCCTGTCGAAACTTAATTTAGTTTATATTAAAAGGTTAAAAAAGAAAAAAAGAGGTCAGCATTAAAATGAAATACATTTGTTTGTTTCTTAAGTCACTCATATATTCACTGCGTCCCTTGCCAGGCCTAAAATTTCAAAATCAACACAATCCTTGTGGGACAAGAAAGCTATTTTCTCTATATCCACACAGCAAAGAGAACATTAGCAGTTCAAACTCTTCCCAGTTTCCTTGTAGCATGGCTAAAACATGACTTGTGAGAATCCCCTTGATGAATGGAAACACAGGCTAGTTATTCAACCTTTCAAATGTTTAGAGACTTCTTAACTTTATTTATATTATTACGCTTTTTAGAAGAGAGCTACACAGCCAGACTTTAGGGAACTAAAAGGGAGGCGTTCCTTCTACCAAAACAGCCCGAATTTTTCTTGTAGGTTCATGAAATCAAAGTGTTAAACATGCACACCTATATTTCACGATGGCCATTGTATGGCAAATAGATTAGTGACTGTTCCTGCTGAAACTATTACAGCAAACTATGTTGTGGAGTTTTTTAAAGGACAATATATTTGAATAGCCTAAGAGCAACCAGAGGCCACTCTTTTTTTTCAGCATTCATCTTTTCCAATCATCTTTTCAGACAAGCAGAAAATACAGTAGCATGAGAAAGTTGAACTTATATGAATCACTGCAGGTTATAAATTTATGAAACTTAAGACCAGGAAATACTGTTTGATAAAGCAATCTGAATGCCTCCTTATGACAAACCATCAGATTTCCTCTGGATTCTCTCATACTGCACTCCCATCGCTGTATCTGACTGCACACTATTTGGCTAAAGCATGTCTCCCAGACAGCCCTCCAGCTGAGGGACGGCTGAGATATTTATTGAGGCACAACATATCTATGCAGAAGAAATTAGCCACTAAAAAAGTTTAAATGTACATAGAAACAAGCCACTGACTACAATACAAAACATTAAAAAGCTCCCTCTGAAATGATGCGTATCCATTCCGGACAAAAATATAATCAATTTTCCCTACAACAGTTGAAAAGCTGTACCATAATGTTTTTTCAGATGTTCTAGGATCAGTTAGGACACCCTAGCTGCCAAATCTACTCAACACTGAAGGACTATTTCTTCTCGTGTCCAGTGGTTCATTCAGGTACAGCTTCACCAAGCTTTCAACTGTCCCACTAAATTTAAGTTTCTGCAGTGCCCAATGATCCAAAACACTTGAAATATGGAGGGGGGGCAGGGGGGAGTGGTTTAGCTGTTCTCAGCTGGAGGAATTCTATAGGAAAAAAAGTCTTATTTTAAGCAGCGTGCTAGATCAACTTACACAGAGAAGAAAATTAAAGTTTAGCTAAGAAATGGCCTCCAATAATGAGAAGCATTCTAGAGTTTCCTCCATGGATTGTCTTTTATTCCAGTGAGTGAAGCTAGATTATTGATTTCAGATTTTACTGAAATAGATCAGGTAGGAAAGCAGCAGCACATGCCTATACACTCCATCATGAACCAAAATACATTGAGCTCTTTGGGGAGGAGGAAGGGTCTCTTTTTTAGAATATTTCCAATATTGTAAAATAATGCCTGTAATATGATTTCTAATGACAGAAGCATGTAGAAACATTATAGTCTGTAATTTTTTTAATATTTTGGCATAATATATCCCAAATCAGGAGATTAATTCAGATTGCTGCTATGGTTATCACTACTTTTAAGGAGTAGAAAGGACCACATAGAATTTTTCATAGACTTTTTCATATTCTCTTCTCTGTAGTACAACCATATAATTTCACCCAGCTGTGTCTCTATTGTTTGCTGAGCATACCATCCTCTCTTAGTCTGCAGACTTCAAGAAATGGGAAGCTCACTGTTCCTCTTCATAATTTGTTCCAGTGGCTAATAACATCTCTGTTAGCCATTGAGGAGTGTAACACTAATCTAGGTGGCAAACAAAAACTACTGGGAATAGCACTACCTGTTTAAACAAAGATATTTGAAATCATTAATAATCTCACCAGATCTGTTCATCATAAAACCAACAAGGCTTTAAGATTTATTTTTTAAGCAACCACTACTTTTGTGAACTTTTTGCATTTCTTTCTCATCACTTGTATTTCTAGAAGCTTATAAAATTTGAAGGCAAGCCTATATTCTGGTTTCCATCTCCATAGGCCACGACACTTCCAAACAATGACTGATACTTTCTTCTGCAGCTTTCTGTGATTTCCACGCAGTTCTTTTTCAGGACAGAATGGAAGCCTTCTTCTCGCAATGAAATTACTCCCATACAGACTCATAGCTGAAAATTCACGAGAACTCCTGCACATGCACAAAAAAGGTATAAGAAATGTGAATACTCTTTGGGATGCCACAGAACACATTTCCAGATAAAATAATAGTCTGCATTTTTGCAGATCTTTCCATTTTCAAAGCACTGGACATGCATTCATCATCAGATATTAAATACTATAAATGTTATTTTACTAAGGTTGTGCTTGATCATCACTGTCAGATTTAGCTGCTGCCTCTCAAGGGTTGACAAAAACTATTACATATCACCTACAGACTTAGACTCTGCAGTGCAACTCTGAAAAGTACATTGCCAGCAGCATTCTTGGAAATCTCACTCACTGGCAAAGGGTTAGGATATGGAAAGAGTGTGTCACACAAAGGCTGACTGCTACCATATATTAAAACCAGGTGGTCTTAATGGGTGGGCTACAACCCCCTTATCTGCCCTCCTTCTGTAAATCTGTACTTACTTTGAAGCTTTACCCTTACAACTTTTGAGTCCTTTATTAGAAGCTGAAGCTCAGCAGCAGAGAGGATTAGCCTTTATTGTCTCACTCATGGCCAGACCTGTCTCAAGGTCCTTTTCTTCTGTAAGAGGTGGGCACTGACAGCAGCAGCCCTGTGGAGGATAGTTCCCAGAATACATCCATACACGGCAATGGATCACGGTGCAGTGACTCCTGAGAAAACCTGACAGCTAAGATAGTCCTGCATCACTATGCAGAGAAGCTGCTAAGGTCCCAAAAGAGTCTCAGCTATGTTTTTATGGCCCTGCACCCAACGCGTCAGCTCTAGCTCTAGTTCAGAGTCACCATGATACAACTCTACCAATTCAATGTCCACATCACCATGACTACAGCAACTCCACGACAGTGACCCATGGGCAGGCACTGCCCACTGCAGTGGACTGGTACAGCAGTCAGCACTTCAGAAATGAAGGTACAATAAAGCTGTAAAGAAACCAAGAATGTACTTCAAAGTTTTCCGTTTAGCATGCGTTACACTGACTGGCAGGGAAGCCTAGGTTTGACTGATCTGACCAAACTACACAATTCAAGCATCTTCTCCCTAATTTTAGGCCAAAGAAAATTGCAGCAATGCAGAAGCAGCTGATAAATCAAAAGCAGAAAAATAGAAATTAAAGCTCAGTTCTGGCCTTTCATCTTTATTACCCTGCTTTATGTGCATATGGTAGGTGTCCAATTCTTTCCAAGTCTGTATGATATTCCCTTGTGCTTCAGGAGCAGTAGGGCTGTAGTTGTCTATAAAAAGGCAACCTAACAGTTTCCTGTGACTAAGAGTTGAATGTGTTATTTGCTACCAGCTGGTTCACGGGTAGCTTGAGCCCAGGTCTTGGTTTTAAGTGATCAAACTGACTTTAAATCACTCACTCTTGGGGTGAATTTACATATAGAGAGAATTCTATTGCAACATTTTATTTCTGAATTATGCCATAAGACTTTTATTTCTAAAACAATATTAAAACCAGAACCTATAATACACCAAATGCAGACTGCATTTTTTGGAAAGCCGATACCAAACGTAACAGTAAATGAACCCATCTCAAAGGTTAAAGTTGCTTTCATACAAAACATTTTCTGCCAGGAAACAGAAGTGGAATGTTGAACTAAGCATTTAACTTGAAAGAACTGAGCAGAGACTCTAATGGTGGCATTATCCTTCAAAAGAAAAAGGAAAAAAAAAAGGCAAAAGGTTTTTATGAGCATATATAGCTCTAGTTTCATAAAAAGGGCATTATGGTGATGAGGCAAAATGAATCCCATTATTTTCAACCTTCTAACAGCTCCTTCCCTGTCCATTAACCATTCTAGGGTGAGCTTTTACAGTATGGTTACATTCATCTAACAGTTCTGCTCCCTTCACTCCTCCCTGCATCCTTTCTTGACATGCAGGCCCATCCCTTCCCTTCTACTTTCTCTGATTTTCACATGGCTCCTTGGTAAACCCTAAACCAACATAAAACTATTCATGTTTTTACTTTGCTGAACTGATTTTCTACCAGCTGTCAAGGTGAACCATCTTTAGGGGTGAAATCAGTGCTGGTGCAGAAGCAACAGTGGAGAACAGTGCTCCCAGATTTTCTTGGGAGATCTCAAACCCTTAAAGAACCCTTTCTAAATAACGGGACTGCCTGTTAAAAAATACACTTACTGTTTGAGATGGTGGACCTGTTGCAGTAGATTCTGCAAAACACTAATGAATGAAAGTAATCTTACCAAACAGATTTACTGCTTACAGAGACAAAAAATATTAACAGCAAACATGGACCATAGAGTGGTTGCCCATTCTCAGGAGTAGATATTCCTGCATGAGGGCAGTGACCTCATGAGACATCTTCATAGTAAGCAGTCAAAGAGTGTCTGTAAAATCTTCTGCTTCTGGGTGGGGGAATAAAGAAATGCCAACTTTATACAGTTTCCTTGCACCTTGATTTTGATTCTGTGATCATTCAGGGAGGGAGGAAGACATTCAAATGAGCTTGACATGTTGACCTACTGCTGATTTGCCAGATTCCAGTGTCCTCAAGTCTGATACAGCATTATTATTCAGTGTCCTGTATTTAAAATCAGAAGTGATTTAAGCTGGCTTTCTGCCATACCACTTGATGATATGTTGACACCATGTAAACAATGCATAGTTCTGTGGCCACACTATTTTCATGCCACAGGCTGAGAGAAAGAGACAACACCTGCTATTATAATTAGCCACATCTTAGATACCTTGGAAACACTCAAAATTAACACCAAAATTATTTAAAGTGTTGTAGACTCCACCTCAAAAGTTCTTCGTTAGAACTCAAAAGGACCCTGTGTATCCATTGTGAATAAAAAGAGATTGTCAATTTATATTTCACATTCTTTAAAAGTCACCCTTCTAAGATTGTGTATAAAAAACTGTCACAAGAATTTCCACTGGCAAGACATTTCTCTGTACAGCATTGACTGAAAAGGCTGCCATTCTCAAAGAAAGCTCAAAGAGTACCACAAAACCTAGTTCTAGACCGAAAAATTCTAAATAATTAATATTAGACACTGCTCCCTGCTAACAGCAGCCCGTCAACTTCCACTCTTCTGATCATGTCAAAATGTAAACCTACCAATGCCATCAGAGCATGCTCATCAAACCAAAGTGAAACTGTGGTTTTCACTGGGGAGCACTGTATAACAAAAAGAGCACATCCAATATGTTACCTAGTTCTTACACGACAGTCTTTTATCATGTAACTGTCATACAAACTCAGTCTTACTGAGAGCAGACAGCAATATATGCTGCATTTTACAGGGCATTTAACAAGACTGAAAGGTAGTATCTATACAACTGGTACGCAACCATCATTACATACACCCTCCCTGCCAATCTGAGTGCCAAGCACAGAAAGGTGCTGATTATATTTTCACCTTTCCAAGGTGGGTAACAACAGAAAACTTGCCCTTCATTTTGCTCAGCCTATACTGTCAGAGTGGGACTGTGATACTCATTCTTCCTGTGAAGACACATTGTGTAACTGTTAAAACAGGAGAGACAACTGAATACAACAAACAATGAAACATAGAAATCAAGTCTTTATTGTTTTGAAGTTGGGGTGGCTGTGTTGTTAAGGAGATCTCACCTCAATCCTCACTCTGGGGCCAGGGCTAGGGAATTAAACATATATATATACACACATGTAGTTCCCTCCTGACTTTAGATTCTTAAAGCCTGAAATAAAAGAATATCTGATTCAAAACCACTGAACTGTGCAACTAGATCATAATTTTTCAGGGGAAAAACAGATATACAGATCAAAACTCCTCATCCAGATAAATTTCTTTAGAAACTTTGGAACACAACAAACAGAAAAAAAGAAAGAAGTTCTTTTTTTTTCCTTTTTTCTTTTTTTTTCTTTTTGCTCCTATAAGACAGTCAGAGCCCACAGAAAATTGGTTTATTACTGCTCAAGGATGAATACATTGGACAATATTCTGTACTTGCCCACATTGTTCAAAAAGATCAGCATTTTGAGAGTCCCAAACTGAGACATTTTTTTTCTGTTTTCTCCATTAAGAAGACCAGGAATCTTGTGGTCTGTTTTCAAAGGAATGTCTTTGTCCAGAATCTTGCCTCAGAGATTTATTTGCACTATGTTATTTAGAACAGAACACTGGAATGACTTCCTAATTTCTTTAGTAAATCTGCTCTTAATCTATTTTATTCCAAGCATTTTATAGACAGTTTCTTACATGATGTTCTACTCTGAAGTTCTGTAATTACACACACACTGGTCAAACTTTCTCTTGACCAGAAAAGACTTACAGTAATTTGAGTAAATTGAATGGAAAAGTTTGGGGGAAAAAGTAGGTTGGTTGAGAAGATAACTTACTGCTTAAGATGTGATTTCTATTCTAACAGTTGCTGTGGATAATGTAGTTGCCTCTCACAGAGAAGTGACAAAGCCTGTCTTGTAGAAGTTTCATACAGTTTTTTGGGTGTTGTTTTGTGGGGTTTTTTGCCTGGGGTTTGGATTTCACAAGGCTAACTAGATTGCCCTTGTCTAGGAAACCCCAGGGGTGAGGCCAGATGGTGTCTGTGTGCAAACTGCAAAGAGTGAAAACTGGGAAAGGGCAGTGGTTGAAAAACACTGAACTAGATGAGTGAGCAAATTACAAAAAGGTAACAAGAAGTTTTGAAGTGGCATGACAAGAGTAACGAAGGATGCTTTCCACAGGCAAAAATACTGGGTTTTTTTCAGTGAATGTCAAACATATTTGGACCTTTTTCTTTAAAGTCCATTCAAAGCTTCCTTCAGCAAAGTTTTCTCTCTTCCTCCTCAATGAAGATCTTGTGAGAATTCTATTAGCTACAGAAAATTCCTCTAAATTCTTGTTGTTAGATATATACCTGTACATGTAAGAATAAAGAAAATATTCCAAACAAGTCCAGTACTAGACAAGTAGCAAGTTAAAACAGCACAACTTGCACATTCTTACTAAGAGCTACCTCAGCAATCACCAGCCTGAACAGTCAACTATAAAAGCTCCCATTCTTTGGTAACCTGATTTGACTGTTTCCTCTCCCAATATGTCCTATTTCAGTGACTTAAAATGTACAGGTAAGTCTCAAATTTTGTGCAGCTGAAAGTGCAAGTACACTGAAAATCTGGGTAAATGTGAGCTACTGAGAACAGTAATGAGTCTCTTCAGAGAAAATGGTGCACTCTTCCTGTCATCGTGGTTTCTCTCTCGATGGTGGTAGGGGAAGGAATAAGGAGAATAGAGACTGCCACATTTAAAGTAAATACCTTCCGATGGTGAGACTTTCTTGCATTTTATCTGATGTCCATATTTACAAACTTGAGCACATATGGTTTCACAGAAACGTTCAAAAGGGAAGATAGAGGCGATAAGCAGCACATGCATGACCTGCTTCCTGTGTTTGTTGAGAAGAGCGTGCTGGGTGCCAGCCCAGGCTGGTAGGGCAGCAGTGTGAGCTGGTGACACCATCAGAGCTGTGGCAAGGAGCTGTAAGGATGTAAGAGCACAAAATGCACACATATACATGAGCCCAGTCGGAGTCCAGGGGCAGTTAATTTCCTTGCTTCTGAGCTGTGTCATTTGCAGAGCAGTTTTTTATACACATCAGTGATTACTACACTATCCGTACAGCATTTTGAACATTTTCTGTGATAAACAGTGCTGGATTTTTTAAATTTTCTACTGTCAACATTTTAGTTTCACATCTGAAGGGCATGCACAGTTCCGCACAGAGGTGTAATCTCTGCTTGATTGTTTACAATTCCAATGTTATACCCTTACTTATCTGTTCTCTTTGGCTAATGTGGCTTGATGATTTCACTCTGTGTTTTCCCTTTTCAGTTGTATACATCAGATAGCAGATATTCATACTTCCCTTCCATCATGTGACATGTTTTCATAATGCAGAACGATAATGTGGCAGAATTATTTTTGCAAAGAGTTAGCCTTGATCTCCTCTGTATCTTAGAAAATAGCACTAATCTTTACAGTATAAATCAGGGAATGCAAAGTATGGATAGCTTAAAAATATTGAATTCTATGTGTTCCATTTCTGTAAAAAAAGAATCATAGTCTGAAGATTCATTTGTTATTTAATGTTAATTCAATTTCTGAAATAGCCTCCTTAAAACTCTATCTGCTTCATCTCTGTTCTAGCCTGGTCTCTCTGATACAACTGATGCTTTGGAAGACATTGCCGTGAAAGGAGACTATGTTTGCAGCAAGTGTACTTGAAAGCTAATGAACTGTCATCCATCTTCTCTTTTACAGCATGGGCTGGGATAAACAATGGGGAAATCAGAGGCTTATGGAGGCTTCATGGAAAAGTGGTGAATCAGAGTTTCACTGAAAACTTGTTGAGGGTGCCAGACTGCAATTTTAAAGGTGGTCAGTGTTCCAGATAAATGTATACTTAGCTTTCTGTAAAGATCTTAGGTACCTTAACTCCGCTTCAGTTCAAGGTGACTGCTTTCAAACTCCTAAAAACTGCAATAGGCAACTACTTGAATGTTAAGATACCCTTAAAAACCTGAGCCCCAGATCCTGATGACCAGTAGTCTTAGCCTGCCAGCTCAATTCACTCTTGAGCTCTCTACTGTGTAAGTGTTGCCTGCCTACTCCCTCAAAGTGGGTCATTACCACCAATCCGAAGAGTAACTCGGATGTAATGAATGGGAAACATCCCTCTTGGCCTGTATTTGTTATTGTTGTAACATAGAGGTAAGAAGCTAACTGTACCTTTATAACCTTATCATACTAGCCCTCCATCCTTCACACTTCTAATTAGGCATGCAAAAAATAAATACCTCACTGACAGTCTTTCCTCCAGCTTGGTCTGAGTCATCTGACAGCATCCAGAAAATTCCTATGAACAAAGATATTGTGAAACAATTTTTCATTCAAAGATTTTTTTTTGTTGTAGATATATTATTTTTTAAATTAAAAACAAAAACACAACATTCTAAGCTAGGATCAATGTGTCTGAAACCACAGCGAAATCTACACACTCCAGTTACAATAAATATTTTTTTTTAAATTGATGGCAATACTGTTTTAAAAGGCAGAAGGATTTGTGCTTTTAAGATAATATCAGTGAAAGTTCTAGCAAGCCTAAATGTTTTCCTTTTCCCTTCCAACCAAATTGTACACTATTTGGGGCAGAAATTTGGCAGGACTGATTTCTTTATCCTTTTCTGAGAGATGGATGTCTAGCCGAGCTGTGAATATCTTCAGTGGTGCTGATTCCAAAACTTCATTTGGCAGCTAGTTTCCTTGGCTATGAGTTCTTATGTTTATAAACTTTCCCCTGATATATAATTCTAATTTTTCCCCTCACAATGGTCTGAGCCACTTCTTGCTTGCTTGGTTTCCTAACTAATGAGAATAATCAAGTATTTTTTTATTTTCATTTACTTCTTATTGCAGACAATAAGAAGTTACTTTAAATTTCCTGGAATTAACATGATTGAACTATTCTCAATTTAACGTCATACCGTGGGCCATTTTTGGAAGCCTACCATCACTTTTCTTACATAGCTCAAGATTTAGACAACTTTTTTAAAACAAAAATCTAAAACCAGTTGCAGTTCTTTAGGACATGACCATAAATGACCATAAAAAAGACTAAAGTTTTCCCTTCTCAATATGTGTATTTCCATGGATTATGTTGTATAAATTGTTACACTAGCTGATTATGTGGACCTTTCATCATGCTACAAAATGTAGGAGTTTGCAGAGCTGAAAAATATCATTGCCACAAAGAGAATGACATTGATTTTTGAGACAACAGTTAGGGAAGCTAAATCTAATCAGCAAAGAAATTAAATAGTAGATAAGTATCAGTGTTAATCCTACTGAATTAGGAGGCTGGTGTCTCTGTAACCACTACAAGACACTTAAGTCAAGGAAGGAGATATTTTAGAGAGAGTAAAGACAATGTAAGAAAAGAACAGCAGGCTGTGAATTACCACTTTTGAAAAGGAGCTACTTTTAGGAGCTGATGGGGGCCTAAACTGGCTAAAATGGTTTGAGAATCTGTTTCTACATTGGAAAACAACAGCAGATTATGTTAGCCAAGCAGCTCCAAGCAGCATTACTCAATACCAGTTCATGGCTGAGGACCCTGGGATAAAGGAGGCTGAACTGCATGCTCAATGCAGAGAAAGATAAGGAAAGCTAAGTCCTATCTTTCCTCCAAACAATCCCTACCTGCTGCCAGTTTCTTCCATGGTATGTGCAGAGTTTTGTACATTCCCTCTCAAGGTGCCCACTCATGGTCCTTGGTGCATAGTACATCTTTTCTGGAAAAATTCCATTAGGTGCTTTAGAACACAGAAGTCCTTTGGTAGACCTGCCTGGGGGTTGGATTTTCACAAAATCATCATTAAATCTAAAGTGTTAAGTATCTGATAGCTTTTGGCAATTTCTCTAACCACCTGTTTATCCTGTCTTTGAACAACTGCAAGTGATTGGTCGTTGCAGCTTCATGGGTCAGAGAGCAGGATGCATGAACACACACGGAAAGATGGATCAGGATAGTATGACTCTAGGAGTCTTTTCTAGTAATAGGAGGAGCACTTGGTTCAGACTGTGTTTGCTCAAGCTTCTGGATACATCACATTCTCATATGACTAGTGGGAGCTGTACCAGAGTCTATTCCATGCAGACATTAATCTAATTTGCCAAGGCATTTTCACACTACTAACCTGGCATGCATCTTTCTAGTTACCATGTAATCGTTTACATTTTGTCAGTAGTTACACAGTACCAAATGTGCCAAGACCATTCAAATATTTTTGACCATTTCTCTAGTTCAGTTCCAACCATGTAAAGTAACTCAGTCAAATCCAATTATAAAAGAACTGCTTCATCTGGCCATTCATCCCTTGTAGTGACAATTAAATAAGTTGTTTTCAAGTAGGAGTGTTATGGCCACTGAGTAGAAAACTCACAACTACCTCAGAGCTGTCCTTGTTTGCCATTTAGCCACTGGGTCATTTCCTCTGAGCTGTGAAGCCTTAAACCCCAGAATGTGCATCTGGATCAGTGTGTTCAAGGAACACTTACTTCTTTTCACTGTAGGACTGTGCTTTTAGAATGTGAGAAATGTGGTTCCTTTTTTAAATAAAGGAAGTCTGAGTAATTCTGTGAAGCCACAAAGACCAAACTCTGCATGAACATTTATTCCAACACCTCACATCATTTCAGATTTTGAAGTTCTAATGTCCAAAATAACATTACTAAAATTACAGCACTTTTATGCTGTCAAATCCATCTAGGAGAATTGTTTTCCTGACACTAAGGGCAGTATTTCCCAAATCAGTATACTGCTCTTGCAAGTTTTCTTGAGAAAACCACCATTTGTGGTGTCTCCATCCATCTACTCAATACTTTGCTGCTAAGCATTTCCACAGACCACTCGGCAACATTGCTTCCATGTTGAAGAGCCACTAGATACCACCTGACATTGCAAAAAGTTTGGATTTGCTGAGATACCTGTTTTTGCATTTAGATTTGCACCTCCCAGTGAATCATAACTGAAGGATGTCACATACCTGTGTTTGCTAGCTCGAACGTGTAACTGCAGTCCTCGAAAGAAGCAGGCAGACAAAACTGCTCTCTGATGGAACCATCCTCTCATGTACAACTGCACTGCTGTGCAGTCTAGAGGAATGCCACTTCGAAATCATTCCTGCAGAAAATATTTGCATGGTCATTAGGACAGATAGCACTGCAGCAGGAGACCTCCTGTACCTGGGCTGCTGCTTGTTGCTATTCAGGTCCTATTTGCTCCAGCCAGTACCAGAACAGCGAATCACAGGCCATAGTAAGCTGAATGAAAACAGAAGCAGAGCACAGTGTCCCTGAGGAAGCAATGGGGGACTATCTGCATAGCTGTGGCCAAACCTCTGGCCATACAAGCTATCCACCTGAGCCTTGCAAAGCAACCTTATAAATACACACCTCAGAAAGCCAACAGACATATGGAAGATTCAGGATCAATTAGCAGGAGGAGATAATCAGTTCACCACTGGTACAGAGACAGATAGGTAGATGTTGAACCAGTCAGGTCCTGGGACAATCTGTCAGTATCCACTGCAGCAGCAGACATGGGTACTAGTACACCATGCTGCTCCTGGCCTTCTGAGCAGAACACCTTGCTGGGAGGTTTAAAGTGCTCTTGAGATGGGATAGCCAATCTTCAAGTCCTGCTGAGTCACGGCCTACAAACAGATTCACTACCCCACTCATATCACATTTAAGGGCAGCAATAGTTCTAAGGCCAGAAACCCTTATTAAACAAAGGGAATACCATCAGTGATTTTTGAAGTTCAGGAACATAGGACCTTGTCACCTTTAGACCAAGCCAGTTAAATATGGTGACATTTCAGGCATGAGCAGCTTTTTTTATATGATTTGAGGATGACAGAACATATGTTTTCAGGTGGGTGAAAGGAATATAATTAGGCCAATTAATTAATTCCCTGAATGCTTTCTAGTACAGCCCAGGAGAATCAAGTCCTAATTTGAATGAAGTGTCAGGGAGACTAGAAACCTTGTTAATACAGATGCCTACATAAAGCCACTAATGTAAATGAAAACAATTGCTGACAACAATACTTTAAATTCACAAAGAACTTCACAGCTGTGATTTTAAGAGAACTTACTCTAAACCTAACTCCGACCATTTAGGTTTATGGTAAAACTTTCACTGACAACTGCAGAGGCAGGCTGAGACCTCACAGAAGCTTCTTTTAAAGAATTTTTACTTTCACCTCACTGCTTTAAAGCATTTTGCAAGCACATCCACCTCAGAGGTTTTATATAGCTCATAAGCTAAAACATATGACAAAGAAATAACTAAGCCACAGGAAAAATCTGTGTCTGAGCTAAAAATTTGACTCAGAACTGATATCCTGTTCTTCTCTGTGGCATGGGAAAATCTTCTCACCAAGTTTTCATGACCACAGGATAGAAATGATACATTCATGAGTTAAAGCTGTTTGACTTGTTTATGAAGAAGTGGCCACGATGATGATACTTGTAGCTCTACAGTTTTCCTTATTACAAAAGGGAAGATAATTTTTATTTTAAAGCATCCATTCCATCTTAGTTAGGCTGAGATCTAAGTATGGATCATAGAAACTGTAAAAAACTCCCATGTTTAATGAGATCCTTTCAGCTGTAATGCTCAAATATTTAAGGGGAAAAAATCAATAGACATGACAGAAGCACAAAGAAAACACTGCAAGCTTCCTCACTATTTTATACTACAGAAATCAGAAAGACTAATAGATTCTTCTCTTGAAATGCTTAATATTCTCTCTGAAAATAAAGCAAAACATGTACAACTACACAAGTGATTTTCAGCATGTGATCTCTGATAAATGCCATTTCCTGGGAAAATGATGAAATGGTGTATAAAATAATAATTTAGAAAAAAAATAAAAACAAAGGAAAAAAAACACACCAAAAAGCCCCCCAGAAGAATAACAGAAATTAGACAGTGACAAAATGGCATTGAGGCAGACTTCAGGAAATATATTTTCTTTTCCAGTGTTACATTCCAAGATATTTTTAAATCACAGATATTGAAAACAGATTCCCATACAATTCATAATCAGTCACAGTAGCCACCAGGGTTAGTGGTTCCTAACATGTGGCAAAAAATATAATACTTCTAACTCAAGCCATGTCATGCTGGTATTTTACCAGCATTCCTCATGCTATTGTTACAATTCCATTGGCTTCATGGCATTTGATGCTTTCTGAATGTAAGAACAGAGTACCTCGCTTTCTGATATTAACAGTAAGCAGTATAATCACAATAACCATGGTACTTTTCACCCCAGTATCTCAAAATACTTTGATCCTTATGCCTGATTTTGGAGATGGAGAAACTCTAATTTAGAATCATGAGGTGTCTCTCTGGATTCAGCCAGCAATAAGGTCACTGTAGGGCCTAGAATGGAAAAATCAGCAAAAAGCAGCCCTTCACAAATTTTATAGAGCCTACCTGGTGTAACACACAGAATTATAATTAGAATTATAAGTCATCAACACCTCCCCATGATTTGCACCACAAATCATGCTGTTCACATGCGTCTCCAGGGCACCATTACTTCCTCACCCTGAATTTGGGATCCTAACCCGACACAGCTCTGTAATCCCCATAGAGGTGACAGCCTCCTGGGGGGATCCTGAAAAGGGACAACTGTCCCCCACAGAGGCCAGGGAGAAGGATGGTCCCCTGGAAAGCTGATGTTTCCACTGCCACTTGAGACTGTGACCTTGGAGGGAAAGGGGCACAGCAATGCTCAATCTGGTGCAGATGCTCCCACACACAAGCCATGAGACACCACATCTGACCCATGGCACATGTCAGTCCTTACCCCTCTGATTTGCATCAGATTCAGATGTTAGGAATCCGTATGCATTGAGGCAGCATGCTAACTTACAAAAAAAGCCTCAAAGATGTATTACTCATCTGTGAGACTTTCATAATTATTTAATGAAACTTACTGATTATACGAAATCTGTTAAAATAAATCATATTAAAAAACCTAATCGATTTCATAAGCAACTTGCATCCAATATTTAATATTTCAAAACTCATTAAACACTTTATTTAACAATGAAGTAACTAGAACATTGAGATAAAAGCTAAAAAAAGATACTTGAACTACTCACTGAATGGCAACAGAAAGAGATCCTGAAAGAGATCTTGAAAAGATTGCTGCAAAGGTAAATCAATGCTTTTATCAGAAACCATTCCTAGGTAGCTATTACAAAACAAAGCATAGTTACATATAAAAGTGCAAAACCAGAATTCCTGTCATTAACACAGAGTATTTCAGAAGAAGATGCAAGTTCCTTAAGAAGTGCCATTTACAAAACTGGATGGATTTTCTGTTGTCCATCAACACTGCTAAGAGTACTAAGTGGCAAATCGCACACTACCCCCAAAAATTCAGTTTGGGGATGACCAAGCAAAGATTATGAAACTGGACAGAAAAGATAGTGATGAGTGAAAGACATGAAATCTGGAAAAGCTGCATAATATTTCAATATCAACATCCTGGTTTTAGACACACACACACACAAAACCCCACTAACTGAGTTGAGTATTTAATTTCAACTCAACTTTCTTTGGCTTTTTTCAACAATATCACTTTTCCTTACATTCCCTGAGGTTAGAGGTAGGAAAAAAAACCACCTGACCAACAGCAGGGAAAGGCTCATTGCAGGACACATAGGGTTGGTTACCTCTCTCCTGCATAAAATACAGTACAAAAATAGCTAAGACAGTATTGCTGACTTATCTGATGCAAATGCTACAGGCAAGTTAGACATTTTGATACAGCCCACTTACTTTACAGCAGTTTTTAATGCACTTCAGATGCAAATTTTACTTTTCTTAAGCCAGAACAGGAGTTCCTGGAGAGCAGAATATAAAACTGGATTCAAAGTTGTCAGTTTTACTTATATTAAAAATATATTTTTAATTGAAATGTTAGACTTAAAATTAATCATTTTATTAAGATGATCTGCTATTTGCCAAACTTCACCACCATAGTCACAAATACAGTTACAAGATTTTGGTGGGGTTTTTCATGTATTATTTACAGAAATGAAAGTAACCCAAAACTAATGGTTCCATTGGCCTTTCAAAAACAGTGATGTCCAAGCTCAGTGTGTTTATTTTCTTGCAAGGACATCAGCAGTATATTTAGCACCCGCATGGAAATAGGGGAGGTTAGACTAAAAGATTCATATTACATATCACAGGTCTCATATTCCCACCCTTGTGCCACTCCTGGATTTCTAGCCTCCTCATTTCATGGTTTCTTTTGAAGCATATTGACAGACAATTGCTTGTCTGCCTAAAATTCAAAACCAGCTTTAGTAAGATATTCTAGATGTATAGAGGAAGCCTTCCCCAGAACATGGTATCATTTTTCCAAAAGAAAGTAGTGGGGGGTTCTTTTGCTTGTTTGTTTTGAAGTCACAAGAAGAAGCAGCAAGTGAAAAGGAATTTACTGTATATCCAATAAATGTGATCATCTTTGCTGCATATATTCAACTTAGTTGAAATACAGAGTCAATCTATATGAGATGAGGTGAGGCCTTAGACACACACAGAGTTAAAGACAGCAATGCTGTCGAGACACTAAAAGATGAGCTATTGCTGCTGACCACAGAAAGCGAATTACAATTAAGTACACATCTTTCTGGGAAGTTTGCCAAGGAAAAACCAGGGAGAGGAGGCCATCATTGCGTCTTTGCCCATGATAGGGAAAAATGGAGATCTAGTTACTCCAACTCTTACTAACAGAGCAATTGCACTCAGAGCACAAAGCAAGTAAGTGCTAACAAGACAAATCAGAAAACCAGCTCTGAGAAAGAGCTGAAAGAACAGAAGCAGAGAAGTAGAAATGCTTCAGCTCTGTCTGCATTATCAACTTAACACTGCAGCAACTGCACCATTGCTGGCTGTTGCTGTAGCATGGTGTTATTATTTTGCACAAAAGCAGCTGCACAGACTCAAAGACAGAAAAGCATAAACAAAAATTTCAGATGTGCAGTTACAGCAGAAGAAACCAAGGAGACTGCAGAAGCAAAAAAAGTTTGATCAGCACTTTTGCTTTTGATTAAGAGGGTACCAAGAAGAACTGAAACCTTGCAGGTAGAGTGATAACAGTAGAATACAATCAAGAACAGTCATATAGAGCTGAATTTCCTCAGCAGGCAAAGGAGAGGGACAGGTAACAACTCTGGCCACAGTGTAGACCATAACCTGAAAAAGATGAAAAACAGCTCAGCCTACCACTCCCTGCACTGAACACAGTATTGGGATTTATTCTACTAGGGGTCACAAATTGAGAGGAAGAACTGGTAAAAGCTAATGGGAGCAGGAAGATGTCACACCCTACATTATTTCAGTACTTCTTTGCTTCCTTACAGAGAAACTGTCTGATACAGCAAGAAACAGACTATTCTGACTTTCCATTCAGGTCAAGACCTGTAGAGGTTTTCTACAGGTCTTTGCTGGCAATACATGGCACTAGCATTTCTGTAACTGAGACTCAAAGAAGTGGCTGTCACTGCAGCCTGAGCATGGTCAGCAGCACTGATGTACTCCTACCATTCCAGCTGCGGTGGCACCTAAGCAGACGGGAACTTGCCAGCACCAAGCTCTCATGTACTCTGAGAGTTTCATCTTGTACAATTTCCTGAGATTCTCAGTAAGCAAAGAGCATTTATATTACTGCCTTTCACCATCTCTCAGCCTCTCACAGGGCTGGGCATCCAGGCTGTACCTAACTATGACTAAGCAAAAAAAAACTTCCACAAGGGACAAATAAATACAGATGCAAAAGTACAATTTCAATCATCATTTCTATGTAAGTTCTCCTTTGTCATTTTTGCAGTGATGAGTTCAACCTACGGGTCTTCTCTTGAGAGGCTTCCCTGCTCAGTTCCACCCTCTACTAAAACACTGGAGGCAGAAATTCACAGCAACATCACAGGCATGCTACAGAAGCCAAACTCATTCAGTAGTCCAAAGTCTTCTTTTAACTCAAATACTGTTTCATAATGAAAAAAAAAAAAGTTCAGGACCCAGAATTTACTTAACAATATAAACCAATATTTCCATGTGGTTTCTATGAACTCTCAATCCAGGAACAACATTCAAGGGTTTAATGGCACAAAAGGGAACATCACCAACCTCTCACTCTGGATGACCCATATTAACTCTGAGTCTCAAATCACCTGCAAAAACAATACCCTAGTGAAAAAATAATCAGCTTTGACCTTAGTGCACATTTGTCTGTGGAATATTATTAGAGAGTCCAGAAATTCGAAACATCTCATAAATAAAGAAGGCATTAAAATCACCTGGAAGTACACAGGGAAGTGAGAGTTTCACTGCTCTTTGCAGCAACATTTTCCATGAGTCCTTTTCCAGACTGACCATGCACAAGGCTGCAGGACTGAAGTAGAAACCAAATAAAACATGCACGGGCATATGCATGTGTCCAAGTTTGTATGTACACATAGACATTTCTAAGTATGTGCTAAGGAAAGAAAGGATGCAAGGAAGATTTTAAGAAAGCTTTTATGCAGGGCAAGCTTAAGGAAGTCAGGGACAACTGCTCTCAGTAAACTGATCTGAGATTAAGAAAAAAAGGAAATGGTTGCCTTTGATGAAGGAGTTTAGAATAGGTACAGCTGCATTGTGCAGGAACAGGAACCTGATAATAACACTCTGATGTGGCATTTACCCCAAAACATCAGTGAGTAAAAATAAATACACATCCAGAGAGCTTAGGCTATTCTGGTGCCGTTTAAATCACTTCAGAGCATCACAGCATCTGGGATGTGGTGGAATTTCAGTTTCTAGTGATTACTTGCAGTTGCTGCAACCAGTTACTGGACATTTGTGTCTTTTAGGTAGTCGTATATAACATGAATGGAAGGCAGCATCCATGAGCAACGAAGTTCTGCATTAGGAACCGGTTATTTAAGGAAAATTAGTTCCCTGAGCCACACACATTCTTTGTCGGGTTCATCTCTTTTTCTGATTAAGGTTGTTTGCATGGATTGCTACTGTCCTAAAGTCACACAAACTGAAGTCCTCTTGTTCTCACTCATTTGGGCTACTTTCTTCCAGTCCAGTACAGCTGTCAGTCAGGGTACAATCTCTTTGAGAGCAACAAATGAGCCAGATGCATAGTTCAACGGCCAGACACTTCAAGTCATAACAAGCTAGTGAAGCGAGCTAATTTTGCTTGCAAAAGAATTAGCCTTTATTAGCCATTAATACCGCTTTTTGCCCTGCATAGCCCTTTAACCAGCTGCAGCTCCATTGACATCACATTTTGGAAAGATTACTAGTGGCACGTCTGGTTATGGAAAGCTGAGAGGGCTTCCTAGAGCAGCTACCACTTATTAGGACATGAATGAACTTCACTTACCACACTGTAGGAATTCATATGGCATAAATCTTGTCATTCAGACCACAAATTTGGCAAGGCATTTTTGCCTTGTGTCTAATTTCTATCATATGTTTATCACATGTATAGGTATGTAGTATAGGTCACGCATATTAGTAACTTTAAAAATTGAGGTCAGAGCTGATGAAGAACATGAGCGGAATTGCATATATACATATACATTTTTATATATTTGCATTTATATCATCATATTTAGTCCTGGTTTTGGAGACAGTGATGGAATTGTCGGTACTTTGTATTTTTCTATCTTCTCTGTTTCTGTAGAATTGAGGAAGGGCAATACCCTAGCTGCACTCATAGACTCTCACTTCAGATATATTCTAAATTAATCACCAGGATTTACAAAACCTGGTTAAATCCAGTGTAATTATATATTTTTCTTATGGAAGCATGCAGTGATAACTTACAACTTTGTGATGATGCTGTAGATCCAAAATCACAAATTAACCTGCTGATCTACAGGATTGGACAAAAAATCAAATCTATTTTATTCAGCTGTGGCACTCCTTATGCAACAAAACAGTAGAATCTCTAAAGATTCTAACCGGCTAAGTACAGGTATACTCAGTTGATTTCATTTCAAAGGGTCTAAAGCCTAAGTAAGAAGCAAAATTATTTTTTTATTCTGCATAATGTTTAAAGAAACAAAGTACAAGGAAGCTGCAATACTGAGAGAGAAAAGATAAAAAAAATCTCAAAAAAAATAATAATAGCATATTAAATCACTTGCAAGTTTTCATTAGTCATAGTCTAGCTTTGAAGAAGAGGGAGAACAGCAAGTATTGTAGGTTCTCAGTTAAGCTATTTAGGTGGGGTACCCAAACCAGCTGCATTTTTTAGTAACTATAACCATAAATGAGACACACAAATGCAAGTGATGTCTAAAAGTAGCCAGCAAAGCAAAGACAGGGAAATAACTTTATTTTAAAAAATTGCCTATCTCAAAAAAATTAGGGTGTGGGCCCTCACACACTGGAAACCTCAGTCACTGGAAGTAAATGTCCTGCTGTTTCACAAAGCACAGCATCACCATGCCTATCCTACAGCAGCAAGAAATTTCCCTACAGATGGACTACAGATTCAGCCTCCTGTGACATCTACTAAATGAGTATGTCCTGAGACGATGTGTTCCTCCTGGGTTATGACAGTAATAACACACAGCAGCAGTAACATGTTCTTATATAGCTAGGATGCTCAACACACTTTAAACTTAAACTGAGTAAAAAGAACAAAGGTTGAATTGTCTCTTTTAATGTACCTGATATTTTCTGTGGATCAGATGCATGACTAGCAACATTTCTAACATCAACTTTTCATCATTTAGAAAACTGTAAGGAGGGCTTCCGTGGGACTAAACTGGAAATTCTGATGGACGTATTTCAGAATGGAGCATCTGAAACATGGAATCAACATATGATTTAGCACTCATGGGAAGGATGTATGAAAGAAAGTGAGCCTTTTTCCACTAAAAGCACACCTGAGCAGAGAGAGCCAATCTAACCAGTCTTCCTGCTGTGCCAACAGAAATAATAAGTATATACCCCCTCACACACAAAGAAGGTGTTCTCCCTCTTTCTATCACATGCCAGCATGGCTTTGATAAGAAAACCATGGGTATATATCTTATCAGTGGTTCCAACAAAGAGAATTTGCCTTTGCCTTTCCTTCTGATCCATAAAGTCTACCATAATGGATTCTCAATCTGGAAGTTATCTATGAATGCAGATGCAATCAACCTCTTACAATCAGGCTGGACAACTTCTTACACACTATATGGAAGGGTAGCTCCATAGACATTTATTTTGCATGGGAAAGGAGAGAATCCATCAGACAAAGTCCCAACCATCTCATGGAAATGCAATTCCTGTTCCATTTAAGCAACACCAACTCTCCTCATCAATGCCACAAGCGACCTTTGCATTTTTACTTCACTGGTAACCACAGAAACACCACATGAATGAAGGGTTGGTGTTCTAACTACCTAACTGCTTATACAACTCATCTGATAGCTTTGCTGCTCCCGTTACTGATGCCACCCAGAGAAGGCAAAAAGGTGAAGAAAAAAAGGAAAAGTTGCAGGAAAAGCTGCAAAAAAATACCTACCTTGCCAATTCCCCTTGCGAGCAAACAATAGCTATTAAAGGAGAAACCTGCTTTGTACAGTATACAGGAAGAAACACTTTAGAAAGGACATCTGCTGCACAGTAGCAGGAGCAGAGATTCCCATCAACCCAGTGAAGGTGGCTAAGATCACAAGTGGAAAAGGAAAACAACCTTTTAGAAAAACCAAAACAACACAAAAACAAACCTAATAACATGGTTAAAACTAAGGTGAAGACAAATTACACACTTGCAGCTATGGGGAGCTGTAGAGAAGGGAAGGCGCTCTGATACCATGCTCACAGAAAAAGACTGATCCTAAGAATACATTTGACAGGTACTACAGTCAAAATAAGTGTCATCTGCACCATGCAATGCTGCCAGGGATACTGACAGTCTCACCAAGTTTCTGGATTTGATGTATCAAGCGTTGAGTTGCCATTCACCCACATGAAAAGGACAAACCTGAAAGGATTTATAATTTGCACAGGCAACAGGGGTTAAATTTGTATGATGCTGAAAATCAGGCTCAGATTTTTGCTTTTAATTCCGCTTTCCCCATCATCCTGAGCTCTTGTAACTAAAGAGTGAAGAACAATGTCAGATCTCACACAGTCAGCATGGCATGAGACGGCATCTGCACTAAAATGGTTTTATGGATATACGCTTTCAAATTAAAATAAAACTTCCCTAGTACAGCAGTCCTTCTGTTCCCAAGGCCTTCCAACTTCTGGGGGTTATTGACAGTTAAGGACTTATTTTATTAAATAACTGGAAAATTGCACTGGTCTGGATCTATCATAAACAGTCAGTCGTATTCTAAAATGGGACACTGCACTGTTGGGCAGTCTGGAAGCAGACTGGTTCTGCAGCTGGGGCTGGAGCAACAAGGAGGATTTTGCAGTCCCGTTATCTTCCCATGCAGTCAGCTCCTGAACACAGAAAACATGCAGTTGTGCCTTAATTGGGGATTTGCTTTTGGGAGATTGCAGTGATGTGAAATCTCTGTAGAGATCTTCCCTGCAACTTCCCCCAGGAAATGAGTGTTTGGAGTTATATATCCCAAGTCATAATAGCAGAGCAGCTGGGCTATCAGTTGCAAGGATATTTGAGGGACTTGTCAGATTAAAAAAATACTGAAGTGTGATGATAATTCAGCAAGTGCCCTCTCCAGTCACTATAACCATCATCTGAGGTTTTCCGGACAGAAACTTCGAGTCATGAAATCGGAGGTTGTTGGCCAGTGAGACACGTGTATTCATCTCCAGCCCATCAAACTGCCTGCCACAGCAGAGCTGGGTTGCAGCACTGATGCACCTTTGCTCTAAGAGAGGCATATCGTCAGAGATTGCTCATCATGTTCACCCTGTATTATCTTGATTCTTATACAATGCAGGCTTGCTCATAAATTGTCCAGTAAGGGGTTTTGGCAATGGTTTCATTTTACAAGGCTTCTTTTTATATCCTCTGCTGCCATTTTCAGGCCCTATCCACCCATTCCTTGCAACTATTAATAAAATATCCCTTCCTCCAGCTGTCAGACCAGGCTTTGCAGTCTGTTTTTAAGCTATTGTCGCACTCCTAACAATTAAGACTTCACAGCTTATGCTTCTTTTTTTTCCCCTGAAACCAAAGTGCATTTTTAAAGGATCTGTATCAGCTGACATCTTGTTCTAAAAATAGGCAATCAAAAAGCCAGAACCTACGGAGATGCTTCCAGGACTTTTTTTTTAATTCAACTCAAGTATTTCTTTTACATTAATTTTCTTCAGCAACACAAACTTAATTCTCTATAATAGCAAGAAAGAATTTGAGGGGAAAGGTAACTCTAAGCCAGTTATTCTGACAGCACCCATTCTCATGTTGTCCTTTTAGAAAGCATGTTCTCTTGCTACTCTTGCATAGGGCAGATTCACTCACATAATAGACAGAAATGGAATACATAGGTTATGCACACTTTATAGAATACATTCTTACTATTACACCTATTCCACATATGGTACAGTTGGCACTGATCTCACCACCATCTTACCAGAAGACCCCACTAAATCTTAGGTAAAGCTCCAGGGCAAGTAGGAGGTTAAGGAAGAGAAACGGAGAGACAGGATGATGTCACTGTTCAATTTTGCTTCCTTTAGCCAGAACCACAGCCAGGTACACAATCCAGGTTCCAGCACAGCAGTACCCAAATCTCCTCACCTTGATTCAACCCACCAAAGATCAGATACTGAGATGATGAAGAGTGAACAAGGATCTTGATAGAATCCATTTTTTTTCTTTTGTGTTTTTCTGTGTCCTGTTGACACACCACACAGACAACTGAGTTCTGTGCTCCTTTCAAGGTAAAACTGCTCAGGTTTGAACCATTAAAAAATGAAGGTCCTCAAAATAATCACTTTGAGTATCTTGGCCTATATCCCAGAAGGGAGTGAATCAAGTCAGGTACACAACAACCTTCAAGCTACACAAATGTGAAGCATTAGAACAATAAAACTGCAACAGGCAATATGGAAACAAAAAGCTCAGTATGATGTAGCAGCTAAAATCATGTAGCTCTCACTTATCTATTTAAATTTTAATTTATCCCTACTTGGTTTATTAGTTGCGGCCATGAACCAGAACCCTGGTGACTTCCTGCTCCTTGAAAAGCAACCCAAAACACAGTTCTTATGCCATCAAGTTTAAAATGTGTGCAGTCAGAGCAATGCTCTGTTTTGTTTTACCTGTGCTGTTTCCTCTTCCTTACTGAAAGCCTGAAGTGAAGGACTCCCAGATTTCTCTTACTCTCTGCTGCCATTTCTTTTTGCAGTTGACTCAGTCTTTCAGAGGAGTTGTTACCTCTGCAGTTCTGGTGTCATTTTTTATTTAATAAGAACATAAAGCTGTGCAAAAGGTATATACTTGATTAGTAACATTCTTTTTACTAAGCATACTCATTCACAAAATCAAAACGCATGGCCAGAAGTAACAGGAAGCATCAGTTCTTGAACAATAAAACCACTGAAAGAAAAAGTTTTACAAGCCAGCTCTGGTGCACAGACCACAATGGAAAAGCTGCTAGATTAAACTATTTTCATTGTCTAGGGTGGAAAAAGGATGAAAGAAAGAAAAAGAATTAGTCCTTGTACAACATTATCATAATTAAAGCTGAAAAAAATACAGGAATTTAATCCTATAAAATACTTCGGTATTCAACTTTTTTTTCCCTAACCTGGGATAATTAAATAAATATCAACTGTTCTGTTTTGTTGGGTTTTTTTAAAAGAATTTCCAATAAGAAATATAACTCCAGGCTATTTTGGGAAGACATTTCAATTTTTAGTATTCATGAACTGAAAAATGTTGTTTCAATTTGCTGGGCTCTTTTCCTATTGCATTTCTCACGAGACCTACAGGAGTGACCGTCTACATCCTTCATCCTCCTCCGTGGGATAACAACTGCCATAATGTCCCAAGCTGCTCAAAGAGAACTATGACTCTTCTGCTTAGTGGCAAATAGCAGTTGGCAAGCAAGCTCAGACGAGCAAAGAGACTGGGAGCAGTAGGCATGCTAACTATAAATTGACCAAAGAAAAGCACCACAAAATGAAAATACACAATTTACTCAAAATTAATTAGTCTGAAAATAGAAGGTTTCATTTTCTTTTCTAAAAAAAAATACAATAGCACAATGTTAAAAAAAAAGAATTTTTTTTCTTCTCATAACATGTTAATTTTTCAGAAGTTGCTTTATAATGTCATCATGATGGCAGATTTCTGCCCTGTCCAGATTTGTCCCTTTCAATCCCTGGTATTTCATATTCCCTAAAAGGTAATTCTCTCATCAAAATCACCTCCAACTATGAGGCGAAAAGCAGGTTAGGGCCCAAATGGTAATGAAGTTACTGCAATATTTTCTTCATGTCTGTTCAGGAAACTCTTTAGTGTTAGGGTTAACATACAAAGCTTAGGTTTCTGAATGCCTAGGTATCACAATGCTGTTGTAATACAGTGAGGCAGGTCAGTTTGTTAGTTAAAATAAACAGAATTGGCCAAAACATCCCTTAACTTCCTTTCCAAATTCTACCACTGACCTTCTGTAGCCTTGGAGAAGTAATTTTGTCTCTATTTGAAAGGTCTAATAGGATATGTATTTATTCCATAAGATGCGTAAGTTGTAACTCAAATCTACATAATACTATAACAGTTAGAAACGGACTAGGAAAATTGAAAATAGGAACAAATGCAACAAATGCATATTTGATGCTATTCTCAAACCCTCTGTTTGATTAAATTATATGCCTTTACTCTTGCAGTTGAATTGGGTAGTTCCTACGCCACACTGTAGGAGCTTTATCACACTGGAATTGCTTTTCTCCAGCATTACTTAATTTTATTTTTAAAGCGTTTTTTCAATAGAAAGATAATCTCAGGAAAGAAGCCTTCAAAATAAATATTCCTGTTGGGTTTTCTCAGGTATTTTCTTAATACAGACCAGATTGCTGTACTCCTCCACATAATATAGGATTTGAGGAGAACAAGAAAGGAGACAACTCACTCTCTCAAAACGCCCACAGTTGCCTCAGACAACCTGGAAGCATGTCTAGGCTCAGGGCCACTGTCTTTTATACTCAGATAAAAATGCTACTTGAATCTGGGCAAAGAACAAATTTCACGAGCCCAAAACACAGATTGCATGCTTGCCTTTACCAAACGATACACCCAGGGTTGAAATCTGGAAGACACCATTTGGGAGAGGCCACAATGTCACTTCCAAAGCACAAGCTGTGCTGTCCATGGGCAAAAGGAAAGCCAGGGTATAAAAGGAGCCTGTATGCATGAGAGCTCATGTCACTGGCAGGCTCTAGGACTTGCAAAGTCAGAGAGCAACGAAGCCCAAAATACATATATATGCAGAACGAGCCACAAACTTTCCACCCTGATGAAAGCACAATGAGGAAAATCTTTCCGACAGATTCACAGCTGGTTTCAATCTACAGCCTAAGCATATCTAATGGGACGCTTTTATCAGAGCAGCTCTCACAGGGTCCTGGCTGCTACCGAGGGCAGTTTGCCACTGTGCAGACCCCTCAACAAAAGTCAGAGAGGACACTGTGTGCTGCCTACACGAACTGAGGCATGGGGTAATAGAGACCATCTGCTACAAACTCTGGCCCTACTTGCACCGTTATTAATCCAGTCCAGCTCCTAAAATCTTACTGCAGCTGATGTAGCTGCCCTGTGAAAGTATCAGAAAAGCACAACATATACCTCTCAAGAATCTCATTTCTTCTTATATCACTCTCGGAGGTAAATTAAAGGATTCTACCCGTGTTAACACAGAGAGTAACACCTGGTTTCAAACTCGCCTGGGTGAAACTCTGGCTCCTCTAGAGACAGGAGGTTTTCCTCTTAGGAGAGGTTAAGCAAAGCTACTCTATTCAGTAAAAGCAAGACCTTTACCTTCTACATGCCACTTACTAAAAAAGTTCAAAACACCACATCCATTTATGAAAACTTGCATGCTAGCAACTTGTTGAGAAGTTATTGTGCGCATGTAATGTAGTAAGTAAAGAGAGCTTCAAATATATATTATTTTTCCCCAGTGGTTTACAGATTTGTCCTGGGACAATAGAAGTTTACAGAGAAGGGGGACATGTCTGTGATTAAGGCGGCTTTCAGCTCTTCTTCCTACAGATACCCCGTGGATATAGCTGTATTCTCCAGAATCTAAGCTTCCACTTAAAAAACAAAGAAGTTTCTAGCCCATCTGGGTTTGCGGAAGCAGAATGTAAACAGATGTACTGTTGTCTTATTTTAGAAGCTATAGTAAGCCAGACTGAAACAATAGCACTAAGAAATGTCAACTGCTTCCATTCATCTCAGTGGGGTGGGGTGTTAACTTTGAAGCCTAATTGTGACCACTTTAAAGTCAGTCTTTTAACCATTTCACTGCTATTACCACACCAGAAACTCCAAAGTAATGAACTTACCCAGCCTCTGTATTTGTATGCATTACTCTGAGACCTTCCATTCACTTGAAAAGGACACTGCATTACAATCGAGCTAGTTTGAATATTCTTTTACTTAAGAAGTTAGCTGAATCGTTTGCTACTGTCTTTCAAAATTAGGGTTAAAAGAAAGTCAAGGGTGAGAGGTTAGCTTTATTGTTGTTCTCTCAAAAGTGCAACACGTAGGATTTCATGCTTTTTACTTTGATCAGGGTGCCCGGATGGCAGTTCATTTCAATAAAGTGACAAACAGCTACATACAAAACTGAAAATAATGACTATTCAAATAACAGAGCACCAAGGATTAGAAGCGAAAAAAGTAATCCTAATGATGTGGTAAAATATATTTGGGAAAGAAAAAAAAAAACCCCACAACTAAAA